>VXAB01011042.1:165732-298646 GCA_013399175.1 Odontophorus gujanensis
GGCATTGGGGGGGGGAAGGAAAATAAAACCAAAGGAAGATTAAATAAATGGCAGTGGTGACATTATTATTCTCTCAACTTGTTAGCTGTGAAACTGTGCGTACTCTGTGTGTGGAAGACCCAACTCCAGTGCTTTTCTCTACCAAGGGGTTATGAACCTGGCTTGTGTCATTTTTGCTCTTTACTTTCTGTCTTAGTGCATAGTACAAATTGTTCCAGGCAGAGCTGAATTTCTTCAGTAGAAATGCCTAGTGAAGACTCATTTGCAATGGAGGCTGTGTATGTTTGGGCAGCTAAGGTCACCATTTCTGCTACTTTCACTGTATTGAAACATTTATATATACTGTCAGAGAATATGAACGGAAAAAGGAGCTATCCTAACCAGAGGGGAATATGCCTAGCTTTATTCTCTCGTAGGTCATGTTTAACTCTTTATTTAAAAGAAACTGGCGCTTGTTTGCATCAGTCATTTGACCTGTTAAGAAATCGGTTCTAGGATGAGACAAATCCTATTCTAGCATTGCCCACTTTTCTCCAATTGACAGTACCTGGGATGGAGTTTGGATCCTACCCTCTACTCACCTGTACTGTGAACATGTTCATAAGGAATATTAGTCTGATGTTCAAGGACGTTTTTCTTTCCCCTGATAAAACTGTTTCCAAACACTGAAACATAAAACTAGAGTGTACTTCTGAGATCATACATTCTGTTTCCTTGCTACAAGCAGCTGCCTCATGTGGTCTTAATGAGATACCTGTCAAGGGCTCTTTTGAAAGTATTCTGATAAATGGCTTGTAGCTGCAGAATTCCAGTTGTTACCTGTTCTGATAAGTATAGTTTTTGCTGAAGAAAAGGAAGGAGTTGGCTACTCTGGACTGTTGCATTGCCATGTGGTCAATTCCTCATAGCTACTTAAATGTTATTATTATACAAGACTGGAAAAAGGTGAAGGGGTGGGGAGATAAGTAAACTTTATTATAAGAAACAAAAATAGGGTTCAAGTCTTGGGATGAAATCAATTAAACGTCTGAAGTTACTGGAGAGATACTGACTCACTGTAACTGACCTGTGCTGAAGATATGAAACTTTTCATTAGAAAATAAATAACTAAATTATCAGATCACTCAAAGATCCTTCAGGCTTGAGATTTGAAAAGTTATTCTCCTGGCACAGAAACTGTGCTGTGGCAAGTTTACACATAATAATACTTGATATTTCTTGTAAAGTAATAATATTGTTCTCCAGAAAAATTAATAAGTGTTTTAGCTGGGTAAAATCAGTATGATCCCTTAGCTACTGTGTAAAAAACTAAGCAGAAACTAAGAATTTTGCAAGTGTGTTAGTCCAATTTTAGTACACGATGGCCCCAAAAATCCTTAGCCCAGCTGCATCTCCAACTTCCTTCTTCACACTGCCACTCTTGTTTGTTTATCCATCTGTTGAGTTGGATCAAGGACTGATATGCCTGGAAATTAATCCTTTTCCAGTTCAAAAACCAAATGGATGAAAGCAAAAAGCTTCCAGGTGGAAAGGTGGAACAGCTCATTCTGGCAGTAGAGTGTACTGAAGTTGGCCTGTAATCAGTATGAAACAGTGCCAGAGGAAAGGACCTTAGTAAAGGTCTAAGACTGAATTGTCCAAAACTTAACTGAGCAAGAGAAGAGTTATGTCTGTGGGGAGAACTTCTGGAGACTGCTTATTCCTTTTCTGTATGACATCAGGTTATTTCTCCAGAAACTTTTAACTATGAGCATCCAGTTCATCTCCCATAGCTAAGTGAGCATGGGGAAAAGAATCTGAAGCTATGCCATATTTCCACACACAAACACTTCACAGTGGAAGCAAAAATATTAGAAGCATGGGGTCTTTATTGTACCTGCTGGAAATCAGAAGGGAAAATTTACAGCTTTTGTCACCAAGGATGTTGTCAGCTAGTATCCCTGGATCCCCAGACCTGAGGTTCTTCTTCCCTGAAATCCGACAACATTGTGAGAAACTCTAGTTACTATGGAACTGTCATCAGATTTCGCTAACATGGGTCACGTAGTAAACTGCAGATATTTTTTTCATTAGAAGATGGAACTGCCCTAAAATACTTGATTTTTGTAGTACACTAAAAAAATGCATGAAGGGTTTGTGTGCTGCTGCTGTTAATACTGTGCAAACAGTGTTTTCCCCAAATATGTTGTATGAGGTAAATGATTCTTCTCAGACCGTACCTGCAGCCTTCAGTGCTCTTTGTTCAGCAGTGCTTTTCTTTGCAAAGAGAAAAGATTTTCTCAGTAGTTTAAAAAAAAATAATGTTTATTATCTTGTAGATAGTGGACAATATGCCTTGCAAAAGTGATTGAAGTGGGACCAGCATGTGCTTAAATTACTGCTGCTGGCTTCTTATTATAATAAAATAAATACCCTTTTAGCACTTAGTTAGCTTTTAGGAATAGTCCCATTGGAAAAGAAGCTAAATTTGAGCTCTGCAAACTCAAGATGAATTGCTTCCAGTGACGAAACCAAGTGTATCCTGTACGTAACCTTGTATGTTCTGTGCAGAGAGAAGCATTTAGAATAATGAAGCGTAGAATGCATTAATTGGATTTATTCAAATAATTAATAGGCTTGTTCATGAATTTGAGATGAATTTCACTTTCTGGAAAAGAACAAACAGTGACATGTGTTGAATAAAATGTTTGTTGCTGTTTATTTTCTCTGCTCTGCCTAAGAAAAAAATGGTATCTATAAACATACAGGACTTGCAGGACTTCCCACTGTTTCTCAATGCCAGTTTCTTTCTGAAAGTTTCGGTTTTCCATATTTTTGACTTCTTATTCCACAAAAATTAAATCCTTTTGACTAGACGCTGCAAACAGTGTCATAGTACAAAAGGGGGTGGGGGGGGGAGGTTGAAATAAAAATGAGAAAAAATTCAGCTACTGTTTAGAACTTAAACCTCTGAACCATTGCCGTTACTTGTTACTTTTCTGAATTACAGTATTTTCTGTAGGAAACAACAGAAAATCGTAAGTAATATATTGATGTGTAAACTCTGTCAATAAGAGAGATGGAAACCCTATTTCTCAGTATTTTCTTCTTTCACTAAAATACTGCACTATCTGGCTCTATGACTGATGGCACAGATCAGGGAAGAAAAAATCATAATGCATGGATCTTGCCAAAGACACAGTGCCTATTTGAGTATTTGTCAACAAGTCTCCAGGTGAGAGAATCCCCAACATACAATAAATCCCTCAGCTGATGTATGTCAACACTGGTTTATTTGTTAGGTGCATACAGCCTTTTCTGAAGGAAAATAAAATGATTTAAAGGTTTCTGAGTGAAGAAATAGTGTTTGGAAGTAGCACACTGATAGGTTAAAAAATAAACAAATCCATGTTGATACCTTGAAAATCTTAGAAAAATTTGGCATTCACTTTCCTACAGACTTGCACACACTAAGTTTTGTGGTCTTTATGAGAAACCTTTCACATAGATTTCTTTCAAGCATTGTGTGGCAAATCATAGGAAATAAAAGCAGATGTGGGACAGGGTGGTGACTTTACAATTGATTCTCTAGAGCTTCTATTTGACTCAGAAAGAGCTGTTGTCTAATTTAGATAGTTGTATAGAGCAAACTGTGCTCTTTGCAGTCAGTTTATGGAGTCCATTCATTCCTTGTATTTTTAAATCCATTGTGGTGGTGTATCTTCAGTTAATAAAATGCTGGGTGGTAGGATAGTATCTGCCAGCAACTTTGTACAATGAGTAGAATGTCTGGACCATCAGACATTTCACAGGGAGTTGAATTTTTGTGTTAGGTCTTTTTTTTATTCCCTTCTGTTCTTTTTACAGACCTGCCTTGAATTTTCCCTTTATTCCTCTGTCTGTTTGGATAATTGCTGTGCAGTAGTGTCCTTTTTATTTTTGTTTTTTTAACCCTCTCTAAAGATGAATGGATTACAGATGCCTTCCTCTTCTTTTGTATTTAGAGGTTGTGATTAGCACCTTCATCACAGCATGTGAAGCACCATCCTGCTGTGTGTGTAGCTCAAAGATAACAGCTATTTATTTTAAATATAATTGCATGGATTTCAATTCTGGCTAGATCCCTAATTGCTTCAAATTCATTTCTATTAATGAGTTTTAAATGAAAGAAAACTGAAGAGATGGAGGCCCAGCCTTCTGTCCTTTCTCACATGTGGAGTTTTTGCTGAGGGGAGAACAGTTGGTAAATCTTTCTAGCTGTCAATTGAGATTTACCAATATTAGCCTCTGTGGGAATAGATGAATGCTACTTCATATCCTGTTTCAGGAGTGTAAAGTGCATGGTTGTATGAAGGTTGAGAACCAGTGCTATGTGCTGTTTGCTGACCTCTTCTAACTCATGGGGAAAATGTTCTTGTCCATAGAGATACATGCTCCATAGAGCAGCATCAGTTTCATCTGACTTTGCTGTTTCTCTAGCTGCTACTCTCAGTTGCTCAAATCAGACTGGGATCAAAATCCTTTCCCTGACCTGTTTTTAGAGTCTTTCTGAAGCCTGGTATGTTGGCAAGACTTGATTTTTATAATCAACAAAATACAGTTCTTTCCAGTTGTGTCCTTCTTGTAGCCCTCTATAAATCTTAGTGTGGAGACTACCAGCTTGAATCAGAGAGGTTAGAGCTCAACCAGTCTCAGAGCACACCTCACTGGGGACTGATCCAGTTCCTATAGCTGTCAAGGGATGGCATCCTTAACAAATTAGCCACAGTGGGAGACCCTAGGTCTACAGTCAGTCAGTCATGCCAATAGTCCAGCGTGGTCTTGTAGTGAGCTCTTGCAGTGATAAAATCAATTGTTCTGTCACTCTCCTTTTTTTTTTTTGTTTTGTTTGGAAGGAAAGGTCCTCATTTGCTTCAGGCTGTGAATACATCCTTCAAAGAGATAGTCATGAGACATAAAAGGCATTGCCTCATAAATTTGAATAATTTATATTTTTTAATGATGTATTCCACAAGAGACTTGAAGGAGACATTTAAACAAGGTCTTTTCTTAAATTTAATGGGAGGAGCCACTTTTGGTAAAGTATTCTACAGAATGAAACTTAAATTTTATCAAATTTTTTATGTATTGAGTAAACCCTATGTAGCATAGGAAGGTATATATAGAAGCCCTCATAATAATACATACAAGCTAAAGTGAAAATTATGATGTAATACTTCCAGATTCAAAAGTAGTGCTTCTACCCATACAATGCCTCTACTTATGCACACTTGTTATTAACTGAGAACAGACTTGATTTCTTTTTCAGAAGATTGTCTTTTGTTCCCTTCATGAAAACAAGGACAATGTCAAAATATTTTTTTGTTGTTAGTTTAGAAGGGTAGATTGTTCTTCATTATTTGGAATGATTGGTAGAACTTCATTGAATTTAGTGAAGACCTGTAAAGCAGCAGTGACGTAAAAGCTGGTGCTGTGTTACTGGTCTTTGATACTGAGTTCATGGGAAGGCAATAATTAACAAGCAACCTGATCCATGTTAACAAAGTGAAGGTGGAGTGTTATCTTCTAAAGTGAATATTCTTACTTCTGAAGTGTCTGGCAGCATTCACTACAAAACTTTCTGATTAATGTCTGCAGTATTTGACAGCTCTCACAATAGCCATTACAAGCAAAGCCCTTGCCATTATTCTATATCCATATCTCTTCTTGGATATGAAGTGAAATCAAAGCCCATTTATTCTTCTGCTTCTCTTGTAAGGCTATCAAAAATAGTGGCAGTTTTGACATTTTCCCACTTGAAGTTGTACTACAGTATGACGTATCTCACAGAAGTCTCCAAGGACATACTGAGTGTTGAAACTAATGACAGGAAAATATGACCCACAGAATTCAGCTTTAGAGCTCAAAAGAGACTGAGAAGTGTCTCAAAGGTGTTATTCCCTGTTTCTCTATCTTCTGCTGTCTAAAAACTGGACTTTTAAAACTTATGCAAGATAATCTTGTTAAAATATGTATGTTTTTATCGTTTTTAAATTTCTCAGTGATTTTCCAAATATTCTGGAACATTTGATAGCCCTTTTGGCAACTGAGTATGTATGTCATCATCTTAGAGTACTGAGAAACACAGTTAGCTGCAGCTCACATAGAGGTAGCTGGGATTGATGGTAATGCATGTACATATCTAATTACAGTGCAGACAAGACCTGTTGTCAAATGTGTAGCTCCATCCTTTTCTATACCAGCTGTTTAAACCAGGGGAAAGTCAGATAAACTAACATATACTTATTTATTTGTTTCCTATGAAAAACTAGCCCCAAGCAGGTAAAAATCACCTTGTTCAGAGTTCCATGAAGTTGGACTAAAAATCTGTATGGTAGAATTGTTTTCATTTACCGTCTGAATTTTGAGCTGTTAAAAGATACTTACCTATATCTCACTTCTGTATCACTTCATGGCTGTGTTCTTGTTTGAATATATTTGTTCATGAAATATTAAAATTGCCGTGTGATTTCTGAAGATGGGCTTACAGGAACTTTGATATTGTAATATAAATGTGTAATAACTGGTATGTTGAGGAGTGAAAGTGGTAACTTAAGTAGCATCAAATACGTGAATACTCACCAACAGGAGCACTGAATTCAACCCTCCTGCAAAGTCTGCAACAAATTTGTATGTAGTATTTGTTAATTAGCAGATAGTGTAATCTGTAGAGCGTGTTAGCCAGCAGATTGTCATCTCTTACCCCTTCTGTAGTCCAGATGCATCATTATGATGAAATGAGTGACTAAGTAATAGTGTACTTGAGTGATATGCCTTCTGTCTAGCTGTACTCTGAGTACAAGGAGAGGAAAGTAAAGAAAGTAGAGAAAAAACATTTTTCTATGTGAAGATTATGATTAACAAAACACTAGTAATTATAGTATAAAGGTGTGCTGGTAAAGATTAATGGATGGAATTAGAAAGTTATCTAATGGCTAAGAAAATTTGAAATTTAATTTGTATGCAGCAAGCATGAGAATTAGTGAAGAGAACATTGTGGAAGCAGCCAAGCTTCTTGGCGAAAGTGGGAATAATTCAGTATTTGGTAAGGTAAAGATGCTGCAAAAATTAGAAATGAGATTTTTCATGTTAGTGCTAGTAAGTGAAAGTTTTAGGCTGCTTGTTATAGGGAAAGAACCTTTTCTTAAAGCCAGAAGAGGAATAAAAATTAAGAATCAAAGGTAACACAAAATAGATGATGCAAGGATTATAAGTAAAACTGAATTTTCCAGTATTATTTTAAATCTGTATTTTTTTCTTTGAAATCTTCCTGTTCAATCTCTGCTATTAATGAAAAATGTAAAATGGAATAAAAAGATTTAAGAAGGGCATAAGTTGAAATGTAGGAAAAAATACAGTGTTTACTATGTTTTATGGAACAGTGGCATAGAGAGGCTGCCTGTTTACCAGGACTTGGCTTTCTGATGAATGCAGGTTTCCTATCGCATTCACACAAATCCCGTTTTCTGCTTTGGAAGAGTCCAGTCCAAATACAGAGCTAGTACATTGTTTTGGTGATTTTTCTTAAACTGACAACTGTAGTTTGGAGGAAAAAAAATAAAGTTGTAGAGAACATTGAGAAGGTAAAAAATATTTAAATTAACACACTATTTGACAGGAACAAATCAAATTTACAGTGTATTCTGTTGTATATAGGGCATTATGAATAATGGATTTTGTTACCTAGTGAGGGAAAATTCTCACGTTGATTGAAAGCATTTATTCATATTCAGACTTTTTTTTTCCTGCTCACATCATCCAAGTCTTTTCTCTTTTGGTCGTCCAAGGCTATTCTCTCTTGAGAAAATAAATGTTAAATGGAAAGTGTTTTTGGGCTGAAAAGCTAAAATAATTTTGTTTTGAGATATTTCAACTTTTAAATTCCATATAGGTCTATCAAGATATATCCCACTGAAAACAGTGGGACTTAATAATGGTGCAGTCATGCCTTAATCACTTCGCTGATTCTTTCATTGCTCAAAATCTACCCTTAACGATCTAAATATAGTAAGGTATTGTGAACTATCCTCTGCACATGTATATTTAGGCCTTTGTTCTGTGTATGCGTAAAAGGTATTTATAATCTCCAGTCTAGTCTACCTGATTTCTTCATCAAAGGAAATAAGGACAATTAGAAAGGAATTCAGTGTACAACAAACAGCAGTAGAACAATCAGTGCAGAATGTTCCTTTGGGGTCTGGTGCACAGCTTGTCTCTGATTACTTCTATTACTAATGGTAAATAATTAACGTGATAGCACAGCAAACTTGAAGGACAGCAATCTGTGCTCAGTTTTTGGCATTTAGGAGAGAAATGCAATCTATATCTGTGTGCCCTGCCTAATGGGATGTTGTTCAACTCCCAGAAACAAAAGAACAATTGGAGGTGAACCAAAGACAACAGGACACCACCTATTAGGGAAGAGTATAACAGCTTCTCTGTTTGCTTCTTCAGACCCTCAATCATTTATGGATTTTGTGTTAATGGGTAGTTGAGAAGAAATATTGTTAAACCTGGTTTATAAATGAAATCTGTTGTGTATTTTCCTAAATTCAGAAATTAGCTGCAAATATAAAAATAGAAAGGAGGATTTTAGTTAGAATCTAAGCTGAAAGAAATGAATTCTCCTAGTTCATAGACTTCTTGAAGATCTTATCTCCTTCCATAACATTCCTTTATATCAGGAAATCTTAAAGCTCCTATAATCCATGCAAGGTTGTATCCCTCATTTGTATTGCTGTGAAAGGTTTATTTTCACCATAACTGAGAGCAGAAAGGAAAGAAGGAAACATTGTTCAAAGTGTGCTTGGGAGAAAAGATGCAGTGGGCTATTAAAAACTGATAGAGAAGTTGAAATCAGACATCCAATGTAGCAGGGGGCAAAGTTCACAAATCATTTACCTCAGACCTATGTGCTTCTAACAGCAGAGTGCACTGAAATTGTACTTTCTTATCTTGGGCGGGAAAAAAAAATCCCACAGCTTTTGAAATATCTGACATTTTGAAGCTTTCCAAATCATGTTCTTTGTGAAGTTTCACCACCTTCTTTGTGTAGTGCCTCCTCAGTGTATCTCTTCCATAAAAGTTCCAGGATACCCAACCTTTCTTTTTGCTACTGTTTCCTATGTGTTACTGACATTTACAAACTCTCACAGGAGCATTCAGTCAATTACCACCGAAGACTCCCATTGTTCCAAGGAGAAAGGCCCCCCCCGAGGGCGCCAATTAAAATCTATTACTTTTATTCTCATAGCACTTGCTGTAATTGGAGCTCTGGCTCTTTGCCTGGTAGAACTTGTTGGGGTTTTGTCTCATTTATTGCTGAAACTTTACTATAACAAGTGTGAAAATTACAAAATGTATGTGTATGTGGTGGAAAACATAATTGTAATGAAGCTTTTTAGTTAAATCTTTCACTTGCCACCAGGAATATAAGAAAAAATCCAAGGAAAGTAATAGATATGTTTCACCTAATGTTATGGCTTTCTTCCTGCTTCTTTTTATTTTCTTTCTTCAGTTAATACACTCCAATTATTCTGTGGTATGAATTTTCCAGAAATTGTAAGACAGATCTGCTAGGAGCCTTGCTAATATTTCACTACACTAAGAAAGTTAAAGGAAGAATCATGTAGAGCTGTGTATTTGCCAAATGTCTCAACCTTCAAAGGCTGTCCTTTCTGTATTAAAAATTTCTAGAAACAAGTCACTGTTGTTTCTGCAGTACTAATATTAGGAAAGTTGCGTATTGTGGTTGAAAGTCTTGCCATAAAAATATAGCTTGGGACTTGGGATTTTCCACCAACCTATTTCTTATATCACTTGAAAATTGTAGGGATAGAAGCAGTTACTGACAGAGTATGGAGAGAGATTTTAATAAAGAAGATGTCTTTCTAGAGAGCTGGTCATTTGTCTATCACAATTAGTTTTTAGGGGGGAGGAAAAGTTACAGTTTTGAAAAAAAAATTGTCTGCTTTTTGTTATCTCTTGTTTGCAATCTTTGAGATTGCATCAAATTTTGTGCATAAGAGAGTGAGATAAGTATTTTATCTCTGATCCAATGAGGTCCTGAAGTACAGGAATCAATTGCTTGTGTATTTTGGTTCATTTCATGCGTATCATTTATCTTAAGGTTTTCCTCTCTTCAGAGAACCATTTTCCATCATCTTCCATAGAACAAGGACACCAATCACTGGAAATACTGTCAGAATTCTTTATGTCTTTCTGGACTTTTAGCACTCTTTTGTTTGCTTGCTTGCTTTTACAGTTTGAGAAGGTTGTCTTAGATGTGAATCAGGCTCAAGATTGAGTTTTATGTCTAATAAACTCAGAAAAATAAAACTTCACAAACCGGGGGCTGAATTAAATGCACGAAGAGATTTGTCAAGCCTTGCTAGATACTATTTCATGTATTCAGGGTAAAGTAAAATATATAGAAATGTAAAAATAAGAAGTATTTTATAGATAGGTTTGAAATTTCCCTAGGGATAAACTAAAATTCCTGTTTTGGGTTTTTTTGTGTTTTTTTTTTCCCCTTCATCAGAAGTAAGTAAAAGATTCACTTAAAAGGCAAGGCCCCAAGGAGGACTAGCTTTCTATGCCTGATACCAGTAGGAGGCAACCATGTTTGCATGATAAGGAGGTAATTTATCTTCTGTGGTATTATATGCTTTAATATTCCAAATCCAGAGCACCACCAGTTAATTGATGCTTTGCGTAGGAGAGGAAAAATCAATATTTATTTATTGTAAGGATCATAAAGAGAAAGTGTTGAGGCTTTTCTTAGAAGGCTGAGGTTTGAATTCACTAAAACCTTTGCAATTGTTGAAACAATTTCCTTCATACGTGAAGAGGTAGATGATGATGGAGATAAGACAGGCCTCTTTGTAAATGAACATTATTAGAACAAAGGGTGACTTAGGTTTTATGAGGTCAAGTGGTGTCTGTCCTGAAATTATTGATGTCTAAGTTGGTTTTACTTTGGACTGAACCATGTACGTATGCTACTCTTTAAGTAATGCCTCCTATGTATTTGAATGGAAACCACGGCACGTACAAAGAGCACAATAAGACTGTTCGGTAGGGCAAATTCTCAACTGCAAAACATGGGTTTTCAACATAATCACCTTTAGCTATGCTGTCTGTAAATGTTCAGGAAGCACTGATAAATGTTAGTTGGTGCTATTTATTCTGCATGTAGAAATTCAGTGACATACCTTTGCTTCATCTACACTTCCATGTCACTTTGCCCCTCTGTTGCCCGCTCTCTCATGGCAACAAAATGTGATGGAATATTGGCAGGAAGGTTCAGCCTCTACTACCATACCACTAACATCTGCCTCTGATGTTGTGGTCCAATTGGAGGCATTACTTTCAGAGTAGCACTTGTGATGACATTTATGTTAGAGGAGCAGTGCCTTCCCCGTTAGCCTTTCCAGCTGGATAACTCAGAGCTTGAATTCTGGCTTAACTTCTGTATTGCTTTCTCTGATAACAAGCTACTGCTTTGACAGCTAGGAAAAGCTGTGTGGAATGGTTCTCTGGAAACTATTGCTTTAGAGAACTCTCCCACCCAACCTTCACTGCAAACTGTGACAGGAAACGTTACTGATTGGGTTAAGAAGGAGACAGCATATACTAGATGTTTGTACTCAGTGCCTGAATTATGCCACAATACTAAGACTGATAGTTCCATTAAAGCGTTCTTAAACATCTTAGCTGTGTGTGTGCCATTTTCCTGTTTCTGCAGACAGCCTGAGAAGTAACTCTGAAATATGTGAATTACTCTGTACACTTCAATGAGGTATTAGTTCCAATACTGGGTTATCAAAATGTCTGTCTTCAGTTTTAACCTTACTGTGAGTGTAGGAATATGCTATTAACTCACTAATGTTGCCATATCTAGGTTAATGTTCAGATCTGATTCTTTTGACATCTGTTATGCAGGTCATATTCTACAATGAAACTTTCCTTTTTTACCACAAGATGGAGTTGAAAGGGTTAATATTATGGACAGAATTTGGACAAGAAGTGAAAATGTTTTGAATTAGGCATGCAGATAAAGTCTTTGTAACTATGATATCCAGCTGCTCCAGACAGATGTACAAATACCACTATTTCCATACTGTCTCTGTTGCTCATATCATCTAAATAGCAAAAAAATAAAAATAAAAAAAAAGTTTATAAAAGCATTTCTTTGTTTCCTAGTGACTGATAATGATCAAGCAGTGTATGTTAGCTAGTTATCTCCATGTGCTATGCTTCTTGTGGCAAAAACCAACAAACCCAAAGGCAAGAAAATAAAAAGGTGTATGTATTACTGCTTTTTAACAGTGTCAACTTGCCTGCGTTTAGTCAGCCCTGTAATTAGGATCATTCCATTCAGATAATCTGTTCAGACTGAAGCAGAAGAGTCATGAGTAAGGAGGTTGGCAATGTCTCAGATTGCTATGTCAGTTCTGAGAATGTTCCAGATTCCAACACCTGTTGACTGTTCAACCTATGATGTTAGAGCCTCTAAAATCATTCTATGCACACATATTCATGTATAAGCATGGATCAGTGCCTTTCAAGATCAAAATGCACTTAAAAGGGTGAGATTTGCAAACATGCTGAGTGTCCACTAAGAAGAAACGCAGGGCAAAAGAACCCAATTCTTTGGACCTTCACATTCCTTTACTTTCACTGAGGGTTGTCTTAATAAATAGTGTGTATCAACCATGAAGCAGTTCTTTGAGAATGTTTAGTGGGGTTTGCAACCAATATAGGCAAGATCAGTAGGCAGCCTGAGTTTGACTTGTTTTTGCACATTTTGGACAGCAGATGAAGTGTGGCAAGTTCACGTGTTCAGCACTGTTGCTTCATGGAGCCAAGTTGAGAGGATCCAGAGTTCTCCATTTTTCTGGCTCCCTGAAGATGAGACAAATATAACCAAATATATAATCAAACTTGCCCAGTAACCTCTTTCACAAAACTGCTCATAGGTTGAGAATGGAAGCTCCCAACTTGATTCCAAAGCTCAGGCTTTTTAAGTGTTTCTGTCTTGCTACTGACTACTGCAAGTGATAGGTTAGCACAGCTCAAGCTGGTTGTAAGCTCTTTCAGCTACCACCAATAAGGACATAGATTTTGATGTAGATTACACACACTTGTCACTTGGAGTATCTTCCTTATGTGGGCTGTTGATATTAGCATTCAAATTAATGGACTTATACTTGTATCTGTGGGAGTCTTACCCACACCCCCCAAAACACTTGGGAGATGACCTGAAGAAATGTAAAGATTTTTAAAAATGTAGATTTAAGAAATCTCTGTTTATTTCTGTACCTGCTTTCCAGCTTATATCTTAACTTTAAAAATGCTTTATTAGTGCTTTGCAGTTAGAACTTGTGAGCTCTTGACTTTTGCAAAACAGAATTGTGTTTCACTAAGAAATGTTTTGAGTTTCTTTAGTGTTGAGGTGTTGTGTAAGCACAAACAATTATTATTGATAGTCAATTCATGTGTGTAGTAAAAAATAGGTTCCCACTATAAAATAAGTTATATTATTCAATATATCTAAACTATAGTTGTAGTAAAGCTGCATATATAGACTCTCTTTGGAATTATATGAATAGGTGCTACAATATACTATATTCTCTTATAGATTATTGCTTTTTGAGAGATTCACAGTAGAGAAGTGACTTGCACTTGAGATGGGAAAAACACGTCTTTCAGTAAAAAGACATTTCCTAGTCTAGATGAAGTAATATTTTATGAAAACATGAATAAATGAAGTGGATTTTCCAGAAGAAAGCATCTTATTTGCTGACGTGGAGGGCAGTTCAAAAAATAAAAGCCAAAAAAACCCACCACTGCCCACAACAAAACTCAACACCAAGACAAAACAAAACAAAACAAAAAAAAAAACCAATAAAAAAAAACATTTCAAGTCCCTGAACCTTTACGTTATCTACTTTCTATCTCTAAGTAGCAGAAGGGCTGCTCTCTCCTTAGACTGCAAAATCTCAGGATAAAGTCTTCTCTTTTTTGAAAATTCCATCCCTAAATGTCATAAAACATTACTCGCTAATCCATCAAACCATTCATGCTGAAGGCTGCTGTGGTCCAGCTTGATTTTTAACCTAAATTGAAATTAGCTGACGTTTCCTCATTCTGATTCAGACTTTCATCCCATGTGGGTCCTTTCCCATGTGCTTACCAAGGGTAGGAGTAGTTTATGATCAGAGGTGATGTTAGTGATACTGTTTGTGTAACAGGAGAAGCAATTTTGCAGAGGAGCAGAGGGTCGGTTGGGCAGGTACCCAGCTCATCGCAGCTGCCTTCATTGCATACTTGTAATATGCAAGTTTCATTGTTACTGTTTCATCCTGATACTACGTTTAATCTCACTGAATTGTGGAGAGCTGCAAAAATGAGTTTTTCCCGTTTGAACATGTGGAAGAACATCTTTACCCGTCAGCCTGTGAAAATCTGTAATCTTCTCAGTCATTTAACAGATGGGCATGGAGGTTTTTGTCTGTTTCTGGTGCTTTGGCAATGCAAATGAACGATGGGTTTCTCTGAGCTAGACTGACAGTCTTCTGCATGACTGCATTGGAGCATGTCTCATTTTCTTTGGACTTGTTTCTTTTCTGACCCATATTTCTCAAACTGGTAGTGTTTTCTTTTCTGCCAGGAAAATCAATGGTGATATTGGGACCCACTCTGCTCTGTGCCTGGAGGGCAGGCAGGTAGGAATCTTCAGGCAGGCAGTCCTTGAGGTGTTAACAACATAGTGATCACAGGGTAATTTTAGTGTTCATCTCTCACCTGTTTCTTCACTTTCCAACAGCCAACCATGAATAGCTGGAAAAGAAAAGGTGCCACAACATTCACTGTCCTTTTTGTTCAAGTTGGTAACAAAACTTTCATTGACAGCCAAGTGCAGACTTCTCTGTGGTGAACACATGCACAGTAGAGATTTGTATCCTTTTCCAAATTTTGTTGCTTGAAGCACTGAACTACAACTGGAGAATTACTGTTGTACTGGCATTGGAGGCATTCGTAAGAGCTGCCCACTTTTCTGTTTTTCAGAATGTTCTTTTCTTTTGACCATGCTCCTTGGAAAGTGACCATGCCACCACTTTTATTCATAAATCTGTTTTCAGTACAGGAGCCCCATGAAAGCATTATAGACCATAATGAGTCTAGTTTAAATTGACTGAGTGTAGTGTAGAAATTATGTCTTCAGATAGTGTAATAACCACGTGCAAGAAATTCCTTTTCTTCACCATTTCCCATTTCCAGTGTCTCCCTGCATCTTTGTAGTATCTGAGCAAAGAGATCCTGAATTGTTCTGATGCAGATGATATCTGCTCTCTAGGTGTTGCTTAGCCAGTTGTGTATCTGTTTTTTCGTCCTTCTTGGTGGTCTTGGATATTTTTCCTTCGGAAGCAAGGGAAAAACGTTGGCATCATTTAGGAAACAGAGAAAAAGAAAAGTGCCCAGGTTTCTTTTGAGCATCCAACTACTTTTGCTTTAAATGGCTAATTACTCTTCTCTTCAAAGTCTTGCCAAAGAAAAAATCTTAAGTGAAGAGCTGAGATATAGCTCATCTCAACTACACTGCTTCACTGTCATTTTTGCAAATTTTCCCTAAGTAGCAAAGGCATTTAAAAGAGGCTTTGCAGCCAACACTGCTGGTATGCTGCAAATTGTACAGCTGTTTAGTTAAACAAGTTGGGGTGACAACTCCATAGGGTAAGAGCACGTTTGAAAAATTTGATGGGCTGTGCTTTGTTTCAGTTTTTTTTTTTTTCTACGGACAGACTGAGAAGAATTGAAACCTAATAACAAAGGAGGTTTGGGATTGAAAACTCTTCAAAGCGTTTATAACCTGAATGTTTTTGTGAATGACTTTTCACTGTCAATTCTTTTTTGATTGGTGGTACCATGCACACACAAATGTGTGTAAGCAGATCTGAAAACACCTGGTAACCAAAGTCTCAGCTGGTAAAAGCTAGCAATTCAAAGCATTTTACATAATAATTATGTAAATTTGAAGGGTTGCTTCATCTACTCCTGAAATTAATCTTTTTTGTTTGTTTGTTTTTTGTTTTTTTGTTTTTTTTGAGGAGTTTTTAGGAAGAGGACAGGCAAGAAAGACAAAAAATAATGCTTTCACAAGGGTGGCACTGTCTTGGGAAAGGTGTGATCAGTGGTAACCTGTTTGGCTTTTGAAAGCTGGTGGGGGGGGGGGATGGAAATGAGAAGGGAAAGATTTCTTCTGAAAGTTTTTCTTCTGGTGGAGGTAAGAGTTTCCTTTCATAATCATGAATATTTCTAAGAAGCAGTGGAATGAAAATAAACGCAAATTTTCTTTCTTTATTCCATATGAAATAACTTTTTCTAGGGCAGAATGTATTTGGGCCTATTTAACAGCATGTGGTTGAAGTATAAAAAATGATTATATGAGGAAAGAAATGGGGAGGAAGTCGCTTTCTGATACTGCAGGGCAAATTTGGGCAGAGAATGCAATTAGCTAAGCTAAAAAAGGTCTGAAAGAACAGAAATCGTAGCATTGTTTCTGAACTCTGTTGTGGTAACTTTAATGAATGCAAGTGGCCAGCGCAGTTAAATTTAAGTGTAGTCTGGAGGCCTGCAATAAAAAAAAAGATCATTAGCAATGACAGAACTAAATAGGAGGAGAGGTACTTACGTGTTTTAGCATTTGTCCAAAATGTTTAAACCATTACCAGGAGATCTGAAGGAGATAAATTTATTTTCCAGTTGTTCAAAGGGAAGTTTCTTTATGCTTCAGCATTCAGTTAGTAAAACCAGTTATCAAGTCCTAAAATCCATACTTAGATAGAAATTTGTATGTGAGAATCTATTTGGAAGCACCCACCAACTTTGTTTCAGACCTGAGAACATAAAGAAGGAAAGGGAAGCTTCATCTCCATTACCTCATCACCTTGAGGTGACCTTGCTTCTTACAGTAACAAGGATGTGTCTGTATAAGAACTTAATTTACAAACTTGATGTCGCTATTTTATATAGCTATATCATGTAATAACATGAGTTAGAGTAACTATAACAAAAGTTAGGAGAGCAAAGTGTAATAGTAGAGTTTTGGGTAAGAATAAGAACAAGGTCCATTATAAATGAAAATTAGGGTGCAAATTAGAATCTACTGAATGAATTGGCATAAAAATCTTGGAGGAAAAAAGAAGAAACCAAGCCTGTCCTGAAAATGGTTTACAACCTTTTAAATGCAGATATATCAAAGCAGTTAGCAAGCCATGGATCTAACTTTAATCTCTGTTTCAGTATTTGAAAATCAACCATATAGACTCTCACTTGGTTAACATTCATTTTACTAGTCTCAGATCGTGATCCAAAATCAAATGAAATCAATAAAAAGACTTGCTTTGAATACAAAATGAAACTGTTTTGATAGTGTGTCATAAGAGCTTTCTCTCAGTGTTCCACCATTGCAGCACAGAAAGCAAGATCACAGCAAAATACTCAGCAACAAGACAACGTGGATTTGAGGACAAGGTGCTGTACTTCATCAGATCCTCTAAAGTGTTATTTCTGTAGGCTTTAGTATCTCTAAACCTTTGAGAAGTTTCAGAGGTTACCTTAATAGGAATAACTTTCCAGATTTTTACTCGTCTTACATAGAGCAATGGCTCATATAGTTAAAATGCAGTTAAAAAATAGGGATAAACATAATGAAAAATATGTAAAATACTTCTTGAAGTTTTTGCGGTCAACAGTGTACACATATCAAGAAATCAGTACTGTAGTCAGCGGTAGTTATTATCCTGTCTGTATGTAATTCTTTGATTGATCATGTACACTTGACATCATTCATTAAAAAAAGAAAAGGTAAAAATGAGTTTAGAAAGCCATTCTGGTCCATAAGTGGCAGCAGAAGCTGATTCTATTTCTTCTCGGCTGGCACCATGCACATTGAGGGGTTTTTTTTTTCTCCTCAGGCTTCTGAAAAGATGAATAGTACAACTGAGCTACCACTTAAATTCTCATCTCTGTTGTCTTTTAAGTGTTTTGATGTTGGTGTATTCCTTTATTATTATTATTATTATTTTGATTTAGGTCTATTGATCTCACAGGGTAAAAAAATGTTCCTTAATTGATTTATATTAGGGGCATCATCCTAAATCTTGAGCAGACTGTTTGAGAGAGTGACTTCACGTTCTACTCTCATATAAGTGACAGCATAAACCCTTGTCTTTGCTTGGTTTTCTATTTTTTTTCTCTTTTTGATTTTTTTTTCCAGTATGTTGTTCCAAAATATAAATGATAAATCAGTAACTAAAATTAAGGGCGTTCACTGATTGAGGTAACCTCAGAATTTCTTGTGGGGGAAATGTCTTCATTTATGAGTGAGAACATTTGAGGTGCAGAACACCTTCAAGGCCATGAGAGAATTCACATAGTTTAGAGTTGTAGTGATAACATTTCAACGTATATTTACATTTGTTCGTTATGTTCAGTTCAGAGAATGTAACTGGCTAAAAATCCTCACACTTGCTGAATAGTCCTGATCATCATCCATGTCATGTGTTATTGGTGGTCCAGAATGTTGTATATGTACAGCAGATATAGCTGCAATGAATAAATAAAGTAGCCGTGATCTCCGCTATTAATTTAGTAGTGGTTTACTTGCAGTCATCTACTCTCAGGAATGCAATGAGTTCTGCTCCTCTTTCTCCCCTTTTTTTGTACTGGAGTTTGTCTGGATGTACTGAACCAGAAAAACTCAGTATCTGCCTTGCTGATTTCTGAATCAGTCTGTACAAGTGCTAGTCTATAGGGACATCAAGTCTTTTTTGTTGCTTCAGATTTGCTTTTCAAGTGTTAATACTACAGAGGAGAAGGAGATGCCCTCCTCAGCTGCTTTAAGAAAGACATTTATGATTTTAATACGATGCTGTGGATTTAGAGAACTGCAGAAGGGCAGGATAGCAATATCCTCTTTGATCCAGACAACTGACTTTGAAGGTAGCGATCATTATGAAGGAGTTACAAGCTCTAGAGCTGTACAGAGTCATAAGGATTTTTAAATCAGGCCAAGTTTTCAAAGCAGGTTATACCAAAGCCTGGACAATCCTTTTTGCATTCCCAGCTCTAACGTTTTCTTTCCTAGCTGTCTCTAGGGCTAACAGTCTTATTCAAGCCTTTAGCCTTCCATGTCTCATAATTATTGCAGTGTCCTTACCCTGACTGACAGATGTGGCATAGCCACCTTTGATTCATTCAGATGCAGAATCAGACAGGTAGCTTTCTGCTTCGACCATATGACACATTTATTTGAATGCTCCACTGCTTATGGCATTAAAAATAGGGCTGCTTGTTTTCCAGGTTTCCCTTTGCCATACCTCAGTGCATATTAAGAGGTCATGTACTACCTCTAATTAATCTGTGGTAGAAGTCTCTGCTTCTGCTTTGAAGAATTCAGTTAAGTGCCCTTACAGGTTTTCAACATGCTCCTCATGCATGGGAGATGTTTTCTAGGAAACATCCATTCATTTATGCCAATACTCTCCTTGAAAAAAAGAAAAAAAAATCTTAATTTTTTTGTTGTTCATGCACTGAAAAACCCTGTTTGTACTTGGGTTTGGTTGTGTTTCAGCTTGCCTTTGTAGGTACTGTGCTTTGTAGTTTTTTGGGGCAAAGACCAATTTATATTTTTTTTTAATGAATATTTGTATGTTAATTTCAACAACAGGCTCCTGGATTTTGATTGGGCTGCTGAGTTGCTGAGTTATCACAAGTAATAATTAACAAAGTGTTTGTAAAGAAATACAAAAAGTAATGAACCAGACAGGGTATGCAGTCATCTATCTGCTGGAAAAAAATAGAGAAAATGAAATGGTAGAACTGAAGGAATCATACGGGTAGAAAAAGAAGAAAGGATGGAGTCAAGCTGGGGTAGGGATTGGTAGGATTTAGAAGACGAGATTTGCAGAATTGTAGGTAGGCAGTTCTTGCAAATTGAACTGTGATTTTGAATCAGTTTGATGGGTGCACAATGCATTTAATCATTTGCATAACGTTCCCAGGACCTCTAGCTTAATTCTTACAGTTCTAAAAGATTGTTTGGATGGGATTAAGTTCTCTAAAGAATTTAGGACTAGGTCTACAAAGAGGTTTAGGGATTTATTTATTCATTTATTTTCTATTCTTGGAAGGTTAGTACTTCATTTCTCTGAAATAAGATGTGAAAGAGACATCATTTAGACTCAAAAAACACATTTGATTTCCTCCTGGGCTTCAGTTAAGGGTATAATCAAGCATTTTAAGATTCATTCTTATTAAAATGATGCATTTTGATGGAAAAAATGGGTAATGTTTTGGGATGTGTATTTTTAAAATATTTAATTTTTTAGAGTTTAATATACAATGCTTAAGTTTTCCTGATTATTTTTCCTCTTTTTTTTTTTTTTTCCTCCAAGTGAAACTAATTTCTGATATTACTCGGATATAAATTTACAGTGGCCATCCTGAAACTTTGATTTTTGGAAGCCAGGATATATTTGTGCTTGTTACTGTTATAAATTAGAAGCACGTATCAACATAGTTAAGAGTCATAGAGTTTTCCTTAAAGATCTTGAAGAAACTGTAACCTGCATGTGACTTTTTGAGAATTCATCACTTTACCTGCTTTCTTGCTGTTTTCCTGAAGTGCATCCTGGTCATTTTCAAATCTCTGGAATGCTCCTCTTGCTCATTTTTAAACAGTGTTAAAGAAACTTCTCAGAGGAATTTAACTTCAAGTCTTAAATCGTTTATAGACATAACTATTAACTGTTTTTTCAGTAGTTGAGTGCTCAGGGGGAAGTCTTACTTCTGTAAATAGTGCCTACTGTCGGAAATCTTTTTTCATTAATATTGAAAGGTCATTCTTTCCCCCTAAAAGAAAAAATAATAATAATGAAAAAAAAGATTAAAAAGTGGAAAAAGTGTGCATACCCTGAAACTACTGACGTGCACGATAAAATCTGGGCCAACTGTTAGAAACAAATGTTTTGTAATTAAAATGTCATGTGTTTACTGAAACATTTGTGTGTATATGCACACACACTTCTTCCACTACACGTAGGAATATCTCTTGTATGAAGTAGTTTAAAATAATTTTAATTTCTTATTGCTTTAGTCTTATCTGAAACAGGGTTATTACAAATAGAGGTCAGCAAATATTTTCAGTAACAAACGTTCATAAACTTGAAAAAGAGATGAGGGGGACAGCCCATCAGCTATGTGACCATCAGTGGTCACAGGTGCTATGTAATTAACTTCTACAATGTCCGCAGCCTGAGACTCACCCTTACGTGCTGAATTTATATTTTTTTACACTGGTTTTGTACTTGAGTGAAATTACTTAGATTTAGTCTCAGGTGTGGAATTATATAAAAATTATTTATCAAGCTAATTGCTAAACTGCTAATGAACTGAGTGACATCAATATCTATGCATATCTTCTTAGAGTTGAACAATACGTGGTGAGGCGTAGTTAAGATGAAAGCAAAAAACTGTAGTATAACCAGATGAAAATTGTGTGCCGATTCCTTAAAATAAAAGGAAGAAGAAAAAGAAAATAAAATTGTGACTAGGGCATATGAAGTATTGATTTTCAGTAACTAGCTATCCTTGAGAATGGGCTACTAAAATGAGTCTCTGTATAAAATCTTTTTTTGGGGTAACAGAATTTTAAGATCTCACAATTTGTATGGATGGGAATTGTAGCTGTATGAAAAACTGTAAGCAAGTATGCCTGAAGATAATGTTATCTAACAGAACATCTAACAATTTGTCAGTTGTGTAATCTTGTCTTTTGCATAACGTCATTGGACACTCTCAGTGTAGAAGTGGTTGAAGCCCTGTGTGACAGAGACTTCACATTTTATTTGTAAGTACAGTGCCTTCAAGGCTATATAAGTAGATTCAGATTGAAAGGCAGAGAATTCCAGATTTCCAAAGCTAGAAAACTTTTACTTCCAAGCTGGATGCCTTTTGAGGTATCAAGTCCTATGCTTGTCACTGTCTTTTTTAGTACTGTGGCCTTCTGATATTGAAGACTCATCTTTGATTTGTAAAGCAAGAGTTAGAAAGTAACAAGATTATATCTAAAAGCCCTTAATTTTCTAAAGAACTAATTCTTCTATGACAGAGAAAGAACTTGGGGAGATTAAGTGGTATTCGTGGTACAACCTGACATGATTATTTGCTTCCAAATAAAACTGTTGTCTGATATTAATAAAGATATCCATTAACTGCGAATAAGGGACAAAACAGTCTTATGAAGCACATTCACCATGTCTTCTGGAGGTCTGCTATTAATATTGCAAAAGTGTGGCATTGCCATTCTTGACTCCCTCTTGTACTCTTGACACAGACTGGTCAGGAGATCAGGTCAGACCAGCAATTAAATGAAAGGTGAAATTGCACCACAGTCTGTGCCACTTTTATGTTGGGTTTACTGCAAGTCCCTTGATTCCCCCTTCAAACCCCACTCAGTGATTTGTGGATTCCTGCTTGTACCATCATCAGGGTTATGAACCCCTGCAGTGAGGTAGTCCAAGCTGATAAAACTGGCAGGCAGATTGGGTTGAATGAGTAACACAAGTGGAAGGACAAAAAAAATTGCAGCTGGAGGCAGGAGAGACAGGAGGATCCTAATCTAATATCTGTGACTTGTGTCAAACCATATTACTATTGCTTTAGATTTTCTAAAGTGTTATCTAAAAGCGTTCTATCTGTTGACTGTGTAGTCCAGAGCTATATACATGAGATGTCTCGTGTGAAGCAATGTCATTACTCTTCTCCCCCTTATCTCCTGTCAGAAGAGGAGGCAACCAAGCCAAAATAAAATGAGGATTCAAATTTCTTTGTTCATCTTCCATACCTGTTATACCTGTTTTGTCTTGTTAGTTGGTTTCACTGACGTGGGAAGAAAATGTCAATATGGACAGGTCGCACTGAGCTGGAGTCTCCTTAATTATCCTTTTGCCTACTTTCTGAAAGACTGAAGAGGAAAGTGTGTTTAGCAACCACATTCACAGAGGTTGGCATAGTTTTTCAGCACCTCTAAAGTAAAGCACAGCTAAATGTAGCATCTGGCACAGTTTTTAGGCTTGGATTTTGCTCTAAGTCTTCAAGAGCCTTGGTGTAAGGTTGAAATCATTGGCTTTTCTGGAGTTTTGCCATTTTACTTACTATCTAAATTGTCCTAATTACTTTATTATGCAGAACAAGAAGGAGGGAGATCTGAGTGTAATAAAATGAGGAAAACTTGCCAAATTGACACTTAGAACACAGAAGAATTTAGTCATCCAATGTCTTGTTTCTTTTGTCAGCTAAAAATATATGTATTTATCTCAGATACAGGCCTGCAAAGATCTACAAATCTCAATACAGCTGGAAAACTGCAAGGTTTACATTTTTCTGTGGAAGTGCTCTAGAATCAGAGGGAAAATCCACATGCTCACAACTGCTGACTTCATGCTTATAACTTTATTATTATTTATTATATTTATTTGAGAGAGTCTATATTACCAGATGGGAAACTCTTTGTCATTAGCAGACAAAGTATATACATATATATGTGTGTATTTAAGTCTTCTAATGTTAATTTAATTAGTGAGACAAGTTGGCTGATGTTTTAGATCTAGCCAAGTGCTGATATAAATCTTACTTCATCCAGGGCCCATTCAAATGTTGAACATTCACTGGCCTTTACAATCTCTGGTGTGTTTTTCTACTGTAGCTGTATAACAGCATAATATTTCTGTCAGAACAGATTTGCAAAGGACCCATAAACCTAAGAAGAAACTAAAGCTGAAAGGATGCTCTGGGCAATATCGTTCTCTTTTGTGGCTTTTTGTCTGAATCTGAGATTGATAAAATTTTCCAGATGCAACTTATTTTCAAACTTAATAACGAAATAGAGATACGGGGAGGCGTAAACTTTGGCTTCTTGAGAAATGCATTTAATTATTATCACGTAGTAATTAGACTTTATTGGCTTCCATGAAATTTGGCTAAGGCTGTAGAGAGACTGATTTTTCTGAATATTTTTAAAGAAAGGGACCTGCAGAGGTTCAAAAGTAAAACATTTTCCTTTCTATCTTGACTGTGTAGAGTAAAAGTCAGCTAACTACAGAGTATCACGTGTCACTGTTGATAACAATTTTGTATGAATTATTCAGTGGTCTTAGAATACTCTGATGGAGCGGTTATACTGGCCGAAACATACATGCATAATCAAAATTAATAGTGTCTGTGTTTATACTTGAGGCACTTGAACAAAAGTAAAAGGACCCATTTGTTATGTTCCATGTTTACTTGTAACTTTGTACCACCAGGAATGTGAATTCTCAGAAGAGATTTCTCCTGGCTGCAGGGATCTCTGATAGGAAGAAGGGCCTTGTGCCAATCAGTTTGTGAGAGCTTTCCCAACAGTGACAGTGCCTGAAAAGAAACTGCTAAAAGTCCATGTTATTCAGGAACACTAAATCTTGACAAAATGAAAAACTGTATTGAAGAAATTCAATTTTCACTGACATATCTACCAAACTGGTGAACTAGTGGAAACTTTGACTCATATTAAATGTGTAATCTCTGCCTGATTTCTTTCTTCAGACTGGGAGGTTCAGATGCATGAATTTCAGTTTCATCTTCCTTTCTGAAAAGAGAAAGTCACTGTATTCAAAGCTATTCAGAAACTGAGATTGAAATGATGCACACAAGATCCTGATCCTGTTTGCCAACTTTTTTTCTCTGTTGACAGCATCTTTATATCTCTTCAGATTGTCCCCTGTAGGAGCCACTTGAAACAGAAATATGTGATAGGTGAACAATATTTGTCTATTAAATAAAGATATTGCTCTCAAGCATTTGAAATTTGGCACAGGCTTTCTTAAGTCTTTTAATGAACATTCTCTGCAGTTGCTTTGTATCTTTTCATGATTAAAAGTGAAGGTGAGAAACCTGTACTTTAGATATTCGTCGAATAACTAGATGAGTACATGTGAAGTAATTACATTTCATGGAATCATAGAAAGGCTTAGGTTGAAAGGGACCTTAAAGCCCATCCATTTCCAGCCTCGTGCCGTGGACTAGTTGCCACTTGTCAGATCAAGACTCAGGGCCCCGTCCAACCTGACCTTGAGCACCTCCAGGGATGAGGCATCCACAACCTCTTCAGGCAGCCTGTGCCAGGGCCTCAACACCCTCTGAGAAAAGAAATCTGTTCCAGACACCTAACCTAGATCTTCCCTCGTTTTTCAGGGAAGGTGGACTAGATGACCTTTAAAGGTCCCTTCCAACTCTTAATTATTCTGTGAATCTTTCAGTTTAAAACCATTCCCCATTGTCTCTTTCCTATTTCCCTTCTATCATAATCCCCCAAAGGACTGGAAGGCTGCTGTGAGATCTTCCTGGAACCTTCTCTTCGCCAAGATAATTTGCTGGGAAATGCTGGGTCAGTAGAGATCGCTGGTAGAGAAGTATAAATATGAGAAAGATGTAAATTTGATGCCAATTATCTCTAAAATAAAGGTGAGTTAAACTTTTCAAATGACTAGAAACATTTGTAAAAATGCTAATCATCTCTTTTCTTTAGAATTTTAACAATTGGGCTTGCTATTATCTATTAGAATTTGGGGAAATGGGCAAAAAGACATCTCTGACACTTTGATGTATCGAGTACAATAGAATGCTGTCATGAGAGCTGATTAAGAAAATACTTCTCAAATAAATTATACAATGAAAATCCCCAGGAAAATCTTCTATTTGTTATGCTCCTAGCTCTTAATTCAGCGAATTCCAGTTTTTTGTAGTGTTGCATGAGATGATGAAGGTGGTAATTGCCATGTGGGAGACTCAAGAAGATTAAGCAATTATATGAAATAGAATCTTCACAAGATTCAATAATAATATATTTTTTTAAATCCACACCACTTGTAATCCTGAGCACTATTTGATGATCCACTATAGTCAGGAAGAATATATCTTTTTTAATTTGTTTATGTGACAATATTAACATATTCTTTGTTCAGCAAAAAATAATCTTGACTATTTTTTTTTACCAGTCTCTGTTTCTCTCTCACTGTGCCAGTCTCTACTGTTTCCTGTCCAGTCCCTTCACCCTTCCACTTGTTCTTGTTTTTATGTCATCTCCCTTGAAATGTTTTTGGAACATGTTTTTTTTTTTTTTCCATCACTGGTTTATTGTGCCTTGTTTTGTTTATTTATAGGGTATGCTACCATCTGAAATGGCATTTTAGGGCACTATTTTAACTGAGACACTAAAGATTTTACACTTGCCCTATTGCTCTCTATGGCAGTAGAGGTATTATCTCCAGTGGCTAGAGTGGCCCACAAGTTGTTTTTACTGATGATTTGAACAGGACAGTATAAATCTTAAGTTTACCCTATATGCAAATGTAGAACTACTATTAGGAGGCATCTAATCAGTTAACCTTGTCTGCATCACTGAGCATCTGATAGACCTGGATGTTAATGTTAGTCTATATCTGGTATACATTCCTCGGGAATTAGTGCAAGAAAATGATGGGAATATGTAATTCTGTTTGAGACTGCGTGAATATTAGGAATAGTAGCTCTTCTCTTAACATAGTAGCTGTAAACATCTAATGCTTGTGATTATTGTAGTTTTTAATGTAGAGTTTGGAAAGGGCAGATGCAACTGAACAATATGTATTGGATATTAAGCAGTAGACAGAAAAAGAAGAAATGGGAAAATCTGTTACTGGCTGTAGCTGATGACAGAATCATTCCTGACTTTTTTTTTCCTGTCTTTAGAAGCAGTCCTAGCCTGAATGGTGTCCTTAGAATTGCTATTGATCAAGATCTCATTAGCAGTCATTGGCAGCCAACAGCCATTGTTGCATGAGTTATCTGTACTGCTGAAACTGATACTGATCATTGGCTTCTGATAACAGAATTACATCTCCATCTTTGAAGTCAGCTAGTTGGTTGAGTTCAATTTGTTCCGTAATCTCCAAAGTTAGAAGTGAATTATCACATGGCTTAACATACCCAGCTGTTTGAAATCATTAAAGCATTATGGACTGAGTCTAAGTTTCCTTTGTCATCTCATGAGTAATAGCACTACTTGAAGTCATTATAGCTTCAGCCTTTCAAATATTAATTGGAGTTTGGTGAGCAGAGACTCAAATAGTTGACATGAGGTATGGTACAGAAGAACAATTCTAGCTCTCAAAGAACTCCAAATAGAAGCAGAAGGTGTTTTTTAACTTTGACTTCAGAATCACATCATGTCAATAAAGGAAAAATATCATAAATTTCAGGGTCCTCTTCAGAGAGTTAATTTTAAAACTGCGGAGAAGTATGATTATATTCCCCTTTGTCACTTGTTGTAGGATTGCTTCTAGAAGGTTTTTGGCTGTCTAATAATGAGTATGATTCTATTTTTTAGTAAGGTCAGCTACATAGTTAGGAAGGTCAATTTTAAAGTACCCACCGTCTTTTATTCCTTAAAACAAACAAACAAAAAAATACCAACACTAAAATGGAAGTCAGCTTTTATCTTCCTCCTTACATGCTATATACATTAAATAGGACGGTAAGATGATTTTATTATTGAGAAGTTCAGCAGTGCTTTACCTGATTTGGTTCTAGGAGATGTTGTAGAAGGACCATTAACTGTAATGTCTATTGTGCAAGAAAGTGTTCTTGCAAAGCCCCACAGCTGTGTTACTGTTTAGAAATATTAATCATGCTATTAAGAAGCCTAGAGGGGGCAGAGATTACACCTCTCATCAGAATGTCTCTGAAGACAGACAGGTGAATTAAATCTTAAAGTAAAATCTGATTGGAGATGATGAATTAATGTATGTATAGTTTGCTGTAGTAGTTCTGCTAAGTCAGTGCAGAAATCTTCAAAAAAACAAAACAAAACAAAAAAGGCTGCTTTTATTCCCACTGATGAACATGCATGCATGCTAGGAGATGAAGGTAGAAAGTACAACCTTCACTTTTTCACCAGCTCAGGTTCTCTTTTTGGTTTTCTCTCTGTTTTGGATTAATTGATCATGTCTGCAGTGTTAGTACATAAAGGCAAACTGAGAATGTTGTTCTGTTGCTTTAAACGTTTTAAATGTAGTTTAGGACATGGACTGAAGATGAGCTAGTAAGGAAACCTCTGCAGATTGATGCATCATGCCCATTTCATCACTTAAAATTCCATGAGAAAATATCTTGTTAGTTCAACATCTGGATATGACCCAGAACAGCCTTCAGATATGTATCTGAAGAGGCTCAGGAAGCCCGTGTGTGAAAAACAACTATACTCTCTTTGTCAGTGGAGTAGAGTGCCTTGCTTAATGCATGCATTAAAGTTGCTTATATATCACAAGTGGTCTGTGACTCTTTTGTTCCATTTGAGATCTGGCATAATGGTAACCAGAGAGTAACAGTAAAACAAAGATTTTACATAGCTTCTACCTAGGTACATGCGTGAAAGATGATGTGAGATTGTTACATAGTGACTCTACATACAACTTCAAACATTATCCTACAACTCCTCTGATAATGAAAGTGTTTTGTGTTAATGCTTAACAGACTGAGCTGAATTTGCTTAACAAAAACCTATACAGAAACTAAAGGGAATTATTTATTGTTGGAGGTCGAATTTTTTACAAGCGCATTTGGTATGGATAATTTGAGTTCATTGGCTGCAGCAACAAAAATAAAAAGCCAGCCCAACAACTTGTAAGCAGATGCTAATTCCCCAATTGTTCATGCAACATGGAACATAATTTGAAGTGATTATGAAATTAATGCATTAATACAAAAATGCTTTGGAGAGAGGCAAATCAGATAAATGTGCATAAAAAGAACTAGCTGTAGAAATGATTTGTGAAGCTGTGCTTTGTACTCAGTCAGAAGAAAAATTTAAATCTTAGCTCAGGAGAAATTTTAAAGAACATTTCAGATTTACCATGTAAGAAGCCAGAATGGAGTAAAACATACAGCTTCTGCAAAGCCAACATGTAGAAGCTGCTATGGAATTAAATGGAAAGGGTAGTGTCCTATCAGTTGAATATTTGGTGAAGGAGTGCTTGCTGGTGTGTAAGAATGTCCAGCTGTATGAGCATGCCTCCTGGATAAGAACAGCTAGGCTACAGGCAGGGAACTTGAAGCCTGGAAGTAGGTAAGTGGTAGAAGAAAACTCCATAAGGGTGGTGAAGCACTGGCTCAGGATGCCCAGAGAGGTGGTGGATGCCCTGTGTCTGGAGAGTCCCAATATTAGGCTGGAGGGGCTCTGAGCACCTGATGAAGCTGGAGGTGTCCCCTCTTCATTGGAGGGGAGTTGGACCAGATGGCCTTTAAGGATCCCTTGCAACTCAAGTGATTCTGTGGTTCATACCATAGTCTAAAGAGATTTTGTACTGAACTGTGAGCACAAAAGGGAGAATCAAGGTTTTCTGATAAGGCTGGGAGACTCTGCACTAGCTGTCTTTGCAGTTTTTCTCCTCTAAGTGCATGTTTTTGTCCTTTACCGTAGACAGCAGAGGGAACCTACCCTGCAGTCTCTGTTCTTTGCTAGTTGTCCAGAGTCTGAGTTTACCTTTCCCACATTAGATAAACCTCATTTGTAGAATATTTATTTTCTCTGTAATCAGTCTTGAAATCAACCTCAGTGGCACAGGACAGGATCAGCATTCTGATTGCAATTCTAAATTATTGAATGTATTTGTTAAAACTAAAGAGGGTTCTTTGGCTACTTACTTTGCCTCCACACAATGCAACTTCACATCCTTCCTTTCCAGGAGGAATTCTTCACTTGCTCTTGCAACTCTTCTATAACTACCAATGGGATTGGTACAGGTAAGAGATGAGCAGTGGAGAGGAGGAAACTTTTCTTTCCCTGTTGAGCCCTAAGGAGTACTTTCTGTTCAACACTGTTATCCATTGCTTGCTTTTATCACCGCTGGAGAACTCAACACAAAGTAATTTCTTTCTGTTTCTCCTCCCTACGTTGTTTTGATGACCATCGTGGGGTGAGAAAATCTATACTGATCCATAACCTCAAGCAGGAACTTCATCCTTGCTGAAATCAGGCCCTGTACTCATTCTTTTCGATCTTAACACCTGAAAATTGAAGTATCAGAATCAAGAGCGTGATGCCGAAGTTTATATTGATCCAGCAAATGTATGCTGAGCTATTATCGCTCCCTGTTGCAGAGATTTGTGTTGAAAGATAATTACTTGAAAGCAATTCCATTTAAATATAGTACAAAAATATCACAAAGAATTGTTGGATTGTGTAACTATCTCCCAAGAGAAAAGAAGTATCTGTCAGTGTGGAACCTGTGGTGCCAACTCTCCTGATTTTTATCAGGAGGCTTAAGATATAAGTGTCTTTTCTAAAGTTGTCAGCCAATAGAGTCATTTCAAATTGGGAAGATATTTTTTTCTAAAACAAATTTTCTTGACACTGGTGGAAGACTTAAAACTAATGAAAATGTTATCTAAATGTTATCTAAGTATCCTGTCTTATCCAGTAAAATATCCTAAAAGTAAACAAATCTTACATTGCATTAGATTTTTTTATTTATGATTCTAGAGCTGTATTTGTATTTTTCAGATATTGTAAGTTCTATGAGCATTCATAAACCTTAGGAACAAAATAAATAGAAAATCTTGTTACTGGAAAAGCAGCATTTATTGTTGCATAAAAATGTGTCAACTTTCTGGTTTTTTTTACTATATTATATATATGTATATATTTTCATATTGTTTCCTAGAATTTCAGGGAAAGAAAGGTCTGAAATGTGAACTGTTTTTTCTGTCAAAATACTTTCCTGACCCTCCCCCCACCCCCACACACCTTCTGTGTATCATGGGGAACAACCAAGTACTGTCTTGTTAAACTTTCTGCTAAGGTTATTTCATGCCTACTTGCAGAATGGGAAAGCAGCATACCCTAAAGGATCTTGTACTTGCCTCAGACAAGTATAATGCCACCAGCTGTAATGAAGTCAGTCTTAATAATTGGTCTGATTGAGAAAAACAGATAAAGGAAAAAAAAATCCAGTTTTCCTTTGTCTGTTTATTTTTTTTATTCAATTCTACTTTTCGGAGGTACCTTTGGTTTCCTGTTGGTCATTAGCACTCTTCTTGCTGGAGGCTCCTGCTCCTACCTGAGAACTGGTGACCTGGTATAAGTGCTTTGGATAAAATCAGCTGTGCTTATTGAATGTTTTCAGCCAGTGAGCTTCCAGCGAAATAAGATGAGAGCATTTGTAATGACTGGAGGGATGAGAATCTTTAATGAAGGAACATGGATGACCAGACACAGATAATATTCTTTGGGACCAGCAGGGCAACTCTGCTCACAATCTGAGGTGCAGATTGTTCTGTGATGTCCCCTCCCCATTATTTCTTTTCAGCCAAGAGTATGAGCCTCTGCAATATTAAATAGCACAGTGGCACACAGGTGCCAGGGCTGGCCAGAGGCAAATGGCATGGCTTGAAACAGTTGGCTGTGAAAACAAAGTGTTTGGTGAATTGACCATCTGTCCAGGCTTGGCATAACTGGGCTATAGCAGAGACCATGAGCAGATGATCAACACTGCAATTTAAAATTGTTTACTATATTAACATTTTTTAAAATTCATGGCTGTAGCTCATCACTGTACTCATCTCTTCTCTTGCTCTTTTCAAATATTCCCGACTCAAGGAAATGGACTCTACACCACAGTGGAGTTGCATGTGATAGTTGGGTGAAGGACAGGTTAGAGGTAAAATAGATCTCTTGTTATTATGACGTGCACTGATGTAGCACTGGGAATGCAAGAAGTCTCTCTGTGCCAAAAACTGGAAGTGAGGCCATGGTCCTGTTTCTTTCCCTGCCTCTCCTCAATGCTTCCCATTTATGGAGGGAGAAGAGAAAGCAGAAGGTAATTTATTCTTAGTATGATTCAGAGGCTAAAAAGTGTACACTTTCCTTACTGATCAGTCCATTTATCTTCATTGCAGTAACCAGTACACTATTACCCTTCCTCTGATGGTTCCTCTATTTCCCTACTTCCTGTTTAATATAACAGATGTGAGCTGTGAGTCTGGGTCTTTCTTGTAGGGGCAAAATCACTCTTAAAGCAGTGTTCTTCATAGTGCATGAAGAATCTTGGTGTAGAGACCGACTGAAAAAAAAGTGAGCCACATGAGAATATCTCTCATTAGAGGAGAACCTTATGGCAGGGAGGAATGGAAGAGGAAAAATGAAAAAAAATTGGAGGAGTACAAAAGACAAATATAATGAGGCTTCCTTTATTCACTTAGGAGGCAGCTTTATTCACTTCAGAGTAGTCTCCCTGTATGCTCGATAAAAGATTTTTTTTGCAAAGTTAAAAGTGTTTATGAGGTCTAATTAAAAAGGTGGAAAGCCTGTAATGATTGATTTCTCAGTCCATGTAAAGTCCTGATTTCCTGTAGCTGGAAGTCAAAACGTCCTAAGCAGCTGTCTGACCATCCACCTTCACTATGTTAGAGGTATTTTTTTCTGATCCAGGCTATCCCTGTTATATGCCAGTAATGGAGTACCCCACTATCTGCACTAAGCCTGTAAACTTCACTACTTAGGGTGTCTCAGTCACCTCTGCCTTTAGGCTGCTTTCAGTGCCTTTCAGGGTGAAAACATTAGAATTTCAAGTACATCTTAGAGGATGGGATATCACCAACAAAGAAGGTCATATGTATGTTGAGTTCAGCACCTCTCCCTTCAAGGAAAAATTAAACCTCTTGGTATCCCTCCTTTCCTCTGCTCAGGTTGCTGGATTTTTAGGCCATGTTATCTCTTGTTTTGATATGACTAACAACCTTTAGAGCCCAGCGTTTGGGTGCTGGAAGATGCTGTTCTTTGTAATGCACAGTGCAGGTAGCTTCTTTATTTTTTGTTGTGCCGATGATTGATTAGAGGAGTTTGTCCATGTCATTTTCCCTCTTGATATGTGCATTTTCTTTCTCCACCACAAAGTTGGTATGGAAATTAACTAATTAATCTCTTGAGATTCTTTAACAATAGAAATGCCTTACTGAGCAACAGAACAAAGTGCTAACAATGTGAATGAATACAACATATTACAGAACTCTACAATGCTTGGGTTTATTTTCTCCTCTAAGGAAAGTGCTGTAAAATTCTCTCAGCTTACAAAAATGTTTTTTTTATTTTTTTTTTTCCTCTGTTCATTGCAATTCAGAACATCTGTTGCAAATGAACAAAGGATTAATAATTGAAACTAGATTGCACTTTATTTTAGAAAGTGCTTATACTGCTGTAATTTTTTTGATATTTTTTGTCTTGTGATTCTTTTTCTCTTCTAAATGCAATTACCAAATACAGTATTTTTATGAGTCAGATTTTATTCCAGAATAGAATTTTCTACTGTATTTCCTTTAAGTTTTAAGGAATAGATTTTCAAGCTGTTTTCAACAGTGAAGCTGTTTTTTATGTCAAGTGTATATTAAAGGAGAGAAAGAAGTGTGTAGTAATAATGAATCAGGAACAGTGAAATTTGATTCTAAGTCAGGCTGCTAAATTAGATCAAAATTGGCAGTGGAATGAAGATGTAAGAATCTGGAGTTTGATTTGAGAGAGATTTGAAAATAGAAAACCAGAAACCTAGTCTTTCCATGTTCCTGCCCTCTGAACTGATTGCTCCTGGGGCTAATAATGTTTACATCGTGTGATTAGGAGCTGAGCATGGTGAGTTCTATTTTCAGCGTTAAGGAGAATCACAGGGAGTGAAGCTAACCTCAGTCTTTGGGATTTGCACAGTGCTTTCACACTACTCGACCTCCCTATAGATCTCAGCTGGCCTTCAAGCAGTTCATTGTTCTCGGATATGGTTCTGATATAGCTGAGAAGGACAACCTCAGCTCACTGACACCTGCTTTCTGAGATTGATTAAAGATGGTGAGCCTGCAATTTCAGAGCTAGCCCAGGACAGTGTCTTACTTAAAATTAGATGGCACGCAGTGTTGAAACTCCCTTCTTGGCTTCTTTGTATAGATCCAATGTAATGTAACAATGAAACACTGTTAACTGTTTGTAAAAAGCAATCTCAGAGTGGAATCAGGTTAACCATTAGCACAGAGAAACAGTATTATTTCCTTCAGATTTCTGTGTCTGACAAGCAGTCAGTAAGTATATATTTACAATTTCTGGATATATACATGAGTACGTGAGAAAAGAATAAGACGACATTTCTGTTTCTTAAATCCAGGCTAAGAAACCCATTAATAAAATAGGTACAGCTTTGATTATTATTATTTTTTTTAATCTCTTTGATGTCATAACATGAGATTAAGCCTATTTATGCAGGACTATATAAAATGAAACCCTTTCTTTGTGTGTGACCAGACATAAGAGATCCACACTTAGAGAAGAAGCATTTTTTGATATCAGTAAGGATGATGCAACTGAGAGTTTTCCTTATTTACAGTCCTCATTAAGATGCTAGTTCCATTAACACAAGTAAGGACAAAATGTAGAACCTTCATTTTTTTCTTTTAATTAGTGAGCAATAGCAGTAGAAGCTGCATTTTAAGAAACTAAGATTTAAAAAGTGTTAAAAATGGACTTTCATATCACCTTTTTTTCCTGGATTATTTAAAAGATACTGGCTCAAAACAAGGTGAGGATTTTAAGAACTCACCCTAGCTATTGGGTTTGCAGCCTGCTCCTGGGTTGGTGGTTGTTTCTCTCTGGTCACAGTTCAGCCCACAAGTAGTGAGTCAGCAACACAGAAACAAAAGTGAAGATAGATGAGCTTCTTCACTTTTAATGGAAAAAGAAGTAGCTGAATCTTTGGTCTAAGTCTGGTCTAAGGTGAGGTACTTTTAAGATTGGAGTTTCTACCCACACTTAGCCACAGATAGAAAAGGCTGCAGGGTAGCAATCTGTTCAGTTGATGAATGTCCCCAGGCTGATGAGCTGGGAGTAATGAGGCAGGCTGTGTGTGAGTGCACTGCCCTCTTTTGGATTTTGATGGAAACATGATTAACTCCATTCCAGTTGATGCTTTTATTTTTTTGTGAACTGAAGGTTAGAGTAAGGAGTGGATGTTATTCACCAAACATTGTACGTGGGGTTTTGTTAGTATGAAAACTCCTCCAGCATATGAAGAAAATGCATTAAAGTGGGATTGGACAAAGTAGAGAAAGCTGAACAGGAATAACAGCAACAGTTCATTAACATAGTTAATATATTAATACTGATTTGGGTTTGCTTTGTTCAAGATAGGGAGTCACTAGAACTTAGTCACTGGTGTTCAGACCATGTGAAATATTAACGAAAATCTATTTTTGTATATCATTATTTCAAAAGAAATAGTGAAATGTCATCTGAATATTAAGTTTATGATTATCATTGAAAATCATAGCAATAGCTGTAAAACTGGAAGCACTGCTCAACTTTAAAGAAGTTTTTGTTTTACTTAGATGTTTAAATATTGAGATAATTAAAACCTTTTCAATTTCAAACTGTTAGTTATTTCAGTCAATATGAGAAGAGGGAGCAGAGGGCTGCACTGATCTTCTATTCACCAAGAAGAGTCAGAAATTGATTTTTTTTTAAAGCTCATATTTAAGTGGAATGTTTTGTTTGTTTTTTTTTCTCAAACTATTAAAACAAATGCATTTAAAAATATCTGGGTAGGACTCCAAATATTGTGCTAAAATAAGAATGGGCTAAAAGACAAACAATGGAAGATAAGGCAGCTTATAATATAGAACTGTAAGGCCATATTTTTCCTCAGTCCTGTAGCGAGGAAGACATGTTCAGCCAAGGTTTGAATTCATCAGTGGTCTACAGGTGTCTTTTTCAGTGCGGATGATAACACAGCTTCTCTGGTTTCTAGAAATACAACTTCAAAAGCATTTGGTAGGGCAGTTGGTGGTGTTTTCCATTCACTGTGTAATGAGAGAGTCCTTTGAAACTGGCAAAATGTCTTTATTTATTTATTTATTTATTTATTTATTTTTTGTTAGTATATGTGGTGTAGTTTCATTAGATCATCAGTGATTTGTATTTGGCCACTCAGAAGAACATATTGTTACAAAAAAAAAAAAGGTACAATCTCTACTACATATGTTGTACTCTTTAACTTTTAAACAGGACACTTTGGGCAGAAGAACTGCTGACATTTCACTTATTTTGGGATACCTTCCAAATGTGTATACAAATTGTTTTCTGTCTGTGTGCATAACAGGGCAGCAGACATATTCCCAAAGGGAAATTTTTCTTACTCTCTTTTTCATTTTGGGAATAGTTTGGATTTTCACTAAAAAATGATATTATATTCTGTATAACTGAAGAGGCAATTAGCAGACCACTGGAAGTGACGATTTCTGTTACTGCCTGAAGCTTGCATAAGGAAGAGTTATAAAGTGTTTATTTTTTGTATGTTATTGTTGTTGTGTGATTTCACTTTTTCTGTCATAAAACAACCCGGCAGCTAGTAATAAATAGAGATTTCATTGGCTGTTTTTCTTTGCTGTCACTTCTGACTTGTAGTGAACTTCTGTGCTAATACAGAACAGGTAAATGGATTCTTTTTTCCAGTTACTAGCCAGTTTTTTATTTCAAACCACATTTATCATGACGCCAAATGCTATTCTTAACAATTTTTCTATTAGGAATACTGTACAATCTCAGCACTCAAAAATATTGGCAGGTTATAATTTTTTCTTCGCTTAAGTGATAGCCCTTTGCCATCTAGTATTCTGCTGACAGGAGAATGTATTATCACTCACTGAGCATTAAATCTCTCATGTGTGCAAACGAGATGAATTCACCATCTGAATCTTTAACCACATTGTGTCTGTTGCCTATGAACAGGCAAGATTTGAGGAGCATGATGATATCTGACCAGTTATGGACTTTCTTTGTGTTCTTGGGAAAAATTATGCTAGAGTTTCACTGTCCAGGTCTGGATTTAGTTTGGAGTGAAGTTATACTATCTATTGATAATGGATATGATTATACTTAGGGGGAACTTGGAGTGTGTTTCCTCCATCTCAGCAAAGCACAGACCAATTTTGTGAGTTTAGGTTATATGTCTTTTTATGAATAAGAAGGTCTGTATTGTTAAGTCACTGAGTTATATTTGCAAAGTAACTTGACTTCTTGTATTAATTTGTTCATTTCTACTTATTTCTGAGACTATTCCAAACCAGGCCATCATTCTAAAGCTTATATTTTTTCTTCAAGGAGTTGGAAAGTATAATTCTTTCACTGAAATCTTTTATTTCCCTGTAGAATTACTACACTTTCTGAGTTAACATGAACTTCTGGCAATAAAACACTTCACAGTATCTTGATTGAATTATTGGTGTATTATTTTAATGGTGTTTTAATGAAATTACTCAGCAACTAACCTTGTCTTTTAGCTGACATTAGAGACAACTTAAAAACTGCCAACTCTAGCTCATTTCATGTTTTCATTTAGGTGTTAATTCTGTTAGCCAATTTATTTAAAACAAAGATGAGGACATTTTGGTGGCATTACTCATGAGTGCAGTTCTACAGCAGTTGGAGTTTATCTATGAATAAAGCTTGCTTAATTTTGCAGAGGCTTTGCTCTCCGCTTTCTCTATTAATATCCAAATGAATGCTTGACTTACTTCTTTCTGGTAATTTTGTCCCTAATTTACTTGCTCTTGCAAGTACTTACTGCTTCCAGCAGCTCAGTTCTGTAAGAGGAGATGGTCTAATTTTCATTACAGTAGTTCTGCATTTGTTTTGGAATGTCAACACCAAAGCAGTTAATTTCTTTGACTTATTTAATTTCAGTTCTTCTGCTAGCTTTTGAAAACCTTAATTCATGAACTATTTTGATTATTTAAAAGCAAAGCACATGGCTTTGAAATTCATTGTTGAATCTACAGGATCAGGTTCTCTCTCTGCATTGTCTTCATGGTGTGACAATCCACATTCAGAAGTGATATGTAAACTGGCAGAAGTTTCATTTCATTATGCTGAGACTCTGTTGTGCTTATACTCTTCCAATTGGTTGTGTGTTTAGAGACAAAAATGAACAACAAAACAGAAAGCTTATAAAATTACATAACTGACATGTAGAGAAACTGGGAAAAAAAGGCGAGTATTTAGAGAATTTGGGTAGTGAATATCCTAATTTGTTTCCCCTTCCTGATTTTTCTGTTTTACTCCTCTGCACTGCTCTGTTTTCCTATGAGAAATGTTAATTGTTTCTATGGATCTATACATGAACCATGTAATAAGTGAGGAGGGTGAAGGTTCCTTCAGTAAATTTGTCCTGATCTGCATTTTATCCCTATTCTGTTCAGGTAATAGACCTCAGATGTCTTCTTTAACCAGAACTGAGTGAAACACCAGCTTGAATCTCTGGAGTATACTTGGATATTGTCACGTGGTTCTATTTCACTGATACTATGCTCTTTCCTACAAAACATTAGAGAAAAGTTGGCCCAAGGAAAATATGAGGTAATAAAATAAGTAAAGGTTGAGAGCAATTCTAAGCTAGTTCTAACTAAACTGCTAAATCATTTGGGGCAGCCATACGAGTATTATGGTTCTATAAATGTGAACAGAATCTTCTTGCAAGGCACTGCCTGATTGCTTCGTCAGGACAGCAAAAATGCACATCCTTGTCGTGTGCAATCTGCCCTGAGAGTTAGCGCCACAGAAGGGTGAAAAAAAGCATGAGGTATTTAAGATCTATAAATTATGTTTTGTGTTCATTTGTCACCTCTAGGAAATCAAGTTTCTTCCTTTTCAGGGGTCAGTGATGAATGGACGCCTTGCATTTGGGTACAAAAGCCTGGGTCAACTTTATTGACTTATTTTACAGAGAAAAAACCTAATCCACCTGCAGCGCAGGGAGATGCAGCATGTACTTGCTGTGCCTGGTGCAAGTAAGCAGATTCTGATCATTGCTGAGCACTGATCCGAACAGAGGACAGTTAATTCTGTTGAAGAGAAGTCTTGACTGACTTTGCTCTTAATTTAGTTTAACGTAAGATGACAATAAACCAGACCAGAGGCATCGCATGATTTGGTCTTCCTTCAGTATGGGTTTTTGGTAATAGTAAGAGGCAAAGAAATAGTCCTCTCTATTCCTGTAGTAGTTGCTTTATTTTGTAATGGTAATATCAGACAGTTTGAAAAGTCAAGATAAAAAAATCCCATTCTTTACATACAAATTGCTGGATCAACTCACCAGTGCTGATTGTTATTTTCATATATATAATTTTAATTCACTCTCCAATGATGTCTATAAGAACAGCCTTGCATTATGGGACCGAATCTTTCAGTTGAGAGGGAAGTATCAGGATTTCTGCAAGAATATATCTATTAATTTTGTCTATTCAGATAAAGTTTGGATGTTTACAACATACTGTGTCAGTGACTTCTGTGGCTTAACCAGGTAAAAATCTTGGAACTGCCCATGTTTATATCTCAATCTGATTATTTAATTTGAGACGTTGAAGTTTTGTATTATGAAAGAGTGAATAATTTTTTGCTAGGCAATTTCAGGCTATTCATAATCCTGTAGACTGTGGTCAAATTGCCTCTCATTTTTTTCCTTTGGACATAGAATAGTTCATTTATTTGCTGCTTTTATGAAAAATGTTTCTTTCTGTTCTTCAAACACCCTTATTATTCTTCTGTGTTTTATGCTACAGCACTTTATTTATTTATTTTAAGGTGGAGGAACAAGAACAGCGCCCAGCGTTTAAGATGTAAGAACATTTTCCATTGACCTAATAGGGTTATTTATCAATCTGTTTGATTATTTCCTAATAATTCCTACTGCTATATTTGAGTGCTTTTGACAGAATCTGAGGATGGAGCTTGTGTTTTCATAGGACTCTATGCTGGAACCCCCATAAATCTCTCTAGAAATAAAATAGTTATGCAGAGCCTGTTCTTCTGCCTGTCACTTCGGGACTGTCTTTCTCCATCTTCCTCTACCACCCCCCTATACATCATTGCTGAATTTCACCTGTCATTTTACTGCCCAGGTATTCAATATTGTAAAATCCTTTTAGAGGACTCTATAGCTGGCTTTTGTTTTTTGTGTGTTTTTTTCATTATGGATACTTTACTGCCATCAGCAATCTTTGTCTCCTATTTCTCCTTTCTTCTTTCCAAGTCATTAACAGATACATTTTCTTGAGCAAAGGCCTCTCTGATGTTCAGAATATATTTATCCAGAAACCAGTATTAGCTGGGAAAACGGCAATATGTTGTGTAAGACATTACAGAAACAGCAAGAAGATAGCTCCTTCTTTGTGGAGTTTACATCTCATATGTTTCCTACAGTGAGGTGGGAATTTATAAAAGTAGTTTCTTTCTAATCTTCTTTCTGAGATATTGTTGAATATTAAAGACTTAATGAGATATTTGACTTCTAAGCTTAGATTCTCTTTGTTATTGCTGCTGGTTTTATTTTCCTTGCTTTCGTGTTCAGAATGTGTGTCCACTTCTTATTTTCTTTATAAGCAAATGAATCAAGTCAATGGGTAATAGGCTACTTCAAAGTACAAATTGGCTTCATTTATTTCAAAGAAAGGTCTAAAATTTATTTACTGTGTACTTCTTACATTGCAACAACAAAAACATTAATATCATTTGTACTTTTTCTCCTTTCTCATTTGTGTTCCTGGCAACTTAGACAATAACTAAGCTAATGTGGTTGCAGCTGCATTAGCGTGCACTCCAGCTCAGCGAAAGCAGGTTTGTGTTATGAAGTAGTTGATACTGAAATAACATCCACAATATGGGTATTTAGACCAGATTGGTGCTAATCTGGTACTCTGAGCTGAATGTTCTGTAGTGGTTGGAGTACATCAGGTGCGCTTCTGATCCATACATTCTGTTTTAGTGTTACTGAAAGAAAATTCAGTCCCTACGTTCTGAGATCACTCTGTGGACTGAGCCAGATCCATAGTGTATAGGGATTTGCTATAGAGATTTCCCCTGAAAATCTGGGGGATTATTATCAGGGTCACAGTACTGGTCTGATCTGAAAGATTCATACAGGTAGACGAACTGGAGGTTTTCTTTTAATTTCAAAATTTTTTTCTTTCAGGTGTCAATTTCTGCTTCACATCTGATCAGTGCTACCTTTCTGACTTCTAACTTTTGATTATTTACATGCTGATATCTTGTATTAAATTAACTTTCATCTTACCGCTTTTGAACTAGATGATGTTTATGATCCCTTCAAACACAAGCCATTCTGTGATCTTGCAAGTAACACAGGGCTCTGACTGTGATGTGAGTAGTGGCTGCTTGGTTCTATTTTGTTTCATTTCAGGACATTTTTGTAAAGTGATAGTCAGTACAGGGTATGATGGTGGTTCAAAGATTGCTGTCCCAGCACTGTAAGTTGGTCTTGTAGTTAACAACCAGACTAATGGCTGGAGGTTGATCAGTCAACTGCATCCTCTGATTATGAATCTCTGTGTCCTCACATAAATCCACAGCAGTTCTGCACCCCCCTTCCACATATAAAATGCTATTGCTGATGACGTATGTGATAAAACGGATGTATTCTGAAACACTTCACATGTACAAACTGGCTGGTCACTGCAAACCAAGAGAAAAGAGTTCTGGAAACCACAGATACCTGAAAACACAGTAGTAATAGTGCAGGGTGGTAGCAAATTAAACCCAAAAGTCATCGGTGCTGGCAATTCTGTTTAGGTACTTAACTTCTATTGATCGAATGAGGAATTAGGAGCTTCAGTACTGCAGCAGTTTGTGCCTCAATTCCTATTCTATGAAATGGAGATAAGAGCACTTTCACACTTCAGAGGAGTGGCATGACAGAAAACGTGTTAAGACTGTGATGTGTTTGGATGTGGCAGTGATGAGGTCAGATGAGTTCCTTGTGCAGGTAGAAAAGAGTTATGCGAAACTAGAGTGGATCTTGATTAACAACTTGCCTTAGAGGCACATTCCAAAGTCAATGAAAAGACTCTTATTAACTTCAAAGAACTGGGATCAAACCCATTGATTTGTGCTTATTTCTACTCTAGTTACTACAGACCAAATGAATGCTGTGCTGTGATATTTTCTAGTACCAACATAAACAGAATCCACTTATAAAGGAAGTAATGAAAAAGGGAAAATGATAATTTCTGATTCAGGGATTCTCAGTTGATAAAGATTAACCATAGAAACATTGTCCCAGAATTTTTTCTGGTTAAAAAAAAAAAAAAAGTAGCTAACTAATGAACATCACTATTAATTTTTTGACTTGACAAACTAGATAGATAACCAATTGAAAGTAGATGGTCTGTATATTGATGCTTTGAATATCAATGTTTTCTGTGTTACCTCTGCCATGCAATCTTCAGTTTAGTGTCTGCATCAATGACATACTTGATGTTTTGAAAGTGTTAAAATATGAATGTTTAATTCAAACAATGCATGTTTTCATCATAACATTTCAAAAGCAGAACAGAGATATGAAAAGAGAGAGTGACTTTAGGGTTATAATGGGAGTATGATACTATTTTACATTAAAGATACAGTATGGCAAGGCAATTCAACTTACCTAAGGTCACTGAAGATAATAAATTCTAGGGAGTTTGAAGGAAGAACCTAACCTTCCAAGTTATAGACCAAATCTTTATACAACCAGGGGGTTTTCTAGACAAGGATAAACGCCTCTGACGGTTATCCAGTAATGAAGGGCATAGGTGTATTCATACCCTCACATACAACTAATTATCACCTGTGTCTATCAAGACTTATGGTGCTTTTTAATTTGTAGATAACGAGTTGTTATTCATAATTCCACCTGCCTAACTATAGACATAAAAATGAAAAGTGTGTTTTTGCAGAGCTTAAACCAGGTAGGAGTTTACTCTGAGAAATGGGTATGGATCCTTTCATTTCAGACTCAACTAAAGGCAGATCAGCGACAGCAATGCCAATACTTAAATAAATGATCGAAATTAAATTTAAATAATAATAATGACTAAAGGCTTTAGTACCTTCCCAAGCAAATATTCAGAATTTTTCATGTTTGTCATTCCATTTCTGATGGACATTATTTCTTGCTTGTTGAAATACTGAAATGATCTTTTTGTAATGTTCAAACCTATATATTCTCTCTCATGCAGAGATGCATAAGAAAATTTTTCTCATTCTCTCTGATTCATCAGCAGTGCAAACCTATTAATACCATAGTTAATGGAGAGAAGTAGCTATGACAACTGCAAGCCATATATCTTCACTCTTGGACAAAGCTGGAAATAAACTTTGCTATGCAGAAATTATTTGTGCAACAAGTGAATCTCTAATTCACAGCATCATAGAAACTGGAGATGCAAAGAATGCTGCACATTATCAAATGTGTTCTCCTGCCAAAGCAAGACATTTCTTGCAGACAGACAAGTTGTGACATTTTAGGCAATGAAACTGTCGTCTTCTCTGAAAATTGACAGATTCTAGCAAACCTCAACATTAGAGTTTGTTCAGTGTGTGTGTGTTTCTCTCACTCTCCCCACCTGTTTCTTTTATTTTCTTAACACCTTACTTTTCTTCTGCTACTCCAAAGGATCATTCGTGAAGTCCCTGAAAGTCTACTGTGGTTGTCTAGTAACTTAGTTTTACTTTTACATCACATACCTCAGGTTTGATTTTTTATTTTTTTTTTGGCAGCCTAAGCATAACATTTTGGTCTACATTTAAAAGAGAGAGTTATTTTCCCTATTTGTTTATATATATAATTCAAATACACTGTTTCCCATACTGAAAGATTGACTGTGTTTAGTTTTGATATTGCATTAAAACATATTGAAACAGATATATTTGTTAAGATTATCTGAAGTTCCTCTCTGATGATTCCCCTTCTATGCTGAATTTTCATCTTTCCTTTCCATACAGATTATGCTGTTGACTGATCCAGAAGTTGAGAGCAGTTTACTGATTAGTACTGATGAAGGTGCCACGTATCAAAAATATCGTCTGAACTTCTACATTCACAGTCTGCTCTTCCACCCAAAGCAGGAAGACTGGATCTTAGCATATAGTCAAGATCAAAAGGTAAGAACTGTGGCTAGCATATTGTTTTATTTGCTTAGGAGAAACCTAGGGTTTCTTCATCTCTCAACAGTTACAGAGCATTCTGGACAGTCCTGGGGGTAATTGAGTTGGTATTTCCAGAAGAAGATATTGAGTAAGCCATGATCCCTGGAACGGTCTGCCCAGAGAGGTCATGAAATCTCCTGCTCTGGGGATACTCAAAACCCACCTGGATGTTTTCCTCTACATCCTACTGTAGGAATCCTCCTTTAGCAGGGGGTTAAACTAGATGATTTCCAGAGGCCCTTCCAACCTTCCAGTAATGTGACTTTATTCATCAGTCCTTTCGGCAATATCGTGTGACAGGCAATGGGAAGAGAATTCAGCTGCGGCCCTTCATGATAAGAAAAGCAACCTCTAATGTGACTGTTTCTCCTCTTAGTTAACACTTCTCACACAAGAAAAGCCATTCTGGCACTTGTTCCAAGAACATTATAAGACATCACTTGTTCCTATCTGGTTGGCATATTTTCAAAGAGAAATGTAGCAATGAATCAATTTCTTTTGAAGGCTAGTTGCTTCAGCATGGGCAGTCTATCTGTTGAATAAATGTGCTGTGAGATTTGCCTTGATTTTCTGGTGTTCAACTTGAGATACCAGAATGAGACTTAACTGTAAGAGACCTCATTGTTAGCAGTTTCTGAAAAATACACATCAATGTGCACAAACCAGTTGCTTCCTTTGAAGAACCTTATAGAGCTCAATATGCGTTGTACACCAATTTGCAGATTGAAGGAAATCCATATGAGGATGGAGTTGGAGTTGTTTAGTTTGGGGAAAAGAATGTACTGGGGAGACCTTATTGTTGTGTTTCAATACTTAAAGGGGCTTATATGAAGGATGGAGAGAGATTTTAATTTTACAAGGGGCTGTAGTGATAGGACAAGTAATAATTGTTTAAAAGAGGATAGATTTAGATTAGACATAAGGAAGAAATTCTTTACTGTGAGAATAATAAGACATACCAGGTTGTTCAGAGAAGTTGTTGGTATCCCATCACTGAAAATGTTCAAGGTCAGATTGGATAGGGCCTTAAGCAACCTAATGTGGTAGAAAATTTCCTTGCCCACAGCAGGTAAAACTTTGAGACATTTAAAGATCCCTTCCAACTCAATCTACTCTGTGATTTTTGTTGTGCGTAAATATCTTTCTTCAAGGGGAAAGATGACATTTGAGTATATCTTTCTTCAAAGGGAAGACAGCATTTGAGTAAGGATTTTGATCTAGCCAAAAAACTTGTAACTAGGACTGATGACTGAGAGTCAATGGCAGTCACTGTGAAGTGACTGTGCATTGCAGCAGACTATGCTGAGAAGTGGTGGATTTCACGTGCCGATTTTTTGATGTTTTCAAATAAAACAGAAAAAAACAAACCTAAACAATTTGCTACGGGTTAACAGCATGAGGTTTTTTGGCATCCCATCCATAAGGCAGCTTCTTGGTTTACAAATAAGTAATCTGTAAGGCTTTGAATCTAATCAATAATCAAAGTTTTGGATGAATTTTTAGTTTATGCATTAATGTAAATATCAGCATGAATGTTTGAATACTAAGATGCCTTCTGCGTTAGCATTTGAATTAATTATATAAATGTTAAACAGTTGTTCTTCCTTTTTCCTAAATTAGGCTTGTAATTACAGTAACTGTAAGCCTGAGAAAATAAATTAATTAGATAAGATCACAATGAGGTTACAAGAACTCTGTGAAGAAAAGTTCAGTCCTGTGCTTTAAGCACAGTGGCATTTAAGCCCTATAGCTTCCAAAATTGAACAGGAAATGCGTTTTCCCTGCTTAATTCAGTTCTGTTCCATATACAGTTCTATTGAGTGTGCACTCACCTCTCTTATAGCATTTTGGGGATTGTACTGTGGTTGTAATTTGTTCCAGAGGAAAGTGCAGATAAAATAATTAATAGATGTTCAGTATGGAATTAGTGAAAGAGAAAATGTTTTCTTCTCCCTTGTGGTTGTTGAATTCCCCGGGCTGATATGAAACAGAACAGGATTTTGTCTCTGTTGTCTTTTGGGACCCTTTGGTGTTAAACTTAGCCTGTGTCAGGAATGGAGGTTTAACATGTGAGGATCAGTGAAACTTTCAGTAGTAAATTTGTCAGATAGAACTAGTAATAATAGAAATAATAATAATAATAATAATAGAAAATGACTTTAAGATGTTGTGATCAACATCCTATTGAGGAAATAATTCTGAATTAGAGTTCGAACAGCTAATATTTATCTAATTTATGGTAGATTGCTGCCAGGAAATATATTGTCATTGTTCCATAGGAAACTCCTACTCTTATACATAATTTTAAAAAATGCAAACTGGATGTAGAAACAAAGCTCCCTTTTGTGCGTTAACCTGAATTTATGGAGCATGTGTGGGAGGTGTATGCACATGGTGCTTTGGGTGAGAGGATGAAGGTTGTATGGTAAATTTTCTTTGTGTTAGGGCATTGATTATCAAATTGGATAACCACTGGGAATACAGTACTTTAGCTGCAAGAAGGAAATGGTGTAACGGAAACTCTGTATATCTGTATCAACTAACTCTCAAGTAGAATTTTAAAAGTTCTCTGTATATGTGTGAGTCTTAGGCCTGGTTTCCACTTAAAAGCCTAATGGAGATACTTTCTGACTTCAGTGGACTTGCACCACAGAGGGTAGCCAAAAAAGGAGGAATATTAATCAGCTTGGATTAAATTAAACGTAACTCAAACTAAGGGTCAGATTCTGTCCATGACTGACTATAAATGGCTCCCATTGGTTTCGTTCTCGTATAACCAGAGGCAGAATTTTCTCAGAGTAGTTGTTTAATCCTGTGACTATCAGGATGACTGCAATGGGAGCTGTTGGGCATTTTAGAACAAATGATGTTGCAGTCTGCTATTTTCTGTTCTTTTGTTGGGATTGTATTTAAGGGAAGGGAACCATTACTCTTTGGATTTCAGCACTGTGTGCACACTGATTAAGGATTACTTGAGGAAACAAAGGAAACAAGTGAATGGTAAGAAGTTGTCATTATCATGTCATGGACTTTGATGCCATGCATGGAACAGAAGCTGTAGAGGTTTCAAATTCATTTAATATTGCTGTTGGCAGTCAGGAAGAAGGTAAGAGTCAACTGGAAAGCATGTTTACATTCTTCTAGCAAACGAAGTTCTCATTGCATCATTTGTTTCGTGTCATTTTAGCAGGTGGGACCAGGAAAATCAGGTGGTGAATGGAGCAAGTGCTGAAGAGGCAGGAATCAAATTGGGAATGAACTGTTTGACTCTCAGGAGTGGTTCAAATAGTTTAGTATTGATTGAGGGCAAATTCAACAAGTAGGGCATGCCTCTTATTGCTCAGTTGTAATAAACAGGAAATGGGTCACAAAGCATCATCTCTCAGTCTCTTTACAGCCTGCTGAGTCTATCACTGTGATAAGCATTACAGATCTTTTTTGTTTGGTTGAATAGAGATTTACTAAATGGTAGGAAAGTCTGTGTTAACTGAAATCATTTTACAGCCCAGTTTCTTGCGTGTTGTGTGCAAGTGAATGTTGTTAATTACTGGAGTTCAACTGATGAGCCATAACTCATTAAGCTTCAGTGACTTGGTTGCTTTTGTTCGCAACTCTCCTCCATGTCTGCCTTGGGCAGCAGACTTGAATTACCATTGCTGACAGGCCAGTCCCTTATTCAGTCATGAGTTTTTCCTGCCAGTCTTGAGGAAAAAAAAAAAAGAGCAGCAAACCATCTGCTGCCTGCACTAATTGCTTCATGATTGCATTCATTGTTCTGGCTGAAAGTACAGTTGTTACGTGACTGATTCTTACCACGTAATTGCAAAACCATTGCACGCTTCTCTATTTTCTGTATAAGAGGAGTTACAAATAAGGAGGAGACTTCAGACACTGTAAAGCATTGCTTGTGAGGGAAAAACTTGTTGGAGGTCTTGTACGTGTGAGCTCTCATGGGTTTAATCAACCTGCCTGCAAGATGAGGGCTGTATTTTGTGGGAGTATTAGTTATGCATTACTGTGTAATCTTTGAAAGTAGTTTGCTGTGCAATCAGAGGGTGGGATGTAAGAACCTCTACTTCATGCGGAGACATCTTCTGCTATTCAGATGGGTCAGAGACGCAGAGGAATAGTTGGTAATCAGCCATGAATAACAGCTATTTGGAGAGATGAAGTATGGGTGAAAGTGGAAAACACAAGTCAGATGGGTGAAATGCAGAGTTGTAATTATCCAACTCAGAAGTAAATGTGCAAAGGCACTCAAGAGTTGAAAGGCAGCAACAGAGGCTGAAAAAAAAAACAAAACGGATTTAAAATGGAGTTATTTTCATTGCTCATCCTCTCTCATTTTAAATGAACTCTTGAAAGGCGAAGTGCACTAAAGGAGCTCTGCCTACACAACACCAGTGAATGAAGAGGCTTACATTTCCTTTTTCTTCTCTTCCTTTTTTCTCCTTCTTTTAGTCATTCCCAAAAATCCGATTCCATCTGTTCTTCATTTACTTTGTGTGTGTGTGTGTGTGTGTGTGTGTGTGTGTCGCAGTGGAGATCAGTGGGTGAGGGACTGATGTCTGGTTGTACGTTTCAAGTGCTGAAGTTCAGCAATTTGGGATTTTGCTGCTGCTGGAACAACATATCTTCTGTCATCAAATCGTGCCATCTTCCTCAATACTTCATCTGCAGTAAAGAAGGCAAGGTCAGCTGCAGCTGGGAGGTAAAATTTCCTCACTCAAAGCTTTCAATAGGACAGATGCCACAGAAAATGATAGGTGCCCCAGACTCCTTTCCCATCCATTCTCACTCTTAATTCTTTCCTTTGAAATAGGGAGAATCACACAGCTCATGGGCAGTCCTGTTTCTAATACTAAGTCATTGTTTAAGACCTTGTCAAATCCCAATGATATTGCATCAAAATGTACACAGGAAACTCCTTTACACACTCAGCATACTGAAACTTCCCTTGTTGTTGGACTAAAGCCTTTAAAACTATACTCCCACACTACTTTTTTGTTATTATTATTGGGGATGGGGAGGGAGGTGCTATTTATTTAGTGTAGTGTTTTTGTTTTTTTGTTTTTTTTTTTCTCTGTGTCCCTTTTTTGCTTTGAGGTATTATTTGTCCAGGATAGTCCAGGAGATTGTCAGTTCATGAATTAGAATAAGTAAAAGCCATTTTACTTAGAATAAAACTCTCTGTGTCATTTTGTGTGTGTTTAAAGCAAGGAAGGATCCATTTACCTAGATGGGATACTTAGAACAGGCTAACTTCTTCAGCCCCATCTATCCATGCATTTGGGCTCATGTCTGCCAGTAGAATATCTGCCTTAGATGCAACCAGTACTGACTCCTCAGGTTCTGATGGACTGTAAAGACCCTTTTCTAAATTCTAAAACCTTTCATTTCACTTCATTAGGATCTAACTTTCGAGAGTTATTCTGCCTGGAACAGAGTCAAATCAGGGACTTCAGAGGTTTTCCTTTCTAGCCTAATTTATTCTGTTCCTGTTTACACCTTCTCCATCTCAGTAGTAGCAGTCACTGCATACAGAAGCCACAGAAAGATAAGTGAAATCCAACTTTGTATTACTAGAATTTGCATTATAGTTTTTTTAAAAATTGCTGTTAACATCAAGCATCTGCCTTTATTTTTAATCATTATGTCTTTATACAGTGCTGCTGACTACATTTTGAGGGCTATTCACTTAAGCTAATGTTAGCCAAAGAAGGCTAATCTAATCTAAAATTAATGGAGTGGAAAAGACCTATCTAGTGTAGTAAACACTGGTCACTTTGAATTGTCCTCTGGAAAAACCTATCTGTTTTGACAGACTACAGATAGGACCAGGGAGGTGGTTTGCATAAGGCTAACATTAACCTATGTGAATAACTCCCTTTTCCCTCCAGCATTACTCCTTCAACATTCTACTTTATTTGTATAATAAGAACAAGGTTTCCAGCAGACTAGATTCTCTTTGACTTGTAATGTTGAAGATTAAATGTGTTAGGGAATTTGCACATCAAAAAATTTGTGGCCCACCCTTTGCAATGTTGCCCTGTGTGGATGATCTCATCCTTTCTGGTTACCAACACCAGTACCACAGTATCTCCTATTCTAAAAAGTGTCCATGAGCTTATGATTCTAAGCAAGGATCAAAATATCCATGTTTGTAGCTAAAGCCTTGCATACTCTTCATGGGAAATCCTTAAGCACAGACACCCGCTAGGCATTCTGACAATCCTTCTTGCACACAGCTCTTCAGAAATAGGCCTTGTTATCTCTAGGCCAACTAATTAGCATTTGGTGGCAACCAGTGAACTGAAGGACATCAAAAACGAGTCATCTGGCTGTTAGTTTGTTAGGATTTTTCTGTCTTTCCTCTTGTTAGTTCCTTAGCATTGTCTCAGTAAGAAGACTAATACAGTCAGATTGTATCTTTTTTTTCTTAAAACCTGTCCATAAGCCAATGCACAAACTGCTCAAGCTGTGTCATAAAATAGGTTTTCCTTGTGGGCACATCAGTCTTATACACACCTCACTAGGTATAATGTTCTGGGGAAAAAAAATAAAAATGAGAGAATTACCTAATGCATCCCCAATCACGAGGGAAAAAAAAAAAGAGAAGATTAAAGAAAAGAAAAATCAACTGTCAGAGCCCAGCTGCAGTCTGTCTGTCCAGAAAGAGGATGCATATCTGTGCAAAAGTGTGATCAGTGAAGCAGAAGAAAGGACTCCTGAGCAGTAATGACTGTGTTCTACTACTGACTCACTTATCTCTAACCAAATGAGTATGTCCTTGCTTATCCATCTGTATACACATGAGCCCTCTGTACCTGTGAAGAAGTCGCTAATCTACTGCTTGGGATTTTTGGCTGCGTATTTGTTACTCTGCAAGATTTTTGTGCTGTGCATAATTCTCATTTTCCTACTTCTATTCTCATTCTAGTAGGGTTTACCTTCTAGACAATAATGCGTTTCTTTAATTTGGTTACCTAAACAGTTACGAACATGCCTAATAAATTCTCAGCATAACGGAAAGCAAATGCAGGATGCTCTGTTACAGAGATGCCTGTTGCAGAGATGGTAGAGCTTTCAACAGAGAAAGAAATTAACCTTGGCATAACTTACCAAGCAGAGTAGTAAATTCATCATCCCTTGGAATTGAGATTTGATGGTTTTCCAAAAGATTCAAACACTGAGACTGTATGTCTCTCCAGAAGATACAATCTAGTTCAGCCATCGGTTGTCAGCTTAAATAATTCTCTCTGCTGCTTGAATTAGTGACTTAAGATCCTGCAGCATCTGCTTGGAGGAGAACAGACTGATGACACTAGTAGTTCTTTCTGGCCTCAAGATATATATGCTAGGAGGATTCCTTTAAGTTTCTGCTGGTAAAATTGTGTTTCCTGCTACGTGTTTCATATATAAATAAAGTGCACTAGAGATATCATGCTAATATAGTTGCTTGTTTCCATACCACCAGAACACCAGCTGTTAGGGATCATATCTGAGAATGCATGAGGAATTAAGAGAAGTAAGAGGAAAGCTGAGGGACATCTTAAGCATGTTTTGATCTGACAAACATACTAGAAAGAAACTGCTGTAGTACAATCATAATGAACAAATCTATGTGATGATAGCATTTTGTTCAGCATCAAAAGCAACCACGACCTCACTGGTGTTTGAAAAGGCTGTGGAGCAGGTATCGAAAGCTTTATCACTCTGATGTGTATCCATCAGCTTTCAGTAAACACCAGTTGTTGAACTACTTTACTGATGGCTTCAACATGGCATGATTAATGGATTGCTGTAAGCTCAAACATTCAAAATCCATGCAGTGCCTGTGAACTTTTTTGTTTCAAGGGCCTTTAAGCATCTTAACAAAAGTATTGTGTGTGATTTCAGATTCTCTGTTAATTCAAAACACATGGTTGTATTAATTCAGTTTTGGAAGAAAAAAAGCCTAGTACATAGCTCTTCAGTGAACCAAAGCATGATACAGGGAATAACATCAAACCTCTCATTCTGACTGATCTGAAGGAGGGATGCCCTGTTCAGTAACTTCTCTAAATTGAACACTTCTTGGTATCCAAGTAAACTACGCTGGATACCTGTTTAGAGCATGTATGCATTAAGAACATGGTTCATTCCTTCACACTGATGGAGATATCTGCAGTGTCAGTATGGAAACCTGTCTCACTATGATAATCTTTGATGTAGCGCGTAGATCCTACTGAAGATCCAAGACAATAAGTACTTGTATACACTTATATAAACATGTTCAATCTTGCATTCTTTCTTGATGCACTAACCCCATCCTTTTCTGCAGACTGCATAGAAAGAAAAAGAAATGCAATTTCGATTGTTTTAGGGTCGTAAATTGGAGTACATTGCTGAATTGCAACAATCCATATGGAATCTATGCTATTGCTCTTCACTTCCCTGAATGTTGTAGATTAGTTCCAAACATACTGTTTCACGGTTGAATGCTATTGAACAATGGGAATAATGAATGTAGAATCTCTTCAAATACACCTGCACTAGTAGTAAAGTACAATCTCTCAGTTATAAACTTATTCAGTACAAATGAATAGGGATAAAAGGAAGGGCTTGTCTGTACTTATTTCAGATTACACTGTTACATCTTCAGAAAGTTGTTTTTATCTAGTAGACTGTGATATGACTACAATTAAATGGTAATTTTTGAATGTTGTATTCTTTGGTGAAACTAAACAAAATTTTTGGAAAGTACTTTAGTCAAGGAAGAAGTGATCTCTGAGATGTTTATGTGGTCCATCGGTACAAAATCTGTGTTCCAAGTGCACTGTTTCTTTTGTCAATGGTATTTGAAGGGATTAAGGCGAAACTCTGTGGTTTGGTCTTGTGTTAATCATGTCATGGAAGCACCAGGAAATGTAAGAGGCGAGCAGTCAGCTTAAGTGAAGAAATAAGGTAAGGAGGATTAACCACTAATGAATTTATCAGGAAATTAGTGGTGAATTTGAAGCAAACCCAAGCCCAAGCTGAACTAGTTTTCCAGATGCGTGTTCTAGAGGTAAATGCTGTGTTGTGAGCTGAATTGTCTTGGTCAGATCTATGTCTAGGAAGAATAATCAGAGCTTTCATGTATACTGGAATTGAGAAAAAGAGACTGTTTTCTTCTGTGAAGGCAAGAATACTGAAGTTGGTAAACCTAGTCAACAAATCATTTTAGATCTTGTGCCATATTCCACTGTAATTTGATGAGGGTAAATATCTTAAGAAAATTAATGGGAACTATTATCTTGCTCAAATTATTTCCTTTGTATCACTTCCAGCATTCAATTTAAATCACATTTTCCTCAACCAGATTCCAAATTTCCGTGTACATATTCTTTTTTTTTTTTTTTCATAAAATTAAATCAGTGCACAAAATTGAATATCCTCATCACTATAGAAAGAACATGGAACTATAATATGATTTAAGATCACTGTGTGAAGAATAATTAAAACTAAATGTTTTATTAGAATATCCAATTAGTTTAAATGCTGAATGATGAAACATTATGGACACCATGAGTCGATCAAATCTGTAACCATATTGTGTAGGAGGTAAAATGAATCTGGGGAGCCATGAGGGACTCCATGGTTGGTAAAAACTTTAACTGGGAAAATGGGTTTGTTGAGAGCAGATGAGGTGATGGTAGTTCTTGACTGACATAGTGACCATTCGATTGATATTTTGCCAGAATTGGTGGGTCAATCAGATTCTCAGTATGTGGTATATATAACCTCACTTTCAAGGTCAGATGTTAAATGAGTAACTGCTTCTCTGATGTCTTGGATGATATAGGAATTACTGTAAATGTGTTTGGTATGGTGAGTTCAGAGAGCATACAGGTAGCTCTGGGAAACACACAGCTCTTTGCAAATGGGTGAGAATGAGGACTTCTTTCTTTAATACAAGTTTGCATTTGCTAGCGATGTCTGTTTGATGATGTGCTTTGTTAACCATTGCTTGAACAGCCAAATCAATTTAATTCAGGCACCTCATAAGAGTCACATTTTTGACTGGGAAGATCTTAGGGAAAATTCAGAGTTCATGAGGGAAACAGGTGTTTTGTAGTACAGTTCTGTTAAAGAGCAACTCCCAAACTCATCTAGATGTAATACTTCTTGTAACTGAGAACAACTTGTTGTGTTTGTTCTAAAGATATGAGTTAATGTCAGTTTTCAGCTTTAATTCTGTCAGATCCAGATAGACAATTAGGGTCCTATAGGTTAGAATCTTATACCATTATCAACACATATCAAATTTGTTTGAAGCCTGGAAAATATATGCCTTCAAATCTAATGTTTTAGCTACATGTTCTGCAGTTTTTAAAAGACGTGGAGACTAGTACAAGAAAGTACAAAGACAAGAAAGACTGCTGGAAGATTTGGTAAAGAGATGACTCCTCAGTTAGCATAATTTGTTTTAACTTCATAAATGTGAGGAAGAATTGATGTTTTGCTGTACTTGAGACTCCCACAACAGAATCAAAGCAAGCAAGAAGAGGTAATTCTTCATGCAGTGTTATGTTGTGGAGCTTCTTGCTTACCACAGTATTCCATGACTGCTGAAAGAATAGAAAAGAATACAAAGAAGAGAAGAACTTAGAAGAGAAAAAATACTGAGAAATATTGAAGACAAACGCAACCTCTCACTCAGAAAGTCCCTGAGCCAAGGATTGATGGAGTTTGAAACCATATTTAGAGGAACTGTTGAATATACAAAGTTTTTGAATGTGCAGATATTTTGTTTTTCCAAGCATCTGTTGAAGGTTGTTTTTAAAAAGAGATCGTAGTGAAATTTAACTTCATTTTACTTTAATTCAGTAATTCCTCTGTAATCTGATTGTAAAGAAAACTTTTCATTACCTTCATCAAATTCATATCCACTAGCACTGGCATTGCCTACTTTAGGGCTCTGTCTTTTTCTCACGTAGATGTAATGTTTTCATTAGAACAGATGTTCTCTGGTTTGAATGGGCCCTTATTGCTTTTGCAGCTTAAAACACTGCCATGTGTTCAACTAGAGAATGGCTGATTTACCAAATTTTTAAGAAAGTTAATTTTATAGATTTGCTTTGATTCACTTTAATGTAAGGATGTTTGAGGTAAGTAAATGTATGCAGAATTGCCTGAACTCCTAGGCTGATAAGCTGGTTGGTGGCTGAAAAACAAATATATTAGAAATAATATGGGACAATATGAGAAAACCATCTAATTTTCATCATTCTGAATAGTGAAACCTTTTACAGAAATACCTATTATAGAGAAAAATTTTCCTTACGCATGCTTCACTTACAATTTTCCTGTATTATTGTAGCTAATGAGAGCCCCAGGAATCTTTATGCTGTGTAAATGCATACCACAGTAGATGATTTCTACTCTAAAGAGCTTAGAAATCTGACTGCAAGAGAATGTGTGTAGGAGGTACAACTACAAAAGAGAAGAGGAAGTAAGAAGAGATTTATTCCCTTATGAAGAAGGGTCAAATCTGAGAGATCAATATAAGATTTGTACTTCCTAATGGTTTTCTCTTAGTGAAAACAGAAATGTCAGATCGCTACTTGGCCCTGAGCTGAAAACATATACTGAGATTGCAGTAGGTTCGTTTTTCATTTGTGGTTGAAAAAAGAGTGTACCAGAGAACATTATCTAATTTCTGTCTCCTAATGAAAATTGTCATCAGACAGCAGTGCTTGCCAAAGAGAATAAAATGTCATCTCTGAAGGGACTGCATGCATGAGCCTGTCAGAAATCATCCCAGGAGAGAATGAGCTTTTATAATGACAACAAAATATGATGTTGAATTTTAAAAATATCCATACAAGCACTGTAATTGCTAAATGGGGAAAAAGTATTCCCAGCTGTATCATATCTGGTACTTGATAAAAACTTAGTCTCCAAATATATATATATTTTTCTCCTGGTCTAACTAAATAAACTCAGGCTAAGCTGAATTATACTTAAAATATCTAGAAAAATATCCTTAATGTAAAGAATGTTTTCCCTTTTGTTGAGGATGGCACTTTCTTCTGGAAGTGCATTGATGCTGTGAATCAGTGAAGGCTAAGATTGGTACTGAGATAATGACAAAGGAGTAAAAGCTTCTGAAGTCTGGATATTAAAGTGTCTCGTCAGTGACAATAAGAGCTTTGGCATGAATTCCCAGGGATCTGATATTTCCCTGTGATAGCTATTTCCTTTTCTCATATGCTTTTCCCAGCTCACTGGGCACTGACTTCTATTGTGAGAGGAAAATACTGACATAGTAGCACTCCTGTATCTATTTCCTTCCTTTGAAACAAACACAGGTCTTGCATTTCTCCCCTTTTTGCCTGATTCCAGTCTCTTGTTCAGGGCACACAGTAAGAGAAATCAGATTTCCCTGGCTAATCTGCAGCATCACTGCTCCTCTCTGCCACAGAAATCGCGTGCTAAATGAGCAACCCCTCCAAATACTTCAGTTGAAAGAGCCAGAGGGAGCTGGGGTGATGGGAATGTTCAACAACCTGGTACTGCACTGAGGTTGCAGGCATGAAGGGGGATACTATACAAGAACAAATAAAGCTTCTGCAGGCCATGATAAATTCTTTTAGGATATTGTTACTATCAGTGACAAATTCTAAAAGGTGATAACTTTCTGAAAGTTGTCCTCAGGGAAACTAGAGAGAGAGTAGAGTGTGAGATACAAAATGGGGGGAAAACAACTGTGACTGTGATGGTTCCCACTGTCTGAGAGCATCAGTGTCCCTGGAAATCTTGCATCTGCATATATACCAGGTCTGGAAGTTCAGAAGTGTTTACTGAGTTTTTTGTATTGATCTCTGTTCTTAATTAAAGGAAGTTTTACTGTGAGACGATATCAGCTTTATTAAAGCTTATTACTGTATACTACGAAGATTTATTACTTGGCATGGAAGAAACCGCTTTGCCATAAAAGGGAAAATATTGATATTGTTAAGATAGATAACAGCTACGTAGCGTTCTTATGTTGGTTTGTATTATGCAGTCATGAAAGCGGATCTAGAAATGGGCTTTGGATGTGAAGGAGGAATAAGTACATCCAGTAATGGTAATACTCTTGATCACGTGACCTTAGAGCACTTCTCAAAAGTCACTGTTAAGTATTCTAGAAGATAAATAAGGTTTCTTCTGTTGTTGTTAGGACTAGTGAATCTTAACATTTCAAAAAAGTTTCTATACTAATGATAAGTAAGAGATTCAACACTGAAAATTCTAAAGTTTATGCATTTCTGTTCACAAAGATGAACTATGTTTTCTTTGCCTGACCTGGTAATTTTCTGTTCCCCCTCCTTTCTTCCCTGTCTCTTCTTTGGCAATATTCAAGAAAAAAATGGGATGAGAAAAAAGAGGTGAATAACAAGCTTTAATGTTTTATAGTAGATTGCAGTGTATATACAGTGTACTCTATATCAAACAGCTGTTACAGATGTTATTAGTTTTCCCATATTATTCCAAGGTTTTGAAGTAGGGAACCTGAGGGATATAGTGATTTGTGATGGCAGTGTAATGCAGAATAGAAAGTGTATCTCAAGGTATCTTAAATCATGGTCTCATAATTCTTAAAATACATTCAAATCATCTTTCTGGTCAACACAATGCTTAAAAATCAGCTTATCTCCTCAGTGATTCTCTCAAGCTTCCATCCTTTTCTTATCCCTACCAATCCAGTGCCACTACATGTTCCAAAAAAATTAATGAAAAATTGCACATAAAGATTGAGGTTGGTTGCGTTTTTTATGCAAAATCTCTAAAGTCAAGAAAAGGGTCCAGCAACTCCCTTCACAAAAGAAATGTACCATGTCTTTCAGATAAGAGAAGGGGAAATGGAATGAGTATGCAAGAAAAAATGTAGGGCTGATTGCTTCTCTATTTTTCTGTGTGAAAAAAGTAAAGTAAAATGAAGAAAAACAGAACCCAAATGATCGTGTGCTATTCTTCTGAGAATTATCTGATGGCAGCATTTGTGGAGAGCAGCTGTTTGTAAATGCTCTATAAAAGTCACATTTGTATATTATTCCACAAAAACATACCAAGTATTTATAATACCTGTATGTGCCTTTTTTTGCTGACCTTTCTCAGTCTTATTTGGTATTTATTGTTGAAAGATTTTCTGATGTGATTGATGTATTTGGTTATTGTTTGTGTAATCAGGCTAGAAGGCTGTGTCACATTGCTCACAGGAGCAAAGTGAGAATTGCAGGTTTCCATGGTACAAGTTATTTGTGCTATTTCAGCTCAACCACTCCTGCCTGCTAAATCTGGGTGTATTAGGGCACTTCTTGTGTTCTGCACTGAAAAACTTCTGAAGATGGTGACTGGTAACTAGAAAGAGATTGACCTTACACAGTACCAAGGAAGGCGAGTCTGTATCTGTTGTCAGAGCTAGGTTAACATTGCACATCTGGTGTCCATCACAAGTTTAACATAATAAGCAGCCTTTTCACACTGCATGATTTTGTTAACTGAGAGTGCTGCAGAGAACTAGGTAATCCATTTTCAGTCACACTAGGTATTAACAGTATGTTGGAGTCCTAAGGTAACGGTAGTTGTGTCCCATGTTGCCCAGTTCAGTATTGTTTCTATCCTAAAAATCAGAGTCACTGCAGATACTTTTCAGCTGTCCCAGACATATCTTTTTGAGACTGGAGGAAGAAGAACCTGGGCTTGCTTTCTCAGAAGACTTCTTCACACTAAATTCTCTATTATCATTGAATTTTACTGTGATTCTTGACTGTTGTGTTTCTTTTTGTCCCCAGTTATTCAGCTCAGTGGAGTTTGGCAGAAGATGGCTGCTTCTTCATGAAGGAGTTGCACCAAACAGGTTCTACTGGTAAGAGCAAAAACCTATTCCTCTGTTTCCCAGACACAATTGCCCCCATACATACAGAGATCTTGAAATGAAAGCTTACAGGCATTGTGGCTGAATTCAGTCTGCGCTGCTATCAGCCTCTTGTTGCTGGGATTAACTTTGAACTGGCATGAAAGGGGCATTATTTCTGCTGTTCTGTGTTTAAATAGCGCTTGAAAGTAGAGTCTTTTATCTAAGAATGATGCACAACTGAAATATTCTGAGGCTGAAGAAAGCATTGACTGGGGAGGGGAGAGTTCTGCAGTTTTGTGTGAATGTTTTGGGTTGAAGCTTTACTAAATTCAGCATATACTTGCTTGAACTCAGACTGAAGTCTTGAAGTCTCTGAAGACAGTAGCTTTTCTGCCATGGCTGACAGTGAACATCACCAGCTCCAGTGACTGATGTTATGTTTTTAACTGCTTTTAGACCTAGTGCAGTCCCTGAAAACGAGCAAGTTAATGACCATTGAAGTAGGCACACGCAATTCTTCACTATGAGCTTAAATCACTTTGTAGTATTGCTTCTAAGTTGCTGCGCCAAGATTTCCAGTCTGAGTTCAAGCTTTGTGGATCAGCCATATTGCGTAAGTCCTCTTACTGAGTCTTTGAATGTCAATCAGTTACAGCAGTGATGAAACATTTGGGAGTTTGGTGCCAAAGTTACTTTAAAGAGCTCTTTGTCACTGGTACAAGCTTTAATCCTTGCTGCATATGTAGGTGAAAGTTAAGGAATCAAGGAGGCACTGCTCTATTTTCTTGTAAATATGGTTGTCCTAGACTAAATCAAAGAGAAGTTTAATTGTTGTATTTAAGCTTATTCCTCTTTTGCTTACACTGACATCAATCTTCAGGAGTTCTTGTCAGCTCTGTCTGGATACAGAAGTCTACCTGTAAGCAAATGCTGGCTCTTGTCTGGTGAATCTGGAGTTTAAAATAAAACCTTTGAATAAAACAGTCATTTTGAAATCAGGATGGGCTGAGTCAGATGATTAAAATGAAATCCCAATAGGTGACTACTAAACTATAAGTTTGTGCCTGTTCCATAGGTTTTGAACATACTAAGACTTAAGAGTGGTTTGGTCAAATATTTTCTTTTAATTTCTGAAAGAAGTAAGAGCTCTAGGTCAAATTTACTTCAAAGCTGAATTAATATTTGGTTTGCAGAGGATATAGACCAAAGATTTTGTTTGCTGCTCCTGGTTTTTAATTCTTCCTCAGAACCTGTATTAGCTGAGGTTTTTTCAAGTGCAAATCCATTTTAAACTTAGGCTTCCTTTTTTATGTTTGTATACACACATTTATATAACTCCTATTTATTTCCTATGGGACTCTTAACAGAGATTCAAAGTGTCAGATACAAGCATACCCCATCTACATGTTTTAGTATTTCTGGGCTAATAAAAGTGGAAAATTCTAGAAACTGGGGGATCCAATCTTTGAGAAAGCCAACAAAATTGTACTGTCTGAAGAAGGTCGGATGAGGAGAGAAGGGGAATGAGTGTCCCTGTTCCTGGATCTCTATGTCCTGCACTTCACTCCAAACCTTTTGAAGTTTCCCATCATTAGTTACAGTAATGATTTATCATAAATTGAGCTGATAGATGGCTGAAATAAGAATAATGATGAAAATGATCATTTTTTCCTTTTTGTGGAGCTCAGACTTTGAAGGCCTCTTAGAACCTTACAAATAAGAGAAGACCTGGAGCTTCAAAGGCAAAGAAGAAGCTGAATAGATGAAAAGATGTTCCTATCACCCATCTAATTCCCTATAGCCATAAACAAAACATGAAACTGCAACTCTGTATTTTCACCTTGAGCAAAACGTCCCTTACATAATACACCTCAGTGTAAACTAAGCTATAATTCTGCTATCAAAATTAAAAATAATGTGGCTTGTAGAGACCCTGTTAAATCTTGTTCTGGCTAATTTATTGGGTCATCATTGCCTTGGAAAATAAAACCGACTCTGATTATATGGCCACTGCTAGGCCTCATAAACATCCACAGTAGAAAATAGATGTGTAATTGAGAGCATGTGTATGACAGAGAGCAACATGGGTTTTCTATGCAGCCAAATACCAGAGGACAAGTAGTCACTGAAGTGCTGAATCAGTAGGACAGCCCTTTGCACTCATAGTGTGGCCACTGCTGACCTTACGTGCAAAGAAAACAAGAGGTAGCTGGGACATAAAAAGGTACAGATGAGCAGGTAAAATCCAAAATTCTGCAGCAGCGTCTGTATAGCCAGAGCTCATGAATAGGCTTGGTAGAGTATGACTCAGTGCCTCGTGTTTGTTTTTTGAAAAATAATTATTATATGCAGAGTTTGAAACTGAAAGCATAATGCTGACTTTCAGTTATTCTTGAGGTCAGAACTGAGTAGTAAAGGCAAATGTCTCGAAGTCACGCATTTCCAAGGAAATAAGCCTAGAGGGACTCTCTCTCCTGTTCCTGATGCTTTTTCTAAATCAAATGGATTTGAAGGGATCCACCAGGGCATGACTGTGTTGTTCAGAGAATGAGGGCTTTATATTCTCTGTAAAGAATGAAGGCTGTATTCCAATATCTAAGAAAGGCTTCTTTTACTGGAAGGAAGGAACATCTGGAGGGTGTTCCATCTAAAGGGATTTGAATAGTTGATGAAAGCAAAGATGCATTCTCCTGATTTCTCACTGATACTTGTCTTTGCATTTTACTTTGTTATATTGGTTTACCAGTTAGTTTGTGTGTTACTCTGTCCAGAGAAGGACCACAATGATGATCCAAGGGATGGAGCACCTCCTGCTATGGGGACAGGCTGAGAGAGCTTGGGGCTGTTCAACCTGGAGAAGAGAAGACTCCAGGGAGACCTGAGAGTAGCTTTTCAGTACCTAGAGGGGTGCTATAAAAAAGGACAGATTTTTTAGTAGGGTCTGTTGTGACAGGACAAGAGGAGATTTAGATTGGATATAAGGACAAAGTTGGTTACAGAAAGCGGTGAAGCACTGGCATAAGTTGCCCATAGAGGCTGTGCATGCTCTGTCCCTGGTCCCACACAAGGTCAGGCTGGATGAGGCTCTGAGCACCTGATTGAGCTGCAGATGTCTCTCTTTGCAGGGAAGTTGGACCATATGGCCTTTAAGGGTCCCTTCCAGCTCTAAGGATTCTACGATTCGCATTCACTCTGAATCTTTTGAATAATCAACAGTGGGCTTTCTACTTTTAGTTTTAAAAAGATTGCTGCAAGTGCTACCAGAGAAACATTTAACACCTTATGTCTGTTTCCAAGAGAATTTTCTATTCACTTACTTTTGGTTACTATGTGAAACATTCTCTCCTACTACCACTCTAGAGAAATTTAAACTACCAGAGTACATAAAAGTAATCTGCTGATTCCTACTGCTTAATATGAGAAAGTGCTTTATGTAGAGACAACTCTGTTCTTTGTAGCTCACAGGTGTTTTCTGTTCTTCCATCATCTATTTCATTAAAAGGAGTCATTAACATGAAAACAGGATCTTTGTTCCTTCAGAACTCATCCCCTCTTTTTATTCTTCTGCCTTCAGCTGTAAGTGATGCTCTGACATCCATAAATGTGATGAGATTATGGAGAAATGTATCTGGAGTGTGAGAAAGAGATGAGCGGATAAACCTTTAAAATTAGGTGTGTAGGGCAGTCTTTAATGAAGAGTAAAACTATCATTTCTGATAATTGCTGTAATTAAGGTATCTTATCACGGCTCTCTGCATAATCTAGATATGTGAAGGTGGTATACTGAGGAAAGCATAATGCCCTCAAATCTATGTGCCTGATGGAAACGTTAAATACACAGTGAATATACCTCAAAGACACTGCAGCTCTGCACTGTATCCATGTTTTTTATATATTTTTATTACTCCTTGGTTGGTTCTTGTTATTTTGCTGTTAAATGTACTGTGACAGAAAAATACATGAAAGTTAGCAAGGTGCTTAGTTATTCTGGAACTGTGCTGCAAGAAAATAATTGCTAGGAAGGAGTATTCTAAGCAATATTAGTTCAGCGAGTAAACAGTAAGCTAATGTATATGGTTTAATGTTGATAGCATAGTGCTTACTAATGTGATCGGTATTAGGGGAAGAGAATAAAGTAGATGTTAGATAAATGCTTTATCTAAATGCTTCTGATTTTATTTTTATAATCCTTGTTGATTTTCTGAATACATTCCTGGAATTTTGCTGGCAAAGAGTGCAGTTTGTAGTGAATGCAAGCATGAGCACAATTGCTGAATCAATCATATTGGAGCTACTTTACTTTTTTCCTGCTTTAGTGGTCATGTCATCAAGTCAAAGCTCTGCAGTGATACCTTGCAACTTGCAAATCCAAATATTCATGAGCAGTGGCTTCAAAATGCCTGGTCAAAGTGTAAATTGTTTGCTATGGACAAAACATACAAGAAAAAAATTGCTCATTAAAATATAGAATTTTTATTCTATTTTGTTCATTTAGTCAAACATTCAGACAGATATATATATATATTTAATCAAAATATCACACTGGCCTTAGAAAAATAAAATAACTGATTAAAAACTCATTAAAATGCCTGCAAAACATGTTTTTTTTTAAATTGAGACATATTCTGAAAAGATTCTCAGCTAATTCTCATCCTACCCTTGAAAAATTTAGAGGAAGAAAGAAAAGTAAAATAATAAAAATGTCATACAAACAAGCACAGGGTGAAAAATGGAAAAATTCAGCTAGTAAGTCATAAAAAGTTAAAATCATTAAATGCATCACTACGATTAGTTTCTTTTCCTGTTTGGGTACTGCATGCAGACAAACAAGTGGGAGAAATACAAAAGAAATATCACTCTGTACTTCAGGAATCTGACCATCATGATCAGACAACAAGTACTGGTTGGGATATTCGTGTAATTCATGTACTCTATGAGCATGGAGATTGAATTGGAAGTAAAAGTACATCACAATACATCTGATTCTCAGTAGGATCATGTGTCTGTGACATTAATGGTTCTCTAATGATGTTATGGGAGATATGTCACTTTGGGAAAAGATGTTGCTGTTTCTCCAGTCTATCTTGTGTTTTTCAGGGTATGAGAGAGTGGAGAAAATGAATGCAAAGATCATTTAAACAAACAAACAAACAAGAACAGCTAACCAACCCTTTCTCGCTAACAATACAAAGACATGAATACACACTGAAAGGGAGAAGAAGATAAACCCGTAAGCTGCTGGGAGGACAGATGAGTAGATAGGACTATGTATGTGTTTCTTTTATGAGCAATGGGAAAGAAAGATAATCTTTAGAGTAGAATTATACAGTATGTATCTTTTCTTTTCCAGAGTTGGCGAGAAAATATATTTTAAAAGGTCTGACTGCGTTCATTGTAGCAGCTGAAAGAGCTGAAAATCAAGGGAAAAAAATGTGTCAAAGCTCTGTTAAAAACTCCATTATATTCAAACAGTTGGAGCAAACCAGGCAAACTGTCCCCACTTTCTTGTCAGATTTTGGCTTTGTGAAATTTGCACACCTACCCAGGTGTGCTGAAGCAATTTAAATGACACGGTGTCTGAGCTGTTTATGGATGATGCTGTGTATTGCTAAACAAGACCTTTTAATCACAACAGAACAACTGCTGGCGACTGACAGGGAAGATGCCAATCAAAGGGCATTGTGACAGCCTGGCCAGAAAATCATCTGCTTAATCTTAACAAATACAATACCTGATGAACTGGAGTGTACTAAAAAATGGAATAAGAAAATACATATTATTTTTTAGCTTAAAAATGGTTGAGATGCACACATGCCGGTCAAGCGCATCATGGAGGGACCCATGACAGATTGCAGGGGATATGAATTAAGTTAAATGACTTGCTGATATTTTTTGGTGGTTTCATGGCTGCCATCCTAAAAACACAGGTGGGCTGCAGGCTAGTGATACTGCTAAGTACCAGAATGATGAACATGTTTGCTAACATCTCTTTCCTTTGTCCATTCCATGCTTGTGCTGCTATTAATATCACTGATGGTGAACAACACATTAGAGCACAAGGTCGCCATTCATTGCCCCAGACAGTTACCGTTTTCTCACCAGAAATGTCACAAAAATATCCTGTCCAGGCAGGGTGCGAGAAAAAAGCATATTCTCCCTTGGCAGTGTTCACCAAAGATCCTAGTGGCATTTCAGAGGATTTAGTGAAAACTCTGCTTACAGTTCCCAGATGCTTTGACCCTCATGTAGCTCTATCTTTTTGCTACATGTGAAAGCTGAAGTCTCTCAGGTTTATCCAGGGAATCAGGATTTTATTCCTGTCTGGCTTGCAGAGATGTAAGACTGCTAGACCCATGTGAATCAGCAATTAAAGAAAAAAGACATGCAGCATCCTCTTTCTGTTGCTGTTAAAAGCTTGTTTAGATTCTTTGGATTTATCATAACTCTTGATTCTTAAGAAACTGAGATCCAGAATATGTACCTATCTTCTTTGGACAAGGATCAGAAAATTAACTGAAGTCATACAGCAGGGTACTTGTAACACTCTGATTCTCTAAGTCCATAATAATCAAATTGTCTGGTCCCAGAAGTCTCTTGAGAAAACTTGTTACTCAGCTCAGGATTAGCCAGAGCAAAATATAACTCCTCAGTCTCACAATCTTAGTTTGACATAGTTCTATCTTGTGAGGGAAAAAAAGCGTTCTTGGGCCTATGTGTGTTGTGGCAACTCCAAAGATAGGTGTAAAAGAATACTAAAATCCTACAATTCATCACTGAATGTCACCTTACCCATTTATCTGACTTTGCCCCCTCCTTGCTTTAGAGTCTTGTCCTTCAGTTGTGAATAGGGAAGATGGAGGAGAGGAGGTATACTCCACCTGTGTAAGCCTTTGGTACTGAACTAGTCTTTCACGATTGATACTCAGGTTGGTGTGGCTTGTTATTCAAATTTCAACTATTTTATCTTAAAAAGGTGTATCTAGAGATGCTTTATAAATGAGGGAAGCCTCCCATGCACTTTAACTTTTTCCCAGTTCTTCATATCTCTTGTACTAAGATGTATGGATGTAGGCAGCCATTAGTATACTTGTTTCAAATCTAGTTTATGGAGATCCTCAGTAACAGAAGCCTGCAGTGCTTATAACTCGTCTGAAACAAGTCAATCTTCAACAGGCAATGGACTAAGAAGCTGGTTGCTCTGGATACGTCTGTAAAGGAGAGTACATGAATTGAGTGAGACAATTACTTAGCGAATCTAGCTGTGGATTTGTCTGGGTCTATGTCAGGAAGGTTTCAGTGCTATTTTATGTTGTATGGTTAATGAGAAGCATATTCTGTAAGAAGAGTTCACTTGACACTTGCTGCAAATGACTTCCTGACCTCCTCCAGAGCATCCTGTCTGGGCCTACAAGATGCCAGAAACACACATCTTAACACAGTGGGAAGCCATGATCCTATTAGACTGTACCAGCAAAGAAGCAGTAAATCAGGGAGATTTGGTGCATGGTATCAAGGAGCTGAGTTCGGAGGCTATAATTAGAGAGTACCTTCCTCCTTGCCTCTCTTCAAGCCAGTTCTAAAAAAGATGACTCTGGTATCCTCCAGTACATGAACGTGAGAGAAATCTAGACAGTTTAAAATCATGGTCTGATTCTGGTAACTAAGTTTTATTCATTTACATCAGATTCTCATTTTAAGACATTCTTCTTGCCTTTGCGTTACTAGCAGTGGATGATTACCACACTGATTATTCATGTCCTTTTATTTTAGTGTTAACAACAACAGCTATCTGGTTTTCCAGTCAGTGTTGCAGAGTGGCACAACTAGGAAGAGTCTATCTGGTTGGGCTTTATTCACTGCACTGTTATTTCCCATCTCCTCTAGAGAAAAGGTGACCAACAAAGTCAAGAACCATAGGATGGGTTTGACCCAGTTGCTGCCAGTTGAACTGCACAAAATTAGAGCATTTCATCTAATTGGACGATGTGGGAAAAATAGTGCAGAGGTTCAGAAGGGGAAATCTAATTAGATGATGATTAGGGGAAATTTGTTGGCTGAGTATAAAGAAATGAAGTGCTGATTTACATCTGTCTGGAATCTAGCCCTTTGTTTCTAAAACAAATCAGAAGAATAAAATGGTTTAGAGATGTAAAGGCTGGAAACCATTCTTTAGAGAATATTCAAGAAATAGTAAAATCTGTAAAACTTCACATAAATGGGGGTAAGGAAACCACAAGAATTCACTGCCTTGCTAAACTTCCTGGGGTAGATTCATTGAGTGAAAAAGGAACAGAGAGTGTCAGCAAAGTCCTCCTGGAGTGAATTTTGTAGGAAAAGAGAAAGGAGCCTGAAGGACTCTACACTCTATTTTTATCTCTGCCATGTAACAGCTACGTGATCTTGGTCAAATCGGTGAGGTCTCTGTGCTCTTGACTAATCAGAGTTGATCCATAAAGCTGAGACCAAAAGTCTTCCTTAACCCCTTTTTCTGACTTGTTCTACTGATCTTGTCTTTTCTATAGATCCCAAGCAAATCAGTTGCATGCAGGGGAGATTTCTTAGAGGTTGATTGTCAAGTATCTCTAGACAGAAAGCTCTCTGTTCAGGACTACATGTTACTGTTTTTATGAATGGCAATTAAGATTGAGAGTGGTATAGGAGCATCAGTAGAACTAGTAAAATTGATGCTACCAAGGACTGTACAAACATTATCTGATGTTGCTATTTGCACTCTGGCCTTAAAAACAAAAACCTGCCATTCAACAATTTGGAGTAAGCTGTCAAAAATTTTAACGTGAAGCGACAGCACGTATCCCAGAGGCAGTGAGGAAACTGGTTTTGCACTGGCAAGATTTACAATAAGGGATTCATATGAGTGCTGAGGCTAAAGGAAGACAAATCCCTAAAGGAAAATTCTACCAATAATCGAATTACAAAGCCATTATCATGTGCTGAGCAGCACAACTTTATGGCTCTATTGTGACAGGATAAAGCTTGATAGAATATTTATGTTCATAAGACAACTGTGGCACAAGGATCTCTGAGAGCGTGTTCTCCCTTCCACGTATCTCGCAGCTAATTACTCTTCCTGTGCACTGCAGTATATGTAGAGACGGACGCGTGCTTAAATTGAGGATGGTGCTGAAGGTCAGAAGCTATCTTAAAATGAATGTGAAGTACTAAGCAGAATGCAGCTAGAGTCTAACAGCCAGAAAGAGGATCAGGACAAGTTGTCATGTGGGGAAGACAGGACATATAGGCAAACAAGAGCTTTTACTGACTGAGGGGTGAAACTGGGTTTTCCGTGCTATGTGTCAACTTTCTGACTCGCCCTGATTGGCAACCTATTCTAACTTACATTTAGTCAGTGTCAGTAAGCTCAAAATGGCCAAAACTGCATGGCTCTCATTTCACCCACCTTAGTACAGTTATGCTGATATTTGTCAGCTATATACCATCCTTGGCTGCATGAATAAATCATACTTTTCATTTTTCTTCAAGAGAAAGTGAGGGATGGTTATAAAAGTCTTCATTAGTCCTGATTGTGTGCTTGTTCATTTCTTTTGAGACACTAGAAATTTGTGTAAGATCTTAATCCCCTTAAAAAAAAACAAACTGTTTGCACTTTTACAATTGGTTCTGTCTGTGCATAGGTGATAGAATTTCTGTCTTCCAGCCTTTCATTCTGAGCCATTTTTTTTATTTTATTTCTTTCTCTTTGCAGCTTCTCTAAATAAAGTCTCAAATTGCTTAGCTTAAAATACCAATGATCTTGGCTACTGTGGGCATCTTAAGTATGAATAATGCATGAAAATTTTGCCATCGTATTTAATGTACATACAGTCTCAGATATTGTGTGACTGTCTGAACTCAAGCGTCACATATCAGAGGTATCCAAAGCTACTTTTCAGGATATGCAAGCCCATGAGGTGGAAAGTCTATATAATCTGGTGCTTTGAGTTCTTTGTTTGTGAAAATTTGTAATTTGAAATTAAAAATGCCCCATATGAAAGCTTTTGCTATCCTTGCAGTGATGCCTTTATGCAGTTCTGAGTGGTCTGATAGCCTTACAAGCCATCATCTTCTCCTAATATCCATTGATAATTGCTTTTACCCATGAAAGTAAACAAAAAGCTGGCAGAAATGGAAGTACAGGATAAAAAGGTCTTTATTGTATTCCATAGGATCATGGAATAGTTTAGATTGGAAGGGACCTCTGTTTCCATCTGATCCAGTTCTCTGCAAATGCATGGTCACCAAGAGAAGTTTGCCCAGGACTGTGTCCAGATGGCTTTGGAAAACCTCCACGGAGGAGATTCCACAAACTCTCTGGGCTGTTTCTGTGACAGTGAAGAACTGGTAGACCTCAGAACTCAGAACTAAGATTTTAGTAATGAGTCAGACAGAGAGATGGCAAGAGGTAGATCACTATAGAAATGTGCCAGCTAGCATTTGCTCTGCCATGTGCACTGCCAGGCTGCTTTTTTATTTTCAGTCTTGTTCTAAGTCTGATGATTCTGGATCTTTTCCTTGTGATGCTTCTTATGGTGGACACAGAATCTGCATTCATAACACTTACTGTGCTGCAGACGCTGGTATTTATCTCTGAAGCTCTCAAGTGCAGATGACTACTTAGCAAGCTTGAAGGGAATTAAAATTTTAGGAAGCAACTTTGTAATAGGGGTGGGGGAGTATTACATGTTTCATAATGTCAGAATGTGAGCATCTTCTATAAAGACAGTGGAGTAACTTATGTTTCTTTTGGCTTTTTAAATCCTTGTTTTTCTAAAAGATTTTTTTCTCTTTTTCTGCCTTCCTTAAAATATCCAGATAGTTGTACTGACAAAACACAAAAAAAAGGATAATTGGAAAAATACAATAGGTACTGCTCAGCAGAAGGTGCTGCTACCATATCCCTGGTATGCTGAAGTTTAAGGGAGGATTAAAGAAATGAGCAAGGGGCATGCCATTATTTTATCATGAAATGAAAATGTAAAGAAAAGAAAAGTTTGTGACTGTATGTGTGATTGATAGGCCTCTAAGAATGGATGCTGAAAGAACAGAAGTGAGAAAGAACAAAGTTGTACCAGCATAACTGCAAAAGCGGTTGCTCAGAACAGTGCATGGCAAGGTTTTTGCTATTTATTTTCAGAGAAATATATGAAAGGAAATGAGTAACTGATTGGTCCTAAAGTGTTGCTCATGAGTATCTGTGTTCTTTGTAGGGTGTTCCATAGGCTATTAAATACGCAGCACTATTCCTTCTTTAACCTGTGAATGCATGTTGACAAGGTTGCATTGACAGAAGATCCTGAAGTAGAATAGGCACTCACCTAAAGTTATAGGTGCCAATCAGGCTTTGGACTTATCGAGGACAAATGCAGCCTGTAGTTTTTTTGTTTTTTTTTCCCATGTGTAAGTTTGTATTTATTGATTATTTGATTTTTGGTAGAAGAATTTTAATATCCAGTCATCAGTCAGAACTGGAATTTCCTTATAATAGATTGAGTTTATTCATTGTGTTTCATACTGATGCTCTGTGCTTAACACCATTACTTAATGATACTCAGGCTCTTAGAAGTACGTTGTCCTCACCTGCCAAGGCTGATCCTTTTTGTCTCTTCCCTTTACTTACAGTCCATACTAGACTCCGATTTTTTTTAAATATAGTTAATAAATATGCTTCATGTCTGCCACATTAAATTTTTGAGACGCTTATTTGTCACATGGATGTCTATAGTGTAGGTATCCAGACATGTTATATTCAGTAATAAGAAGCAGTCCATTCTAAGATAAAGTTTGACTTCTCATGAAATGAAGTCTAACATGCTTGAGATGAACCACAGTGCAAAACTGCCTCTTCCTCCTCACTGCCTGCAAAAACTTTTGAGTGTGACTAGCTCAGAGGTCTATAGAGTGTAACTGTGTAAGGTGCATATTTCTTTGTGATTTTTCACGTAGTATAAAGGGATATATGGAGAAATATAGTAGAACTACCAATGGAATAAAACAGAGTGATATGAGAAAACGTGACATTTACTTTTTCTGAGCAGTAGTCTTTTGGCAGAATCTAGATGTGGATAGGGTGTTTCAAGATGCCAGCTGTGTGCAGCTAACACTGGCTTAAGAAGATATGTATTTGTAATTCATCTATCCTTTGCCAACTGATTGTAATTTGTTATCATTATTGTCAGACCCATGTTACCATGCATGGGTTAAACTGTGACCTTATGCTGCCACAAGTAAATTAGGCTGGTTATATCAAATCAATGGAGTGTGTATTCTGTCAAGTAACAGGTAAGAAGACCTTGATATAATTCTTATCTCCACCTCAGGTGTCTTGTGTGACTTAAGAAACTGCCTTAGCTTCTCAGGGCTGTAGTTTTCTTCGTAGTTTCTCATTCCATTTCTGATTTGTAGGGAACTAGGCAACATCAAAATAAAAAAAAAAATGAAGCCCTTGAGTAAAAGAATAATGTTTATCGTGAGTCATATTTTAGCCATCCTTGTCCTGTCCATCCTTGGGATAATTGATGACTTAATTCTGCCTGGAGTTGAAGCTTCTGCAATCCTTATACAGGCTGTCCTAGCATGAGGTGAAGCAGTTTGCAGATCACTAAAGCTGTCGCCTTCTAACTTGCTGGGCTTGGTGGGTCTAGATATTTATATACTACTGTTAAAACATTTAAGAGTTTGATGTAAATTATGGCTCATTTCAGAACTGGAAACAGCGATGACAATTATTTTCCATCTGTCAGTGAGACATATCTCATTCATTTTTTTGCTGTCTTAACCATAAAAGATGCAATAGAGGTGTTTCTTGGGGTCAGAAAAAAAGGAGGAAACTAAAAGCACCTGACTGTAGGCTCACAGAGTCTCTTTGGGGCAACAAGGTCTTTGCTGAATGAATATCATTGTTTCACATTTCTGAAGAGACAAAGTGTTCAAGCCCATGAAATACAATCCTTTCTTCTTTGAAGAGTTCACATCCCTCTTGGGGCTGTGTTCGGTCAGGAAGAGGAGCACACTGAAAAGCTGAACAGTATCTTCTGGAATAGTCCAGTTCCTGGTGTGCTTGAAGGCTGATAAAAAACAAAAATAAAAAGGAGATAAGCCAAATTACAAGCTTAATCCTTCATTTTTAGGGCTGTTTTTCACTTGCATCTATCCATCCTGAGCTGAGTTTGTAACCAGCAGTCCTAGCATTTTGACCCTATATCTGCTGATGAAGGCAGGTAAAGGAAGAATGCCCTCAGAAGGTACTCCTTTCCCACCCACTTGGTGTCAGTCATCCAGAAGTAGGGATTTTATATAAAGATTGAATGCTTAGGAGAAAGCAACCTTGCCATAAGGACTTCTAAAAGTGAAGACAAGGTGAAAGCAGTGCTGGCTCAGAGACTTTCCTGATTCTTTCCAGTACCCAAACGAAATAAAATCCAAAGCTTTTCTAGCTAAAGAATTGTTACATATTTTGTCAGTGAAGCTAAGGATTAATCAGGACATGAGTAGTCTTGTTATTGTTAACATTTTTATAATGGTTATAAGTTAATGTGCATGATGATTAAGGGCTGGAGCTGCCTCTGATTGCAGTCAGTAGGAACTGAATTAAGGTCTAAATCACTGTTTGATTCTCACTTTTTGATTTCCTGAAAAATAATGAGGCTTTGAACAGAACAGCGTCTAATTTGTCTGTCAATGGAAATGAATTTTTCTCTTCCCTCATATGTCTATTAGCATAGAGGTCAAGCAGCTAACATGGAACGGACTGTTTAACCCTCATCCTTAATCTAGGGTGATTCCTTGGCTGATAGGGACAAGACCAGCAGCAAGACTGATTTTCAGAGTTGATGGCTGAAGGTACTTTACAATGGAATTGTTACATACTTGCAGCCAGAAATGCAAAAATTCAGGCTGTGCATCAAAGTAGTGGCCATTTGGACTGCATGATTTGTACAGCAAGTTGTCAAGGTCAGTGTTGCTGGTCAAGAAGAACTTTGGTAAAGAAAGCAAAGCCCAAATTCAGAAACTCCTCATTTGAAATGCTCAGTGTCTTTGTTGCTGCTTGTTAATTCAGAGTGAACAAACAGTCACTTTATGAGCCAATCTGACATTTCTTTTTTAATGGATCACTGTTTTTATTAGATCAGAAGTGATAAAATGTCTCAGAATGAAATGAGTTTTTAAGATTTCTTAATTAATGGGTGAATATTGATCATTAAGTGTCAATTAAGCAAGTGTGCATAAAATATCCAATATAAAGAAACAGATATAATTAGTATGCTGGCAAACACTATTGTCCCATCAATCCAGGTATGTTGTATCCCACCCTGAGATGAAATACAACCTACCAAATAAACTAGAGGATGCATCAGAAGGTGAGATGCCAATGAAAAGAGGAACAAGACTCTGGATGGAGAATGGAAATGAAATAAGAGTCAGAAATAAAGAACTCTTAAGTGTAATGGTATCAATTCACTGAAAAGTTGAACGTTTTTCAAATTCTCAAGTTTATTTTAGCTGAAACTTCAAAATCATTTCAAAATGATCAGCTTTTAATCATGAGAATGAGTTTGGATCCACCTAAACAGAATCATGTGAAATGAATCACCCAAGATATCTTTTGTTTTAATGTATCTGAATCAATCTGCCTCTTGCAGGTCTATGATGGGGTCCGGTAGAGAGCCAGATCTTGTACACTTGGAGGCAAAGACAGTGGATGGTCGTAAGTACATCATCTTATAAAATCTGTGGTATTCTGAGCTGCCCTTAAATGTTTGTAAATACATCATGATGGAGATGTGAGCTTTTAGTGGTTCACTTATTTAATATGAGGAGTTTGACTTGTCTAAGACAGGTCTGTCAGAAGAAAAGTCTTTCCAGCATGGTAAAAAGTTGGGATTAAGAGCCTGTGAAAAGAGCTGAAAATACAGTAAAGAGGAATATGTGATAAAAAAAAAAAAGAAATTGAAATAGAATTCTTTTTTTTCCTATGTGATTTTTGTTTATAGAAGAAAGATTCCTATGTCACAGAACCTATCTAACTAACTTGTTGTTTCACACAATAATCATCATAGTATCTCCTTGAAGGTAACTTTACCAAACCATTTCAATTGACCAGGGATACTCTGCCTTAGGTACTACCTTTGAAAGCACCTCATTTCTCTTGCATTAGAAGCCTTTCACCAACCTAAACGTATTATTCACTGTTACTACTTGTCATTGTCCTTCACTTTCATCATCTGTTCTCCCTTTTTGCTTTGCCTCTCAAAGTGCTTATTTTACATTCTAGCAACTACCTTTACCTGCAATGCCAGATTGTTCTCCTAATTGGCTATGAATTCTCTCAGGCACCTTGAGCCACCCACTGTCCTTTCCTCCTCTCACCCATACTTCCTGGAGCTTTTTTTTCAGCTCCCCTACCTTTACACCTTCCGGCATGGATTTCTTTTCCACAGTGCTGGACTGCCTCAGGGATCATACTAAAAGCCTGGCTGCCATGAACACTGTCATTGTCATTCCATATTGTTTCTTCTGTAATAGCATCTTTATTGCAACATAACAAGCAGGTTTATACCATTTCCAATATGTTAGTATTAATGATACAGTCAGTTAATTCCTTTAAAAGAGGATCAAATTGTTCCCTGAATTGTACCCTCAAATTCAGTGGTGTTTCTTAAGATGTGTATTTTCTCACTTAGAAACTGTCTGAAAAAGTAACTGTAAGTAATCAGTTTTTTAACTCATTGAAATTCAGCATGAAAGAGAATTTTTTGGAAGATGAATTTTGAAAAGAAACAGTTGTGATAGAAATCATAAAGTTTTAAAGGTCTTTCCATTTTGGGATATGCAAGATTAGTAAAATTGAAAGAATTTATTATCTCTATTTTTTATCATTTGTGTTCTCTGGTTATTATTTCTCTTCTCAGCTTTACTTACCTGAACGTGGTTGCAAGGCTGTGGACGTGAGACTTTCTATTACTCATGACAAACTAAATGAGAATGAAACATTCTAATAGGACAGCGTCTAATTCAGCCAAAATAAATGACTGTTATAAAGACGTTGGGGATTTGAGGTCATAGAGACAAACCATTCTAATCATGGTTTAAGGAGCTGTATTCTGGTGATCCTTTTGAGGGATGTTCATCTCACACTGTGCAAAGAAAGTGCCACGCTCCAAATACCATGAAAATTCTTATGAGATCTTAGCCTCTAGTAAGAACATTTTGCGCAGCTATAACACAATTGCACAGATCTCTTGAGTGCTTAACAAGTGAGTATGGTTAGTATAGATCTTAGGGTGGAAACTAAAACATAGGTAGATGAAACTGTCCTTGCCAGGGAGTCAGGCACATTACTGAAGTTACTGCTCATCAGCCAAGCTCAGGTGACTGATTGGGTACATTTATTTTGGCTTAGTTGTGAGGCAGAACAATAATATAAATCTCATGTAAATCTAGCAGTGGCTTCCTACTTTCAGCCATTGGGTGACCTCCCTTGCAAACCAGCCATTGGGCTGAAATTTCTGCTCACGAGTCAAGAGGTTCTCAGCTCACCAGAACTATAAGATGTTTGATATTCAGTAAGTGTATGTCCTGTTTTGTCAGCTCTTCTAGGAAGCACAGGTCACTGTCTGAGACCTGCAGTGGGGGAACGCATCTCTGCATTTTTTGCCAGGAGACATTAGTTAGCATTCCAGGTCACAGGACTTCAAAGCAGGCTGAGTGTATGAGCATGGTCAATTACTCTTATTACTATGACATTTCATGTATTCAGGTCCCTTCCGTACTGGGACCTTATAGTACTAAATCAGTTCCCATTTCCTGAGCAAAGTAATCGTGAACCTTCAACTGATGAGCAAACCTCTCTCTGGAATGAAACCGGTGTATTTCTGCTGCTGGGTTAATGGGAAGTGTGCTGAAGTGTTAAAGTTACATTTCTTAAAGATCAGAATAGATTGCAGATATTTTTTTCTTATTTTATTTATTTATTTTATGCTCCTGCATTTACTTATTTATACTTTGTTTAGAAGATATCTTTAGAGAGTGAACCAGCATTCAAGAAAAGGATTAAATTTGAGGAGATGGGCTTGCCAAAACAAGGCAGGGAGAGGGAAAGAAAACAGGTGATGTGGGAGCAGCTGCACAATACACACAATAAAATGGAAGACTCTGAAGAGGAAATGTAAGTGCTGAACAAAAACCTGTTTAATTCAGTTCAAATAGGAAAACAGCCTCACTCTTGTGCTGGTATGTTTTCCAGCAGAACCAGAGTAGTACAACTACAGCTGTAGTTGAGAAAAAGTAGAAAAGTCAGCAGACTATGGTGTTAGCCCATCTCCTTGTGAGAGGGCTGTCTGAGAACATCTATCAGCAGCAACTCTAGTATTGGGATTTCCCTGCTAGAATATCAATAACTCCCTAGCTCTGCTCTCTGATTACAGCTTGTCTGTGCGTTTTATTTATTGTATTTATATACATAATGTAAAAGGTTTACGAGAACCAAAATAGGATTCTCTTAGCAGGCGTAAATCAGTGTTAACTTAGTGGCATGTTGGTCTACACTTAATGAGGATCTAGGTAGCAGTGTTATACCTGCACTCACATTCTCCATTATTTTCTTCTTTCTCATGATCCAGAAAAATCTGGGCTCATCCCAAACACATTATCTCATCAAACTAGGATGCAGATATTACTGAACAAACTGAGTACAGACAGTACAATTTATTTATATTGATGGAGGGAGGGTGGCAGGGCTGGTCATTGCCATTTGTGTTTTTAAACCTGTTATATAAACCTTGGAATACACCAGACAAATTTTCATCTCATCAGATGCCTGAGTCAAGAAGTGATGATTCTGTTAATTTTTTGAAGGCTTCAGGCCCGATTCCAGTCAAGCTGGACTTGAAACTACAGTAGGAAAACCTGATTTTTTTTTTTTTTTCCGTTGGAAGAAGTTCCAATGAACCTTATCTCACATTTTCATTTGTATGCTTGGGTGTCCCTGGTGTTCTGCTTTGATTTTGGAACAGGATCAGAGCATGCTGTTAAAGTCAGCAGGAATTGCGATTTTTTTCCCCGGTTTCAGGTCAACACCCCAGTAAGACATTTAATCCTCTACAGTTCTTAACCACATGATAAGCTTCTCTTTGTTGTATTCACCACCATAGTCAGCAGCCAGTGTGACTGGTGGAAGTTAAATTCATGTTTACTCAAATAGAATTGAGTGCTTTTGGGACATGTATAATCTTAATGATATACAGATTCTAGGCTTTTTATTTGTCTGTTTGCTTGTTTGTTTTTGAAAAATGGCACAGAAGTGTCCTTAATTCACAGTTTTATCTGTTTTGAGGTAGGGAGAGTTGTCTCAGTAAGGACTGATTTAGGCTAATTGACATAGGACTGTATTTTTTTCTGGGTGATTCCTATTGAGGAATCTAGACTGTTGGTGAGAATTTGAAATATGGATTTCTACAAGGCATTTGGAGATTATCATTGGTTCCCTTCAGAGAAAGGCAAAGTTGGCTTCAAGGATTAAGATTTCCTATATATGCCGGTCAAAAAAAAAAAAAGTGTAAATTTATGAGACTCACATTTGATTATGTAGATGAATTTTGAATTATTATGAGTATCAAGTTTTTAATTTTATATTATGTAAAGTATATGTTCCTAATGTTCTGGCAAAAAATCTAGAGAGCTTCTGATACTTCTGAAGTTTTATTTCCTTTGTTTTTCTGATCTACATAACAACTTTTCTTAATAAAAGCTAATATAGGCACTGCTGTAATTGCAAGCAAGACCAAGACCTCACCTGGGGTCAGCTGGCATGCTCTGCTTGCTGATCAGCAGTGACTGAGCATCTTGTCAGTGGTATCTGAATCACAAAGCTGTGGTAGGACTTCAATTTACATTTTCACAGTACACTGCAAGGAAGAGCAAAATAAGGACTGCTGTGGGAAAAAAAATCTGTCTACCTAGTTTGACAGGCCTTTTCTAATATAACAGGTGGTGAATTATTTTGCATAGTCCCCTAAATCTGTGCAATGATTTTGTTTTTCTCACCATTGCTGATGATTAGTATTTATCTTGAAGAATGAAATGTGTTAGTTTCTCTAATTATATCCTCATGATAGAAATGGCAAAAGATATACTTACCCATTCAAAGAAGGACTCTTGACTCTGTCTTGCAGTGAAGAAAAAGGAGTAGTAGGACAAAAACAGATTTGTTGAACCAGTTAGTAAATGGACCGGGCCATATCATTGATCTTCATTACTAATAATTGCTTTGCAGTTGCTGAGTCCTGCAGAGTTGTGAACGTGTCCCTATATCATAAATGTTTCACAAATCAACCATTCAGACCAGATGGGAATAAATGAAGAGCAGTCATTTTGTGCTTTTTGTCAACAAAAAGGGGTGAGAACAGTTAAATAGTGGATTTTATTCCCACTGGAGGTTGTGGATGCTGAAGGTTTACCTTACCTGCCAAAGTACCTGGACAAATTCTTATAATCTTTTCAAGGTTTCTATTATTAGTCAACAATGAAAGTGGGTTACAGCCCTGGGTCTTCACTGAGATATATTGCTACCATATTCTTATCGTTTATTAGTTAAAGGATAACAGTCATCCTTCAAAAGCAGAAACTATCAATAATGTTTAAGTTGCTCAGTAATGAATAGGGGTAGTCTGTAGTTAATGTGGAAAACAAACAAGTCATCAATTTTGTGGATGCTCTCCACATAAACTCTTCATCTGTCTTTAGTGGATTTGTTTGTAGAGAGTAGCACATATTCCTCAGTTAATTAGAAAAGAAAAGGAAAAGCAGGAGAAATATGTTTGCTGTGAGTACAGTGAATTCTTTCTCTGATTATCCTTGTGATCAAAGATTCCCAAAAGGATCCATGCAAGCTTAGACTGGAAAGAAGTGAGTGGTAAGACTTGAGCTGACATACAAAGTAGCTCTCTGTAACAAAGCATCCTGAAGTAATTCTTGCTCTGCCTTATGAAAGAATTTGATACTCTTCTTTGTATTTTTGTAGAGGTTTGCCAACCTCTGGTAGCCACCAACAACCTTCCATCTCCACCGGCTAATCCAAGAATGTCTTTCTGCAATATATTTCCCTTGAGAACATATTTGCATGGAGCTTGAGCTAAACAGAAAAGACTAAAACAACTCATGGCACTGGGGCCCTCTGGCTCTCATTTCCTGCTGTGTGCTAGAATCTTTCAGCACTGACACAGATTAATTTTGTCAGAGGTTTCCCTTACAAGACGTCTTCTCCATTCTTGTGTACTGTGTTTCTTTGCATCCTCTTTAGAAATAGCTGCCGTTTCCAGAGAAGAGTCCTACTCTAGGTGTCTAAAACTGTCTAAATCAAAGTATTGGGGGAGGGTAAGAGCTAGGATTTGTTATATTCTTCTCTTCAGGCACAGTGTGGTTCTGTTGTTGTATATTAAAAGCAGCAGCTGTTGTAGGTGAGGGTTCTGGAACTGAAAAGCATAATGTCCTAATTACCTATGGCAGGGAAAACATCTGTGTGGGAAAACTAATGAAATTAATTCCACAGCTTAGCAACTGAATACATTAATTGACATTAATTAATGCTAAATTACAAAACTCTGCCAATGGAATCACATAAAATGTCCATGAGAATCAGATGTTGAAACAAAATCCTTGAGTTAATGTGAGCACAACAAATATTCCCTTAGGAATAGTGAGGGATCCAAGCACTGCAAGAAACCTTTCTTTCTGCTTTCCCATAGCAGAGGGGGATGTTCTTGGTGTGCACATCTCATGGTTTGGCTGTTTGGGAGATTAGCTTAAGCAATTTCAGAGCTCTGCCCTTTAGTAGTTATTACTGACATTTTAGAATTGAAGCCATGGAGAATTGCACTGTAAAAGTTCACAGGAATTGCCTTAGTAAATCTTCATCAATGGTACAATTGCTGCTGCACAGACTCAGGTGATCCCAGCAGAAATAGACACAGTCCCAATTCCTCCATTACACAGGATTGAAAAAGCCTCAGTCACCTCTAACAGATGTCAGCCTGTCCTGCTCTTTAAAATCTCCGGTAGAGGAAATTCTTTAATCTTCTCTGATGGCCTCTCTCAGCAGCACGCATCTTGCCACCTTCATGTACTCACAGGACAGGTAACCCATTGGCATGGCATGCAAGATGGCACTGCTTTTAGTGCCTCTGAGAGGGATAGTGTGCCTGTAGAAGAAAACAATGGTGGCAGATTACAAAAAATGGAAACAAGGTAAGAAACAGAAGTCTGGTCTTATAATAGAGAGAATGTGGGGTCAGTTGTGAAGGGCTGTCCTTTGAGATAAAATGGATTCAGTTGACAGAAGTGGGAACTAGTTGTGTTTCAGTCTGTTCTGAGATTCCCATCCTGTCTTCTGACTGGCAGGGGATGTGCAGCACCACACAGCACTATAGGGTGGTGGGGTGAGCCCCCTCAGCCCCCTTCTTGCTTGCAGTGGAGGAGACAGAGAGATGAGCACTTTAGAAAAGGGAACTTTGCAGCGCTTGCTGGAATGCGCAGACTGACACTTATGTGTCTCCCTGCCCTCTCGTGGCTAATGTGGAAAAAAACAAGTCCTTGTGAAGGGAAATGCACTTTGATAATGCTGTCTGGGCTATATTAATTAATGTCTTGCAGTGAGCTGCAAAAGCATAAAATGTTATAAACTGCAGTGACTAATAACACACAGCACTTTATATATTCCAAGAACTCTGCAAATGGGGTAAAATCATCTCTCATCAAACTTTCCTGAAGGTTCGTTACCCTGCATTTCTATTTCAAGCAGAAGTCAACAGCCCTTAGAAGCAAGAAAAAAGTGTCAAATGATAGATTTTAATTAAAAAAAAAAAGATTAAATATGAGATAGTAAAAATCTAGCCATTTCTTACCACTGAAAGTGCTGCTTCTCTGATCAGAAGGCTGTAATTACATCAAACAAGGGGATGTGCTGCTTCAACAAGGAAAAAGATTAGAAGTAGTTCCAAGATTAAATGCCATGCAGTGTTTCTATCATTTCAATGCTAATGCTGAAATGCCAGAATCCTTCTTCCTGTAAATCGGTTCTGTCCTTAAACAAAGTGCAACTTCTTAATTGATCTGAAAGAGCCTAAATTGAATTCAAAGACTATGGTTCTGTATTCTGGGATAAATTACCACCATGAAGAGATTAAAATTCCTTTCCTTCAGGTGATGGATTATGAGATGAGCACCCTGCAGTGCACCAGAACAGGAGATGAGGAAGTCCCGAGTAGTAATCGTGGATGAGATGGCTTTAGGGCTGCATTTAATCCTTTACTTTGAAACAAACTCAGACCTCAGGTTTCAAGAGAGTAGAGTGGAGTGATTGCCTGTGTCTGCCAGAGAGCATTTACCTATATCATTAACAGGGAAGTAAGTAAAATCCCTCAACTGGGTGGTGTTTTGCACTACTCTGCAATATAAGGGCTGTATGTATAAGAGTATAAGGGCTGTAGGAAGCGCAGTTTTGCCAGGAAAAGCTTCTTAGTCAGTGGTGACAGTATGGGGCAGGTGTCCTCTGGAAGTGTCCTTGTGTATACTCTGGACCTCTGTGACTCAACCACCTCCCTGAGGAGCTTATTCCAGTGCTTAACTTCTGTAAAGCTTTTCCTGATACCCAACCTAAACCTCCCCTGATTCAACTTGAGACCACTTCCCCTTGTCCTGTCACCAGTGAGAAAAGACCAACCCCTCTCTGACTGCAATCACCTTTTGGGTATTTCAAGAGAGCAGTAAGGCCTCCTATCAGCCTCCTTTTCCCCATGCTAAACAGCCCCGGTTCCTTCAGTCACTCCTCATAGGGCATATTCTTCAGCCTTATTGCCCTTCTTTGGATCTTTGTGAGGCTGGGCTCTCTCATGGTACAGTTACAAGCGGCATGTAGCTCTGATGTCTGATGCAGGGTGGGATGAAAGAAATAATGGGAGGCTGACCCAGGTGAGGAAGGAAGGAGCTTACAGGAAGAAGAGCAATGAAAGGTGGATTTACCAGGGGTGTAAGGGAAAAGCGTGACGTTGTGTTGAATGGATGGGGTCACTTTATGTCATGCGGGACCAGGAAGTGAAAAATGCAACCTTAATGACCTCTTTGACAGTATGAAGAAACTGTACTTATGATTTCATGTGTATTGGTTTTATCCTTTTCATTTCAGATGCCCAGTACATCACCTGTAAGATGCAGAACTGCAGTGAAGCCTCACAAAACAGACCTTTTCCAGGCTACATTGACCATAACTCCCTGATTGTCCAGGACGACTACGTCTTTGTTCAGGTGCAGAACAACTTCTTATTTATTCTATTATTTTAAATGTTGTTATTTTCTCTTACCTCCCTCCGCATACATGTGCATATGTGTTAACTTCCAACTAATCATACAACACTAGATTCATAACAAGGTTGCTGGGTGGATTGTAACAGCTCATTACAATGCTAATAGAGTTTTTTCTACCTCCAGTATCTTGTCAGTATAAGGTCATTGTGTTCCTGCCTGAAGCATCCACTGTAGATGCTGGGGTAATCCTCCATGCCACTCCTGCAGTCTCATCAGCACTCTCGGATTAGTGTTCTCACCTCCCAGCTTGAAGTGACGTGTCAGTCATCTTCTACTGCAATGGAAGTAGACCAAAACTTTTTTAAGCACAAGAGGGAAATAGAAAAGTGAGGGAGGGAGTCAGGGGAAGAACCATAGGAGTAATCAGACTTTATTGTTATGCTTCAGTTGTGATTATACAGAAAAGGCTGAAGATGAGGCGTACTCAGCCAAGCTGTTTTGCAGGTGAGAGCTGGAGAATAGATCTGAACTGCTGTACATTTCATTAGTCTGCTTCCAGGGTCCATTTAATAACAGTGGAAAAAAACAAGAAATAACAGCAGAATTACAGGGAGCATGGAGGTGAACTGGAAATCATTAGGACTAAACTGGTTTTCCAGACTGTTAATATTCTGTCATGCTTGGGAGTGGAGGGTAGAGAGAGGATTGATATTTTAAATTGAATGAGTTGATTGCTAATTACCTTCAGTTAATGAACTCAGTCATAAACAACCATCTAAATCATCCACAAATAAATCTGGAACATACGTTCCAGAAAAGCTTTTGTACCTTTATGTGTCTGAGGCGTAAATAAAATGTTTATAAGGTAAGGAAGACAGGGACATGCATCACTGTTCAGACTTGTTCTCTAATTTCAGATTGCCTGTGTGCGAGTGTGTGTGTGACATGACTGACACAGGAGCTGGGAAGTTTCTCTTCCTATCTGAATTCATTCATTGCTTCATCAGTGACTCCTTGGTTTTGTGCTCTTGTATTTCTCTGTTCTGACCTGATTTTATTACATGTTAAACAGAAGTTAATTCTTTTGCTCCACCTGAAGTCAATGCTAGGGAAATCATCTGAATTCTGAACAGCCGTTGCATTTTGATGCTTTCAACTTTTTGTCTAAAAACTTTGTGCAGTGTTCCTAGAGCTGTAAGATTTCTTTGTTTCACCTCAGTGCTGGCTGCATGGTAGGGGAAGGAGGATGAGAGGACAGGCAATCACTTACAGCCTTCCCCCTAGTGCTCTGTTGGACTTTGCCCAACATTAGCAGGTCAAAGAGATAGTATTTGTCAATCGGTAATGATTGATACTTACAGATACAAAATAAAAGTATGTTAATTCCTGGAAACAGTCTCTTCTTTGATCCTAATTGTTGGTGAATTCACAGTTAACTGCTAAGTTGAAAATTGGATTCTTCAAGTGGTTACATACAGGATGTATCTGTAAAGAATAAAACACAGAACTGCTAAATAAAATTCTGCAACTGATATTGGACTTAGACATATTGCAGTCACTATTCTTCAAGGGAGGAATAACCTCACACCAGACAGTGAAGGACTGGAGTAATAAAAGAAAGCCTGAGAGTCCTCCACAGCCTTCCCTACCTTAATCTCTATCTGTCTTTTCTGCAACCAAGCTATTTGCAATAACAATTAATCAATTAAAAAGCAAAAGAATAAGGAAAAGTGGGCTTGTTTCTGTTGTAGCACTCTATTTTTGTTACAAACACACACTTGCTCATAAACAATGCTTCTAACCTTCCTTCCTCTAACTTTTGATTAATTCTTTCAAAAAAAAAAAAAAGGTGAAGAACTTTAAAATAAGTTGTTCTTATTTTTACTTAGTCTAGTATGATCTTACACTCTGTGCATCTTCCATTTTAAACTACTGCAGTGAACTTTAAAACACTATGAAAAATACATCTTGATAAGCCTAGGTAGCAGGCAATTAAAGCAAAGTTCTGCATGGAGAGTTCCTTGGAATATTTGTTCTTCAGTATCGTTCATCCACGGATTTCGAAGTACTTTACAAACATTGATTATGCTTCAGTAACTAACATTGTCAGTTGTTTGGTTTTTTTTTAACCCTTCATTAATAGGCAGTGGAAAATGAAACCACACACTGCTTTAATCCATATTGCCATTTAGGCACTTAGATGTGAAGACAGAAATAGAAGTCAAGCATCATGTCTGCCAGTCAACTGCTCCTACCAGTAACTCACATGGCAGCTGTACAAATAACAAAGAATAGATTGTTTTGTGGTGAGAGGAGAGTAGGTATCAGCAGGGAACATAATAGCCCAAGTGAAGCCAAGATTTCACCTTCCCCAACTTTCAGCTGGAATTCTGGGCCTTATTTCTCTTTGCAGAAAGTGGCATTTCCCTTACTCCCTCTTTTTCAGCCTCACTCAATTGATTCAATGGTTATTCAGCACTCATAACGCTACTGCTGTTTTTAACCACTACCATGAACATTGTGGTGTTTGCCTTTGGAGGTTTTGCTTGATGTTTTCACCATTAATTTAAAACTATTTCAAATAATGTTGAAGGTAACTGTTCTGCTTTTCTTATAGCTAACATCAGGTGGAAGACCACATTATTATGTTTCTTATAGGAGGAATGCATTTACACCAATAAAGCTGCCAAAGTACTCCTTGCCCAAGGTAAGTTGTTGTTGCTGGAATGCCCATAGGTACCTACAGATTTTCTGTTTGTTCAGAAGTCATTGAAACCAGTACAAGTAACAGCAAGATGACATGCAATGAGTGAAAGCATCATTGATTAAGGGAACATTTGCAAGCAAGAAAAGGCTCAAATTCACCACTTTGCCTAGTCAAGAACATCAGCATGAAATACAGACATTACCACAGCCTATGTCAATTATAATTTCTTCATGGTTCACTGACAAAATTTTGGAGGAATTCCTTTTTCCCTCTTCCTTTTTCCCCCTTCATCTTTCTTTCTTTTTCTCCCTTTTCCCCTCTCTAGGGGATAGGGGAGGGATGAGGATGTAAAATACCCTGTGATACGTTATTAGTTGTGTTGTTGGTTTTTTTTTGTGGGTTTTTTTTTTTTGGTTGTTTTTGCCTCATTAGCAGATTTTAATGGGAATCAAGAAAAGGGATGGCTTTGTGTGTCTGCTCCATATCCTCTCTAATTAAGAACAATGGTGAATTAGCACTGGAGCTTGAAAGGCTATTGCTGCCTTCAGAAGCTGGATTTTTTAAAAAGACTATTATAAAATGCTGGCTCCATTTTGGAGAAATCACCTTTTTGCAGCTGGAGTCCTAACAGCTTCTAAACAGAGACAAATACAAATATTTATCTTTTTAAAAACTCTTTTCGTTCTTTTTTTAGGCTGGTTTAAATGAAATCTTAAGCTCAAAGTTAGCAAATGATCTCATTAACTATTTGTGAAGTCTAGCATCTGAAGAAAAATTACAATCCCTGGTTAATTTTTGGAATGCAAAAAGGGAAGAAAGAAAATGCACAGTCAGCTTGTTCCTGGAAGTTGAAAGTACATCACTATTTGTAAACAGAAATATTCAAGGGGGATAGTTTGGCTGTTGTCACAGCTCGCTGTCTTTGATTCCTCACTCCAGCAGACCTGTTTAAAGTGGATTGACTGGGTCACCTTCATCATAACCAGACAGCAGCTTAAACCCACATTTTCAGTGCCACACTTTGTGTGCTCCGCTGTTGTGCTTTACTTGAATCACCTGAAAACCCAAACTTTTAGGATTCAGGGGACCCTACCAGAAGCCATGAAAGCCATGATTTTTTTTTGTCTGTGACACAAGAGAACTGTCTATGAAATGTGACTTCAGTTAACTGTTTCTGCCAAAGAGGAATACTTTTTTCTTTCCTTTTCTTTCTTTTTTTTTTTTTTTGCTAGAAGATGCACAGATTTGGGAATTGAATTCACAGTATACTTCTTTCTACAGTCTCAGACAAACTTTGGATTTTTTGTGAGAACTGAAACTGACCCAAAATCTTCAGGCATGTTTAAAGTTATTACTCTAAGGCATAGTTTGAAACTTCATGTGCAAGTGGGAAGGAATTACTCTGTCAATTCAGTCGCATTTTAAACAGGTGCAATATCAAGTAGTCCTTAGCAAATGAATTGAATTTTTAGGATGGATACTGTAACACCCAAATTAAAATAATTTGGGATTCCTACTGTCTGTAGGAAGATTACTTGCTTTGAGCTGGTTGCCTGTCTTTTTCATACGCTTATTTCTCCAAGTGTCTAACTCACTGAGAATTCTGGAGAACCAAGGAAAATATACTGTGATTAAATTCCCATGTGTTCTCAGAGAATAGGAATAGGAACATTACGTTTGTGCTATTTGACCCAGGGAAAAAAGCAGATATTTAAGGAGATAAGATGCTTTGTCAGAAACTGGGAATGTCTTCAAAGACTGAAAAGCTCTGTTTGGCTTGGAGGGCGCTACAGAGGATCTGTGGTTGTCTGGAAGTTTGCTATCAAAGCAAGATAGCTGCTTTTATTAAAAATGCACAAAGCGTTATATTATTCAAAGCCATGGAAACAAACAGCTTCTTTTATGCCTAAATTCTCTTTTATCTCCTTCAGCTAAGAAAGTGGGGCCAAGTATGGTAAACACTACTAAGTCTCTACTGGAATTGAAGATGGAAATGTCAAGCTTTTTGTCTCTGCATGTTGCTCCTATTCTGGAGGGATGTGTAGGCAGGCTGCTTTGGCAGGTGATACTGTTGTTCAGGCAGGAATGGCCTATAGTAAATCAAATCTAAAATTTTCTTGCCGTTGTAATTTATATTCTGGTAACCAGTTCTATAAGAAGTCTTGAATGAACCTGAAACATTTAACTTGTGCATAAGGTTTTGGTAACCCTTTGAATAGTATTTATTGAAATCTGTTAATTTCTGCAGTGAGGTTGGTCTCTGTCATAGACTGTCAATCATGATAATCACCTTGAATGTATAGAAACAGTGCTCAAACTCACAGAATTTTAGACCAATCCACTGAGCAGATGTGTCTGAATTCAGAATCAAGTCAAGCAGTTTCTCTTTAAAAAAGACTTGTCCTTAATCTGGACTGAATACTGATGGGATAGGCGTTTGTGGTACATAAGCCAGAAAACCCCAAAGAAGTCCTGAATTGCAGACCTTTAAAAGAACTGAAAAATGAAATAACTGACGGGATAAAACACACATTACACATCCTACACATCCCTGCTAATTAAATTGCCAGGAAGAAAAGTTCCCTGACCAAGTGCAAAATGGGCAACCGAAGCATGTTCAATGATTCAAAGAGCCTTGGCCTTCAGTCATTTGAGTAGATGCCTGATTAAAGGCATGCACAAAATCAAGCTCTTAGTCTTTGAATAGTCAAAAAGGGCAGATAATAAAACTGCATATTAATATACCTCCACTGTGTGTTGAAACACAGAGAGGACCACTCGGGCGCACGTATGAAGATGCATTGGGTATTTCTGAATGAGATGGCTGTATGAGAAAGGTGCCTTGCTCCACTTTCTTTCCCCCTTTCTGTAGAGAGACAAAACGTGGTGTTGCTTGGAGTAGTCGAAGATGCAGTGAAATACTTGTTCCATTGTCAAGATGAAGTCTAACTTTTTTACTCTTCCTTCTCTCAAAAACACTATGAAAAGAAGAATGTGATGTGAATGTATTGCTAGTATGCTAGTTTTTTGTTTTGTTTTTTTTTAACTTTTACCAACGTGAAAACTAACAAATTCCTAATGTTGTTCAAAGACATGTTGGGTTCCCGTGTACCGAGTCCCTTCTGTCAAGCCATCACATTGTACTAGAATCTACTGATGGCCAGAAGAAGTACAATTGATGGATCCGGAGAAGAAAACAGTTGGAATACTTTTTTTCTTTTTACATGCACTATGCATATTATGCCATTTCTTTATCAGTCAGTGATTATCTAGGCTTAAATTCATAGAGCCTCCCTGTGAGATCAGACTGTCCTCTTATAGTGTGTTCTGATCAAAGCTCAGGAAGAATGTAGTGAATGAATTAACTCACTTGCTTCTTAAATATATGTGCAATTGCTTTTAATTTTCCCTGATGTTGATCAGAATATCTTTTTACCTTTAAGTAGAGAAAGATATGTCCATGTGTATGAGCACATATTCGGATGTCTGAAGATGAAATTGCAGCTGTGCCATCTGAAACTGCCTGAAGCACATTGTGATTGTCTACTCATGTAGCTCTATTGGCAGATTGACTATGATGATGGTGTGAAATTAGGAACCTCTGACAAACAACTGTGGCAGTTACTTGTACCAGTGCAGCTGGAGCTGGGAAAGAGTATCTGTTTACAACCCCAGTTAATCACAGCCAATGGGACTTATATTACATTTCTGGTTACCTCAGAATTTAACTCTCTCATTTCTTCCTCCACAAAACTAGCCCATCTTCTGGGATACATTTTTCTTCAGAACAAAAAAGCAGGTAAACCAGGTGAACATTCATCTGCACAGATCTGGATCTGAGCGAACAACCAACTTTTCTGAATCTTGACTTCATAGTGAATCCAGTTTGAAATTTATAAATCAGATTTCTTGCCTCCATTATTTTTTCATCTTTGTATTATAAGGCTCCATATGTAATTATTAATTTTCCCCTACAAATCAGCAAGAAAGTAAATTGTCAAAGAATGTTATTAACAGAGGAAGAAGTAGCATCAACTTATAAAGAATGTATTTTCTGATAGAGTCCCAGTTTTACATTTACATAGAAAGCTTTGGCTGGGATCCATGAATGCAAAGTAACTTAGGGATAACTGCCCAAAGCATAGAGCTGAGTCTTTGGGGAATCACCTAGTGCTAAGAAATCTGCATTTATTGTCCCATCTCCATGGATTTGTAAGGTACTGAGAGGAACTCAGGCTTCCTGTACCAGGCAGATAGAGCTTAGGAATTTCATTATAACTATCTCTTTCTCAATGGCTTTTTCCACTGGATAACTTCTCCAGGCATTGAAAAAGAGGTTCAGGTTTAAGGGTTTGTTGTTTTTTTTTTTGGTTGGTTGGTTGGGTTTTTTTTGTTTATTGTTTTTAAATTATGGACTCCATTTCATTGCTTCCTGCCTTCTGTAACACAGAATAAATAAAGAAAAATAAAACATCACTTATAACAGGTGATCTAACTAGTTTTTTCTGTTTGTCCAGTGAGAATTAGGGTTGTCTCTCTGTCATACTGCTGGAGGGGTGTTTATCACAGTGGTCCAGGGCCTTGACCTCTAGGTGACACAGTCATTAGTAATAATAAGCAACAGCAACACTGGCTACCAATTAGATCCTCGATCAGTTCACAAGCATAGTTGGTTTCTGAGAGCTAGAAGGCAAGGGGCAAGAATAAGACATTCCTGATGTTTTTTCTTTGCTATTTTTTTTTTATTTCTTTAAAAAATAAAGTGTTATTAATGTCTGTAATTCCACACTCACAAATAGTATTACTCAAGCACAAAAAGAAAATAAATAAAGCTAACAGAACTATCACCTCCCCTCCCCCAAACCAAGTACTCATTAAAATTTTGGTAGAGGAAACAAAGTGATGCTGTATAACACTCTGTTTGCAGTGTAAATGTTCAATTAACACCTCATCAGTTAATTACAGCTTTGAAAACTGGCAGTAGAGACCTGCTGTAAAATATTCCTGGATGGAATTCTCTGCTTACAGAAATGTTGTCTACAGTTTTCAATTAAACTCAGGTCTAAAATATATTCTTTGCTCCTCCACAGTTACTGTGATGCCCTTGGAAATGACAGAGCAGAGCTCCCTCTTGTAACATGCATTTGTTTTCTTTCCCTAGGACATGCATGTTATCAGCACAGATGAGAGTCAGGTGTTTGCAGCTGTTCAAGAGTGGAACCAGAACGACACATACAATCTGTATATCTCTGACACCCGAGGGGTGTACTTCACCCTGGCACTGGAAAACGTCAAGAGTAGTCAAGGGCTGGATGGGAATGTGATGATTGACCTCTATGAGGTATGTCATGACTCTAAATTTCTTATTCTTAGCAAAAAACTCGTGACACCCAATTCCATTGTGTTCTTACACATCAGTCACATAGAATGCATGTAAATAGCAGAGCTAAAGCTAAACATGTTTTTATCCTTTTTTTAATCAAGGGTCTCAGTGCAGTCAGAGGAGGTTCAAGCCAGACTGCACAGGTGTTTAAACTAGTCCCAGCCTAGTAGTATGGAGAGAGTCACTACTGTACTCTCCAGTAGGTTCTCAGGTGAGGAAAACCTCATGTCTACGTAGAAAGATGTGCATTGGAAGAAGTAGCAGAATAGTTCATTATGTTCTTACAAGAAACTTTCTTAGCCAACATCCTGCTGACACAAGTGAACTAAGCCTCCGACCTGCATTGTTCCAGCCTTTGGTTCAGAAGGCTCCCAGCTCTGTGAATAGCATCATTCTGCAATTCTGCCATTTTCATTGCATTTCTCAAAGCCTAAGCTCTTGTGATAGAAGGAAGTAGAGAACGTAGTTTTCAGCTATCTTTGTTACCTTCTGCTGCTGGATCTCTTCTGAGAACTGAATTTTAGATAGTCACTCTTGAGCTATTCTGTGAACATGGATACTCTCCTACTTCATGTTGATGTTTCCTTTATCCTGATCCTTTATTCAGTCCACAGTTAGTAATTTTGGGATCTGCTTTAAAACAAAGACCATGAATTCATTCTGAGTTCCTTTGAAAATCAAAATACTCCCTGTATTTCCCATCGCTAAACACTAGCTCTGTTGAATAGTTTGCCTTCAGCTGTCCTTTACTCGGAAACCACCTTGAATTGTCAAGACAGAGCCCAAGCGTTGTACATAAATTCAGATGAATTGTAGGAGGATGGGCACTGTCATTTTCCAGTCATTTGGACTTTTTTACTGTTAATATCTTTGCAATACTGGCAGCACATGGAAAGGCTGTTAACTCTTATTACTGTCAGATCCAGAAGTGGTTTCACTGCATTATGTAAAAGTGTCCTACATCCTAGTGGAGGAAGAAAAGCCTTTGTTTTGTTATATTAGACTGACATTACACAGTAACCTGGATTGAAACTGATGAAATCTGACTTGTAGCATCATATCTGTTGATTATCTAGATAGAAAGAATATTGACTGACACTGAACCTGGCATAAAACTTCCTTTCAATTTGATGTTCTAGCTGGAAAGGAACAGAAAGCCATCCAGCATGATTATTCCAGTAGAATTATTGCAAGTGATGGGTGCTTCAGGGGTAAATGGAGATGAAGATCAGATAAGAAAAAAAATTCATAGATAAATTAAAAGGATGTGAAGAAATAGCAAAATGAGTCCTTCTTTAGTGACAGCAGTATATTTGGAAAAGCAAGATTACTTGAGAAGATGCCAGAAAAATGCCTGTTAAATGTGCATGTGACTGTATTCTTATGATTAACAGGTATAAAAAAAATGAGTTCATCTGGTTGCATTGTGGTGAAAGTGTTTCTGTATGCACTTTCCTAATGTGGTTCTAGATCAGTAATAAATCTTTTCGATTCTGCTCAATGGGAAATTATGTTGGACACGAAGAGAAAATAGGAGTTCTTCCCTTATGCCTCACTGTGCTCCTGGAGGAATGCTCCCAGGAGACTTTCACTGGGAGACAATTATTTCAGGGTGTTGGCTCTTCTGCTGTGCACATTGTAGGGGATGTGGAAACCACTACCGCTGGGACACTAATTCTCTTCCTACATATCGGACTGTGTTGGCTAAGAGAATGATCTGCTATCACCTTGTAATACAGGTGCATTGATAGAGCACTGGTCTGCAATTCCAAGGATACTGTCCTCGAGATCGTACACTAGTGGAGGAAAAGAGTGGGATTTGCCAACCAATGTGTACTCCTTCTAATTCATGCACCTCTCCAGATGATCTGGTATTGCTCTGCTTGGCTTGCTAACTAGAATGCTCTGCAGCAAGATAACCCTGCCTGTAAGAATCTATTCCAGATGGATAATAGTTGGCCTCTTTGGGTCATCAAGATGGGTTCCAAGTAAAGGACAACTGAAGGCAAACTATTTTATTTGACCAGTTACTGAAGACAGAATGGCAGTCATTAGCAGAAGGGGTTGCTGTGACTGTGATAAAGGTGTGCCTGTACAGCATACATTCCTATCCACGACTTAATTTTTCCTTTTTATCAGTGTGTTTCAAAAAGGAACTGAATGTTTCAAGTATGAAGTGGGTGAGTGAAGGATGTGTTTTGAGTGCCTTATATGAAACTTCCACTAAATGCGTAGGCAGCATTTATATCTACATACAGTGCTTGTGAGGGAGGAGGGCTTACCTACAAAGCTTGGGAAGGCAGATGCAGTGCTTATTTTTCTGAACACTGCTGATCATGCCCTTACTTGCATAGCTCTATCTCTTTTATGGCTGCATGGACAGATCATAGTGTGTGCCATGGATGCAGAAACATACCTACTCTGTACAGTTGTTTCTTAGTCCCAGGTTGGTAGCATAACTTACCCTTTGCTTTCTCTGGAAAGCATTTTGAGTTTCAGCCTAGGACTAGAATCGTAAAAAGAAACATTCATAGGATTTTGGAACACATTTATCACCTGATGTGTAAAATGCTTTTTAATCATTTATAGCCAGCATTTCACAGAGGCTCTAATACAACTATTTCAGGACAACAACAAAGGAAAGTACAAACAGAGCTATAGGCACTGACCTCTGATACGAAAGCCAGAATAACGTTATTTTTCCAATCCTAGCTATTCATACAGTTTCACTGGGAGAGAAAAAAGCCTCATCAGGGTGCCTTTCTACCACAGAAAAAGAAAACTTGAATACTTCATGCATCAAAACAATCCAGATCAAACATGGAAAATATTACCTTTTTTGTACTTATATCAACAATAAATCACTAAATTACTTAATTTAAAGACTATTGCCCATTATAGCAAATCATATCTTAAGTTTTTAAGTAACATCAAATTCAGTCTCGTTATTCAAGGAAGAAAGTACTATTCAGAATCATTAAGTACAGCAAGATTCTGTACCAATATACTGTACAGTAGCAGTCCCATGGCATGTGACTAGAAGTGCAGTAAGGTCCTATTGACTGGGAGTAGTAGCATCCAAATATAGCCATGTAATTAAATCAGTTGAGCTGGAACAAATTCTGAATTTGCTGAGTAACCATTTGCCACATGATGCTATTTATATAATAATCTCTGTCAGCAAAAGGGCTTGATTGATGGTTCTGTGCACCACTTTTGCAACAGAAGAGATGAAGTGTGTGATTGAACAGATTTGATGAAAAGCATGAAGTTTCTCCTCACCTTCTCCCAATTTCCCTTCCCTTTTCATTGTAACACTCAGATTACAGAACGACAGGCTAACAAATTCATTCTCAAGCAGCAGTAGCTATTGGGCTATTGATTTTCAGTGTGCTAAGAAGATGGGAACATTCTGCAATGTGAGTTGTGGTTTGAGGTTGGCTTTTTTTCTTCCTACTAAGGCACTCTGCTCAATTCCAATTTGAATACGCCAGCGTAGCATCTTTCCAAAATCATCCTGCAGACCTATGGAATAAAGCTTTTGGATAAAATGCTGGGTGGAGTAAAAAGATGAGGATCTCATTACTAGTTCTATAACTAGCACTCTGTGAGGCCTTTCTTCAGACACTGGTGCTTCAGTTTCTTCCAAAAACAAAGTTGGAGTAAAAGATCCCATATACCCCAAGTTACCCCTGTTACCCCTGTTGAAACGCTGATAATTATGGAGTGCAGGGAGATCCTTAGTTAAAATGTCTTAAGCAGACTGTATGAGAGCACAAGCACTGAACAGTGAATGTGCGTGTGTGTTGTCATTTTCTCTGCAAGGTCAGAATTGCTGCTGTTTCCTGCTACTGCTTGCAGGAGAGAAATAATTGCCCTGTGCATATTTCAGCTTTCAGGGGAGATGATGTCTACCCAGTTGAAAGATTGTCATTTTACAGTTAACTCTATTGAAACCTTATCATGATCTCTTGCTGCTTCTGAAATATAAGCTTTTTCTTCCACTTGCACTTCTTCACATGTGATGAACATGTGGCCTCAGCCCTTCAATGGGCCTTATTCTGATGCTCCTTGGCATTTCTTGCTTTGACATCTACCACACTGACACAACCACAAAATCTCTGTTGGGTTTAACAGGGCTTGAAAGTCACATACAGAGAACCTGCATGGGCTTAATCTATTTTTCAGCCATGTCAATTTTTCCTAGGTAGCAGGGATAAAGGGAATGTTCTTGGCCAACAAGAAGATTGACAACCAAGTGAAAACTTTCATCACCTACAATAAAGGGAGAGACTGGAATCTGTTGCAGGCTCCGGACACTGATCTGAAAGGAAACCCTGTTCACTGTCTCCTAGTAAGTATCTGGGGGTATTTGAGGGGTACTAACAACCCAGAACAATCTTTACGTGCCAGGTAACACAAGGGGAGGGCCTCACTCCCCTTGTAGTGTAACTAATGGAAGGAATGCTGTGTTTTAAAAGAGCAGTATATCGGACTTGGTCTGACAGATAGTATAACAAGAGTTGGCATTGTAATTTAATTTAGTTTAATTTAATTTCTGGAACAAAATGAATCATTGTAGATCTGCTTCCTTCTGCACAACTGATTGTCTCCTCAGTGCATGAAGTTGGATGCCGTTTCTGAGCAGTTGGTTCTCTGGACACTAGATGGGAGGAGTGAGCTATTGTACTTCTCAACTTCCAGGGGCCCTGACAACTTGAGACAGGCTCAAATAGAAAGAGAACTGGTTTTTTTTCAGGACGTCCTGTTGGCACTCTATTTGAATTGTTTTCATTTTGAGATAAAAAGTTAGAATTGACGTATTCGTGCAAATATACATTGAGTATATCTGTTATACTTACTGATATTTTTCAACATATATATATATAAATCTTTCAATCTTTTGTTATATGCAAAGGGTTTCTAAAATTAAAATTGAAACAGCTTATGAATAGAATTTGAGCTATCTCAAATTGGATAGCTTAGCATGATCTCCACATGTTTTTCAGCTCATGCCAGCTATATAATAATGCTCAGAACTGCAACCTTTGAGATTTTCAAGAGCTTCTATGTTAAAACAATTCTAACGTGGTTCCAGGGTCACTACTTAGACTGCTCTTCTTCCTTTTGTCCTCTACCTGCATGTTACTTACCATCAGAAGAAAAAAAGTTGTATTTCTCATGTTGAGGCTGTAAGTTAAAATCCAAATCAGCTTTACATTTTGTTTATTGTGGTATGTAGCTGAATACTGAGCCAATCTTTGAATTGAAACCTACACATTATTGCTGTAACTAACCTGATATTTGAAGCTGTTTAAATAATTGATTTTTTTTAATTTTTTTTTTAACGGAGCCAAACTTCAAGCCTTTAATTTTCTCTCCAATTTGGAGCAAAATTAATAGGGTGGTCTGGTGGCCAAGAATCCAAGTTACCTCAGAATGTTACTAAACTTGTTTGGGTTTATTCTTTTCTTCCAGCTTTTTAAAAATTGTGTCCAAGGGCATTTTTAAATTAAATCTTTGAGTGAGATGAAAACTGAAAAGATGGGATTCGCTGAACTGTGTAGACACAAAACAATTTAATTTTTGCAAGGGAGTATGTATGTGTAGAAACCTTTGTCTTTTAAATAGATTGTAACTTAGTTTTAACTGAAATGAACATATTTGGTAAAATATATTTGACTTTTTCAAATTATGAACAGTTTTATCTGAATCCCAAGGTTTTCATGGTGATAGTGTAATATTTAGGGGTCTGGAGAGACACAGGAGGAATAAAAATACATGCAGGCAACTCTACTTTTTTCCATAAAGGGACAAATCCTCAGTGGATATAAGATGTAAAATGTGTAGCTGTGGATTTGTTGTTCCCAAAAGAATCTCTTCCCTGTGATAAGGCCAGGGGATTGTTTACCCGTGTTTATTTTTTCTCTTCCCTTTAATTTCAGTTAGAAATAGACAAGAGATCTCCTTCATTATCTAGCCAGTTCTCCTTCATGCTTAGCTAGGCTTCCACAGGTTCCCCCAGACTAGTGGAATGGTAGCAGAGTAGAATTATCAGCTGGAAGTAAAGGATCTCATGTGTTTGTCTTCTAAATTTGCAAGAAGGGAGATAGATGAAATCTGAGTTAAGCAGACTTGTTGGGTCTTTTACAGGAATGGGAAGTCTGCCTGCAGGAGAAAATGAGTAGAGCAGTAGCAAAAAAAAAAACAAAACAACACATCAAAGCCACAAAGTAAAACAACAATCCTGAAAGAGAGAGCTAAGCTGTTTAAAAACTGCTTTTAGCTTCACAGTTAATGTTGGGGAAAGACAAAGACAGAATATGGCATGGAAGAATTCTAGAAATTATAGAGAACTTTGGGAGGGATAGGGGAAATTTTTAAAGCCAAAGCACTGAAGAAGTTGTAAGTGCCTGGAAATAAATCAGTAGTCCAGAAGGGCATTTTGCTCTGGAAAACAGTGGAGAAAATAAATTATCTCCTGCTGAGGCAATTCTGTTCCTCATCTGCATGACATAGTTACAGCACTTAATTCACAAGCTTATCTCACTTCTGTAGCCCCACTTTCTCTATACCTCTGCATCATCCACAGTTTCATTCCCTTGTATCAGCTGCTCCTTTTCCCTCCAGATATTTCTGTTCCTTGGCATGATCCTTCTTGGTCCTTATGGTGTAGCCAAGTGAATTCCTAATAGTGTCCTGTAAATCTGGCTTAGCTTCCATCATTACTCCAGGATAGATAGTAATGCTTTCACGCTGATGGCTTTCAGGATAATTATCCCTAGTTACAGCTTGTAACACAGTGTTGACATACATCTCAGCTTCTGGCAGAATGAGATCTGCCCTTTCCCTGAGTTTCTGGATGGTCCCAGCCTGAGAGCAGGATTTTATCCTGTGTACATCTGTTCTTTATACCTCAGCGTAAACTAAGGGAGTGTTAATGCAGAAATAAGTATGTAGAAGCTAAGTTGGCAGCTAAAGAGGTTAAGAGAGAATATGATTGAAACACAGCTCAAGCCAGAAGGAACTGTCCCTCTACTGACAATAAACTTGAGGAGGTCATTTCAAAGCATGTCAGAGAATTTATTTGCATTTCTTTATGAAGTTGGTCTGAATAATGAGGATGGAAGAAAGCAATGAAATTCCCTCTAAGCCCAAGGTGTTATTTTTCCTGTTTCTACCACTTATTTTCTGTCCTGAACACACTTAATCTTCATAAAATTATTATATAATGCCAAGATATTATATCCGTTCTGTGCTGGTTTTGTTTGATACTTATCTCATGCTGTGAAGTAGTTAACTGAGGAGTAATTCTACCTTGCAAGTTATGGGCAACTATCTAGGAGAGTTATTCAATTAACTTTCAAGTGTGGTCTTGTGGTTAAAACACTGGACTGAATCTCAGGAGAATCTTGATTCACTTTTTAGGCCCATCACCAATTTTCTGTGTGACATTGAACAAGTCATTTATTTTCTCTGAGGCCTTTCTTCCTCAGACATTTGTTTATTCCCTCCTTAATTTTGGTTGCCCTGTCTGTACGGATTATAAGGATTTCAGAACAAAGACCTATTTCTTGTAAGTGGGAAGACATTCACACCATCTGCTGCAGAATCATTTAAACATCTAAGTGAGGTGTTGTGAGTATCCCTTCTGGAAGAATTTTCTCTTTTAATTGCTCCTTGCAATTGCAGGTGTGCAAATACTGTGACTACCTCTTGGTTTCTGGATAGTGTCTAGTATTATCCTTGTGTTATGGTACTTGGCCCCGCTCCAAGCCAGGGGCTCATAGTACAGACATACAAGTAGTGCTTGCTTCTGTATGAAATGTGATGGGTAAGGTAAATTCTTTTGGGCCTTCTTGCAAGATAGAATGGATTTTGGACATACAGCCAAGTGTTTGGCTGGAAAGAAAAAGTTGCTAATTGCACTGTAACTAGTTGTCACTGGAGTCTGCCTGATACTGCACTCCAACCAGTAAGGAGCCATGCGTCCAGAAGCACTCTTTCTCTTCTTAGATGATGTAACATTTAATCTTGGTGAGCTGGATCTAGATGATTTTTAAGATTTTGTCCAACCTAAGCCATTCTGTGGTTCTATGTTCTGATTAATATTTGATGTGTATATTCCACTTCTATCTACTGTATGTGTGAAGTGCTAGAAATTTGAAAGAATATTTCTGGTAACACAATAATCTGAATCTAACAAGATGAAATCTCTGTCAGACTGGGGGGAATTGGCTGTGTTACTGCCATTAACTATTGCCTTGAAAATGCTGAGGTGGACTTGGAGCATGTTAGATTTAAAAATATGTTCTGTATTTAGACTAGTAAAAGGGAAGAATTCATTCCCTCCTAACGCTTTCCCACTTCTGAACGTGCGTCAGCTCAATTTGGTTCCTGCTCCCTCCCCACACTGCAGGCTGCTCCAGCAGCTGTCCTTGCAAGACTGTCACTTGGAGTTATCTTCTCAGTGCATTCCACTTGGCAGGCTGTGCTCCCTTCTGCACCGCCCCACGTTCCTTTTTCCTGTCTCACATACATGAGAGATCCATCCATACTTACCACTCCCATTCACCTTTTAAAAGAAAAAAAAGAAAAAGAAACATCTGCAAACTGCCCCTTGTGGTTGTCCTTATCCACAGGGTGGTATTCATTTTCTCCTACCTGGAGATGGGATTTATCAGTGGTCTTCTTCCAGTGGCTGCAGAGGAAGCCCTGGCTGGACACTTAGCATTTAGGTAACCAGTGTAAGAGAGAGACCTGCCTTCTTGGGGCCTGAGGGGCTTTCTGCATAGCATCCTGCTTGACTGAAAGCCATGCTAGCTGAAGCATGTGTTTTGCTGCATTGGTTTCCCATACTGTCTGATGCCCCTCTCAATTTGGTGAGTTCACTTCAGCTTTTCTTACCAGTATTTTTCCCTTTCCTTTCCCCTAGTCTGTTTCCTGAGGTTTGGAAGTGAAAAAAAAACTGAAAATAAAACCCAAGAGAAAGCAAAAATTATCCGTTTTTCAGAAATTACTTCACTACAGGTTTGGAGAGATTATAATGGCAATTTTGGGAATCTGGCTGTTTGTCCTTCTTACCTTCTTGCTCAGCTGATTTATTCTGTACCATTTCTGTTTGATTTGAGTACCTGAGATATAAAATCAATAACAAATAGGTAAGGTTTGTACAGACATACACGTATTGAAATCTCAAAGGTCATTTCCAGATGGGGTGATGAAATATTTTATGAAACAACTTTTAAACTGACAGTTTCAAGTCCTGATAATTCTTCCTAGTGCAGTGCAAAACAGAGCCATATGTCAAAAGTATTCAGGGTCAAGAAGTGGTCTGACAATGCCTGAATTAAGTTGTTTCTTAAGGCTTACAAGTGGTGACTCAGCACCACGCTGACAGGGTAATATTGCAGAGATAGCTTGAGCATTGCTGCTCGGTAAGTCACTTCAGCCTGTCTGTAACCTTGCTTGATTCTCAAGAGAGCCAAGAGTTGGAGGAGCTAGGTAGCACTTACCATTACCTGCCCTTGCCGTTCTCATTGCATCCTTTGTGAGTGCGACCTCAAAGATCTCATTTTTTGTGTGAGTTTCAGTCTAGAGAATCAGTTTCCCAGTAGGAAAGGATCACACTGGGAAAGGAGAGCAAAAGTATCACAGGACAAGCAGAGCATTGGCTGTGTCTTTCAGAGGGAGACTTGATACAGTTGTTAGGAAACAGCATTTGACTGTCTTAATAGTAACTGTTGATATTCTATGCTCTACACAGCACAAAAGCCTGTAGAAGTGGAAGCATCTGCTTCATGTTGTGTTTCCTTTTTCACTTTTCTCTCTCATTTCTCCATAGCCCTATTGCTCCCTTCATCTTCACCTGAAGGTCTCAGAGAATCCCTACACCTCAGGAAATATTGCCAGCAGAGACACTGCCCCCAGCATTATTGTAGCTTCAGGTATGAAACATTTAAAGAGTGCCTGTATTTGATGTGCAAACACTGAGGAAGTCCTGAATGCGTGATGGATACAGAGGGAATGGAGTGGCCTGTGATGTCTCACACTACTAGGAGGGCAGGGTGTCAGACAGAAGTCTTCATGGACCTTCAATTTATCATCTGATTTTTTACAGAAGCTGGCTTTCAGGACTAAGGAGATCATGTTTAACATTATACTGCCAAAGCATTAGATTCAAAATGGGGAATTTCTTGCGTGTGCAGAGGTGTATAGATCTGCATACAATGTTGGGGTTTTTCTAAACATATTTTCTTCAAACTGAAATTCTTTCCTTCATTTTTCCTCCCAGAATTAAATGTTATAGAATTACAAAAGACAAATGAATATGTTTAATTCCCTGATTTGTTAATTCTGCTGTTTCTTAAACTTTTCTTCACTAATTCATGTTCCACTTACAGGTAATATAGGCCCTGAACTATCAGACAATGACATCAGTATGTTTGTTTCTTCTGATGCTGGAAACACATGGAGACAGGTACATGACACAGAATCACAGGATTTAATAGTAATTGTAGGGAACCGTCAAAGAGATACATTCAAAATGTTGTTTCATTTTTGTTTCTTTTGATTCAAAGTAGCTTTTTGCAAATCTACACAAAAGGGAAGGCTTCTTTTTCCTCCTGAGACGTGCAGAAGTGCCCGAAGGAAAATATCGTAAATGTCATTATGCATCATATAACAGAAAATTATTTTTATAATTCTGTTCAGTTTGGCTTCAGTTTAACCCTGTAGCAGAAAGGATTATTGCTTTTCATCCATTGTTATACTTTACCAAGAATTAACAGTTACAGTGTTTTGCTTTTCCCCCTCACTGTGTGTGGGACTGGATGATGCAGTTAAATCAATTTCCTAATATATAGTGGAATCCCACCTGGTAACAAAGCATTGCTACCCTGAAGCATGTTTATCTGCAAAAATATAAGTTCTATTATTCCCATTTCACAGATGGGATATCATGTTACAGAAACTAGCAGTCACTTTCCCAGACTCAAAATTGGTGCTGCAAAAATTGAGAGCAGATGTTTGCAGAAAGCCAATACAAAAAAAAAATAAAAAAATCTGTTTAAATATTTGATATTCCAGGATTTTTTTTTTTGCAGTGTTCGAGCAGTCTTTATTTCATCTCTACCTCACTTATGAGTACTATGGGTAGATACATGCAGCACAATAAGTTCTTTAAACCATTACCTCTCATTGAAAGGAGGAAAATTGTTGGTTCTCGCAAAAATTAGTGTTCCTAACTTTCTGCTAAGCAGAGATACTTCTCAAGGACCTGGTGGGGGGTATGTGGGAGCAGGAGGGAAAATATATATACCTGTATGTAAAGGAAAATAGAAACTCTCTATACATGTTGCCTTACTCTACTCAGTGACTTCTGTAGTAAGTACTTACCCTCTTGCATGATCATATTTAAAGAATGGTGACATCTTCTTTATACCAAAGAAAATAAATCTAGATATATGCTTCTTTTTCCAGATCTTTGAGGAAGAGCACAGTGTTCTGTACCTGGATCAAGGAGGAGTACTGGTTGCCATAAAACACACATCTCTGCCTATCAGACATCTCTGGTAATAACTCACTGTCCTAAATGTGATAGTCTGGTATCCTTCCTTTTGAATGCCAGGAATTAGGCATTCAGGCTGCAGCCACAATTTTCTATAGAATTTCACTTCAGAAACTGACAAATGTTAACTCAGGTAAAGCTAAGAAATCCTGGCAACTTCAGCTTAGATAGCTTCAACTTGGCCAGATCTTAGACACCATCAACATAATTCCCGATTGACTAAGACTTGGCTTCTTGATCTTGGTTTTTTATGTAATTTATAATATGGATTATAGCTTTTGCCTCTTACTAAGTTGCATGAGTACTCTTAGTTTTCAAAATTATTGATGAAATTGTCTTCTGCATGGCCGACAACACTTTGAATAAGAATTTTATTAAAGAGCATTATGGTTGTATAACCAATAAGAAAAAAAATTCTCTCCTAGTTAGCATCCTTGAATTTATGTGGTAGGTAGAATTCAGTTTTATGCTGTTCTGCATGATATACTGGCACTGCAGTAAGAGTCAAATCAGTATTTCAGCCACCCAGACCTAAGTCATAAGAAGTAGTTCCAAGCTTTTGCTTAGACCCACCACAGGGAAAACTATTGGTTAGAAGATGCAAAGCTCTTGTGATCTGAAAATTTAACCTCCTTAAAATATCTTTGGTTGGGGACCAAATATTAAGTTGCTCAAAATTATTTGTGTAATTTAAATTAAATCATAGTTCTAGGCTACATTTTACCCTTTAAGCATCAGTCTCTAATGTGACTTTATTAGTTTCTACCACTTAAGTATTGGCCTTGGCTTGGCAGTATAATGCCAGAAAGTGTGATCAGTGCTCTGATTTATAATGCTGCCCCCAAAATTCGATATTCCAACGGCTTAAAGTGCAATATTCAAGAACAGAATCTACCTTCTACTTCTCCATAGCAGGATGTCCTCTCAAGTACAGTAGGAGAAATAGGAAAGAAGATATTAATTCTGCTTTCTCTCTTAGGTTAAGTTTTGATGAAGGGAAATCTTGGAGCAAGTACAGTTTCACATCACTCCCACTGTTTGTAGATGGAATTCTGGGAGAACCTGGAGAGGAAACTCTTATCATGACGTAAGTGAGCATGCCATGGTACTAATGTTAGTGGGAACAACACCATAATAACCTTATGAAGGTTGTTCACAGCAGAGTTTCTGGTTGTTGACCAAACCAAGTGCTATCTGAAGCCAGCAGTCTTCTGTTGCTAAATCATCAATGTTTATTTGTGATATTATTGAAGGAATGACAGTAACATTCCTTGCAAGCTGCAAACACATTATCATTTAGCTTACCAGCATGAAACTCAACTCCTCAAATTGAATGTGATTTAAAAAAGAGTTACTCTTGACAGATGAATATTTAAAAGAAAAATGATGGAGTATTTTATAACTGTGTTTTTGCTACTGCTTTATATTTTTTAACTGAGAAACAGAAAAATGAAGACATTCTTTGTAAGAATGAATGACAAAATGTTGCCTGGAGGCTGACTCACGAAAAATTGTGATTAGTTTCAGTGTGGTATGCTGAGAACTGCATTGTGCATAAATCTAGATTCACTATGCCAGAAGTTGTGACATTTTACCTGATATCAGGTTTGTAAAAAGAAGAGGAAAGTTATTTGTTCTGTCTATAAAAAATGAACTGACCTGTTATAAACAAAATATCTGACTTGGAAACTAACCTGAGCTAACAGAGATGTATGGAGTACAGCACCTTCAGTTTCTGATTTTAATTCTTCTGGAAATGATTCCCCAAACTCATAATTAAAGATAACAAAGTCTTGTAGGTATAACTATCCCCATCTCCATATCAGGGCTTCTCTGCTCAGAGTGGCACTACTGGGAGGATTATTTATCCACAGAATGATAGCTATGTGCATTCTAGAAGGTTTGTAGGTATTTAGGAGTCTAAGTCTCACTTCTGCTATGTCAGTGAAGTGAAAACTAGTAGGGCTGAGAATCCTATAGCAATTTACCTCTGCTGGAAATTTGTGGGTGACAGTATTTTTGTAACTGCAAGACTCCACCTGGTGTTACCTTTTACTCTATGCACTTTCTGCTGTACTCTGTAGAGTGTTTGGACATTTCAGCCACCGCTCAGAGTGGCAGCTGGTGAAAATTGACTACAAATCTATTTTTGATCGGAGGTGTGCTGAGGAGGACTACTGGACTTGGCAACTCCACAGCCAGGTGAGAAACAAGGAGATTGGGATCTGACCTGAGGCAGCTGATGATCCTACAGTTAAAGATGAGCATCATCCACTGTCTTTTTCTGTTAACCTTATGTATCCGATTGTCCTTTACTGGATGGATGTTTTGTTTTTTTCCCTTAACATAGATGTATTGACTGCAGATTGCACCCTGTGAGCCCTGAAGGATGAGCAGCTGTCTTTTGGCTTGTTCTGTAACTAATGAGTAAGAATCTGTGTTGTAAGAGGAGCAGAGGTTTGAGGCTCTGTGCAGGCTAAGAGCTAAGGCTCTTACCTTCCAGCAGAGGGATGCTGCAGCAGCAGAATTACTGCTGCCAAAATAGGCCTGAAATCCTTCTCTCATAGAATTCCCATTCTCTTCTGTTCCTCTATGTCCTCAGAACCAGAGATTTTAGTCCCTTCTAGTACTCTCACACTTGTTTCCCCAAGTTCTGCTTTCTCACCCTCATGTCTCATTCACTCATTTTCATACTTGCTCTGTCTCTCTCGACTGTGGTTCATCCTCTGTGGAAATCAGACAATTTATTCACTGTTCTGTAGGGCTCCCTGTGTCCTGTCCCTGGCACATGTGATGCAGGGCTGCGTAATTCCTGGAATCATCGCTCAGATGTTCAGCGAGTCAATGTGCTCTGCATAGTGCCTGTGGGCATGGGGGCATCTTACCAGCTCTACCAAGTTTGGCATGGAAGCCTGTGTTATATCAGGTTAGAACAAAATATAGCCCAAATTCTGTGGTTATATAAACACCACAGTCTCCACTGAAATATAAAGAGATACACCCATTTGTATCATCAAATGTTGACCTGCTGGGCAATATCATGCTGGGCAAGAATTTAATAATGGATATGAAATGAAAGTAGCTTGACTCAGACTAGCTGCTCTCACACAAGGTGCAATGCCATACTAAAAATACCGGTTATGACTTAGCTGCTGAGATTCAAGAATCCACAGCATTTTACACCAGGTGCCGTTGGGGCCTTTCTCTTTTTATGGGCAAATCAAAGGTCTGAAAAGTTTATTTTTCCTACAGTGAACTTAACATCACGAAAGGTAATGAGTGAGACCCCACTTTTATTCTTTACTTTCTTGTGATTGCATAAGCAAAAATGCCAAGAATTGTGCAGTATATCTTTGAAGATGTTGGCTTTGGAGCTCGCAGAACTATTTTTAGGAAGGTAGCTGTGGACTTTTGCCTTTTGATTTGCTTTCCTTTGAGATTACAGGGCTAAGCCACATTCCCTACATACAAATGTGTAGCAGGGTGCTCAAGATAGTGAGAAGACAAAGAACAAAATGAACTTAGAAACTGTGGAAAGTATGTAGATATATACATATTACTAATTTCTACTGAATAAAATCATTGCCAAAAAGATTAATTTAATGGAACAGACCTCCTCTATGTCAGAGTGGAGGGATCAGGCTCTGTTTTCAGTTGCTGTGAAACTTAATCTATAAACAAGAAATGAGTCTGACTCAAATACGTACTGGATTTGGAACAAATTCAGAATTGAATCTGGTTCATAGGTAACCCCAGATCATTTCTTGGTGTGTATTATAAAAGCTTATTTAGTTTCAGTTAAAGCTTCAGTAACTTTAATTAGCTTCACTGTACTGACATGATGTTTGACTTTCCATTCTCTTCACTTGAGCCATAACCCTTATTATTGCATGGTCTTTAAAAAATGAGTGTTACAAACAGCATAGTGGGTGTAAAAGAAATATAATTCTGTTTTTGTTTCCAGGGAGAAGCTTGTATCATGGGAGCAAAAAGGATCTACAGGAAGCGCAAGTCAGAGAAGAAATGCATGCAAGGAAAATATGCTGGGGCTATGACCTCTGAGCCATGTGTATGCACAGATGCAGACTTTGACTGGTGAGCAGTGGGCACATAAATAGTGAGATCTACCTAAAATGATGTGCTTCCTGCCTTACCAGTACAGAGCTCACTAGAGAAGCTGTAGGCTTGCTGACAGAAGAAGTTTATGAACATCCACAGGTGGCTAAATAGATTCCCTGATAGTATATGTCAAAAGGAGAAGTACATATTGGTAAACCTTGCTAAGGCTGCCACAAAACTGATGATGAACAGGTCTTTTTCCAGGTTTCATCTGAGCTCTGTACAGCATGAAGGTGGAAAGTCTATTTAGTCTAACTTCAGCAATGACCAGTGGTGGATGTGAGAATAGTTAATAGAGCATGTATATAGTGTCTAGTGTGCATTACAAATATAAATTATTCATACACTGAAATGCAAAGCATACATAAAAATAAATATATAGTGCACAACGGAAGCTTTCAGCTTCTGGAAATCAAGAATCTAGGATATTCCTGGGTCTTTTGTTATGTTTGGGCTATTGCATTTGATAGTATTATTCTGAAGCCTTTTCTCCTGTATTCTGTGGTGTCCATTTCCAAGGTGTTAACAGTCATGAAATGTCAAATTCTGACTTCAAGATTCCTGCCATTTCACAGTACTTTGCACAAAAAAGGCAGAGAATCAACCTGTTGGAATCTTACTATCACTTGTTTTCTCTCAGCCAGAGACAGTTCTGAGTATCTAAGAAGAGAGAAATGGTGGCTGTTGGGCAGTGCTGGTGTCACTTTGTGCCTCATCCAGCTAGATCTGTACCATGATGTATTAGTTAAACCCAGAATTTGTATTATGCACTCAGAAAAGATTCATCTCATATTTTTCTTGCTCTATGAGTTCAATCCAGGACTGTGGATATATTCTATCTAAAATCACAGAATCGCCAGGGACTTTTTCATATGTGAAAAAAGTAAATCATTTTGCATCAAACAGGAAATGTGATGGGCGTACCTGGGGCACTGATTTTCTAGTTATGTTTTCCTGAGGAGTCCCCCATCTTTTTCAGTTCTTAGTTAAAGAAAATACTTCTGTTATTTAAATGCTCAAAGATCCTGGATTTCAGCCCTTTAAAATACCTCCAGTAATGTAAAAAAAATAGAAGCCAACCAGAAAGAAAAAAAAAAAGGCAAGGAAAATCTCTGAGGATTTGGACCCTCTTGTAGAGCATGTGGTACAAACCTGTGCCAAACTCATGCTCAGATTCTGGAAGACTGACTAACTAATACATTGTCAGTCTGTTAGTGGTTAAGCCCCCTGAACTCATAAGGGTTTCACAGTCATGAAACACTTCTGATAAACCTCTGCTTTCATTGCAGAACTCCTCACCCTGAGAATATATGTTTTTATTTCTTTGAAACTGATTGAGTGATTTGCTGCTATAAAGGCTTGTTGCTAGTAGCAGAACAAAAGTACCACAGTGATACTTGCCATGGGGAAGCAGGCATTTATTTCTTTTACATTCACCTAGAGTAAACTTTCTGCAAAAGGTCTGTTGGGCTGTGAAAGAAAGTCTCAGAATTCTTGGATAGCTGGGGATGTATGATGGACGTTCACAGTTCCTTGTGGACTCATGAGAGACACTTTGGATCTGTTGGAATGGGGAGAATTTTGAAAGTCCTCTGGCTAAAAGTAGTCTAAGAAAATATCCTTAAAAGTACTGCAAGTCTCTGCTGAGCAGACTGCTAAAAAGCCTTTCTGACTTAGGAGGGTGTTCCTCCTCCTGGTGAAACCAGTTCTATTTTAGAGTAGAGCATCGTGATCCTCCCCAGTACTCTCTGAGCTCTTGTTATTTATGTAGTCCTCAGGTCTGGATTTTGACTTTATCCATTTCAGCTTCTTTCTCCACTGCCTCTGAGGAAAGAGAATGAAAGATCCAGTTCAGAAATATTTACCACAAATACACATCACTTATTTATCTGCTTAATATAGTCAGGAGCATAGTCTAACAGAGATTTTACAGAGAACTTTGGAAAAGCCACAGGGAAAAGAAGAGAATGGAGGAAAGAAATGGCAAGAAAAAAGGTTTGCTGGCTTGACTGAATTTCTCAGACCAGATTTATTGTGGTAAAAAAGGTAAAGCTGTGCTTCTATGCCATAGCATTCAGTGCATGCCTTGGTGAACTCTGCACTAAGCTTCAGTGCTGAAGCACCCTGCATAAGCTGATCTGAAGGGGAATTTGGAAGCAAATTGGTCAATAAAGCCTTGCTGTGAAAGGATGCCTTCTGGAGGGGGTTTCCTGCAAGAGGAAGAAGCAATTCCCTCGTCCTCATTCATGGTAATTCCATGGTGCTTTTGAATGATCTTTTCTTATGCTGGTCAGGGCTCTGAATTGAGATTGATTTAAGGGAACTCTTATCCCTCAGGCAGGGAGAGGCCTCTGTGCTGGCTGCACTTGGGTTTGCAATCTTTAAATAACCTGGGCAGCTTTTGCATTAACACTAATGGTTGTAGGATGCAGATTTGTATACAGAATGAAAGAAGACAGCCATCACAGCCACATTCAGTGTTATTTGGACACTGAATTTGTAAGGAGAAAATTTTATTACCTAAGCTTATCAGAACTTGAAGTAAAATTTATCATATATATATCTGTGTGGTAAAGTTACAACATAGAAACCAGAAGTGTTATTGCTGTTATACCTGTGTGTTGTTTTATCAGTTCAGGGAGTAGGAAAAAAAAGCAATCTTAAAAGACAAGGATGGTCTTTTTTTTTTTTTTTTTAATCTTAGTAATATCATGAGTTCAAGGTTGTTTTCAAATTTGTATTCAGTCCATTCTGGCTTCCTCAGAGAAAAGGGCACATTTCTGTATTGCTTTACACAGCAACAAAACCAAGTGGCATTAGAAATGACTGTAGTTTCTCCAGCCTCGGGAATCTGAGCTCTTCCGACAGATGATGTCTGTCTCTTCCTGTGGCCTCAATCCAAACCTGTACTGTTCCCTGCATGGGCTGCAGCTCACAGCCAGAGGGCAATGGTGCTTCAGGAATGGGAGTGCAGAAACCCTTCAGAAATCTGTGCTAGCAACGGCCTGGAAACGAGATTGTCCTTCATTTAATTGATTTGGGTAAATGGATGACACCGTTACTTGTGTGTTATTAAAGCATTAATTTATCTGCTTTCCTTCCATTGTGTTCCTTCCTGCTGTTTGGACATTATTATGGCAATATCTCTTTGGTAGAAACATCTTCCAAAGTCAGACAGAAATCTTCAGTGGTGTTCATTCTTCAGCTACCTGTCTCCCAAGTCCTTTAATAGAAACTTGGAGTGAAGTGTTGCTCTGCCAGTCCTCTCTCTGAACCCACTGCCATTAATACTGAGAGCTTCTCCTATCTGTGTTCCTATACGTCATGCTGTCATGGATTGCAGCAGCCAGTTTGTGCTTTTGCTGGTGACTTCAGATAGCTGAAAAGGTGCAAAGGAGCCTTAGTGCAATTGAAAGTCAGGCGTATTTATCTCACTGATGATATCAGTGAAGATCTGTCTGGTTCTTTTTTTATTGAATAGCATTTAAATTACAGACCTGCCTCCTAGGTTTAATACCTAGGCTAAAACACCAGGGTCCTCTGTCCTGACAAACTTCCTTGAGGCAGAAAGCAGATGCTGAACGTGATCGGACTGTGTTGGCTTCATGTGTTAGCACTCATTGGTTCATGCAATCATGCAGGTGCCAATTCTGAAATGAACATGTATTTGCATCCTAAGGTTAACTAAATTTATTTTGTCATTTGAGTGAGCTTAGTTAGCTAACAAATAGTGATTTTGAATTCATTTTTAGTTCATTTTGAACAGCAGTGGAAAATACAGATTTCAGTCTGAGATGTATCTCTGCATTCTTAGGGGCCTGGATATCTACAAGGCACAGATTTACTGGAAGGACACTAGGGGTTTTATATTCCCTGTTAAGATAGGAGTGACCTGTACTTCTCAACACTGATGCAGTTATAATCATATGCCTTCCTAGATCCATCATTCGAACTGCTGCTGAATCCATCCCCTGAGACAAATCCCAGCTTAGGTCCTTGGAGTACTGTGAAGCAAGTAGAACTCTCTTAAACAGAAATCTGCACTTATTCCATAGATTAACGTTAGAAAAAGGTGGTAAGACATTACCACATTTGTGGCCACAGTTAATTATTTCTACAGGGCCTTTGGAAACTGCAGAACAAAGGTGACTTTAATCAGACATAACTTGATTCCACCCTATTTAAGGTCTGAAAATTTGTGAAGTAGAAAGTGTAAATCTATGGGTAATATTTTCTGTTTCTGGCGTGGCTGACCTTAAGGTGAAGCTGTTAATATTAAGGAAATCCTGTGCTCACATGTTAATTCATCTCTGGAGTCTAAGAAAGTATGAGCATTGCAATAACTTGTCTGGCTTGATAATTTCTATATCTTAAAGCAGAAGGATTTCAATAATGTGTAGATTTGTAGTTCTTCCAGTATGTTGTTCAGGTGTTTTCAAGCAAAACACTTCCAAAAGGGGTTTCTTTTCTTTGATTGTTACTGGTGCTCAAATGATCATAAATTAGGGAGTTCACTGTGAGCTTGGAGCATGGTTACAGAACTTCTGGATGTGCTGTCTGTATTTAATTGCTGAGAAGGACTGAATGGGGCAAATAGTATTCCTGTTTAAACCAGTAAAAGTGGTCTATACAAAGCCATTATCAGTGAAAGTCAGACAGTAGGCTGCTTCATGCTGATAAAACAAGCCCTGCTGGTAAATGTTCTGCTCTTATTTTGATAAGTACATTATCTATTTCACCTGAATTCTTTTCAGGCAGGCAGAAAATACCATCAGTATATGCAAATTCCTATTCCCAGGTACCTGGCAGTGACTTGGCTAGCTGATTGCAGGCAGGAGCTGATGCCTTTCCTGTTTCCAGATTTTGCTATACTTGCTCATGCTATGGCAATCCAATTGATGCTAATGCTTGTTGATTGCTGCAAAGCCTGTTGTGCCAAATTGTAGGCAGCAATTTGTTGTCAGCATCAGTGTTCTGCGTGCACCAGCCTGTAGCCAAGGAATTCATTAGATTCCAAGACAGCGGAGGTGAACAGGGGGCTGGTGCATCTGTAGAAAGATGCAGAACAGCAATTCATGTCATTTTCTGGGATTATATTTCTGTAGAGCCTTAATGAGCCCGATGATTTGCAAGCCTGAAAATGACACTGTGGAACTTCTGTGCTTAGAACTATTTCTGCTGTGGAAATTCCTGTCATTTGATTCTCTTGACTTTTAGAAATCCGTGTGTAGTCAGACCTAGTAAAATTGAGCTTCTGTTGCCCAGATTTGAGAGTACTAACAGGAAGCAAAATTGTAGCGCAGGTGTAGATGTGTGTAGTAAGAAAACACAGACTGATAACTGCTGTATTAAGTTGGACTGCAGATACTGATCCCCTCTGCTGCAGATCTCACTGCTCTGTTTTGTTTTCACCTGATTGCATAACATTGTGTGTTGAGAGTTACAGCTTTTTAATTAGAGTGACACAAGATAACTTAGGAATACAGTGCTGCAAGGTGTTGACAAATGAATTACAAAAATACAGGAGTCCCACTTGTATGTAAATATTTGTTTTCTCTCAGCAAATCTTATGTGGTGTTATTCCTCATTATAAAGTGTTTCTACAGCCATAGTGTTTTTAATCCAACAAGGATGATTAGAGGAGCACATGGTAATGGGAGAATAGGCTGGCTAATGCTTCCAAAGCAATTAAGCAACATTCAATCACTAGCATCTGAGTAAATAGATTCATGAAAATTCAATCACAAAAACTGAGGAAAAGACCCATTTAGGTCGTCTAGTTCATTGCTGTTTCCTAGAACATGTTCTCAATTACTCATAGCTATCCCAAGCAGCACAGCTGCCAAGATGTTCTTTAGGAGCAGTTGTGCAGTCCACTGTGTTTAGTTTTTCTACGTGATGTGCAGCATTAGCATTGATAACAAGTAGAACAAAAATAAATTACAAAATATTCTTTTTTTCCTTTGTTTCACCTCAGTACCAGGAATCTTAAAATTATTTAGCAGTAACTATTAGTGTCCAGAGGACGGCAACGAAGATAATGAAGGGTCTAGAGCTCAAGATGTGAGGACTGGCTGAGATCCTTGGGTGTGTTCAGCCTAGAGTAGAGGAGCTGAGGGGAGGCCTCATGGCAGCCCACAGCTCTCAGTGAGCAGAGGAACAGTACTGAGCTCTGCTCTCTGGTCATGGTGATAGTGCCCGAGGGAATGGGATGGAGCTCAGGAAGATTATTAGACAAGGCAAGCTTCAGTGAAAGGATATGGCCAAAAATCCAACCATTCTGTTTACACACAGCCTGTTCTTTTTTTCTGCTTATTTTGTACACTTTTTCCTTCTCAAATGACCCTTTTCCTACCCTTTCCTTGCCTTTGGTTCTTCCCCGTCACATCCCCTAATAACTTCTGTACAATCCACAAATGCTATTCCTTGGCGTAGCAAAATGAGTCCCATAGTTCTGGATGCAGTAACCCTGCTCAGTCTACAAAGTAATCGACCTTCCAGAACGGTGACAACAGTAGGGCATCTCCCATGGTCTGTCTGGTGAGTCTCTGCCCCACCATGGGCTGATGGTTGTCCTTTGACCAGCTCTTAGAGGAGGCAGGACAGGGGTTCCATGGGCTGCATTTATATTATTGAAGTATTTTGTCTATTTTTCTTCATGCTTCTTTATGTATACTATATGTATATTATGTGAGCCTGTAATCACGTAACCTAATACCCTAACCCCTTTTGTTTCAACATCGGGCTTCTTCATACAAAGTTGTTAAGAAGTACCATTCTAAGATTAAAGATTGTATGGTAATTGGAATATTGGAATGATGTCTGTGAACCTCTGGGTGACAGTTCTCAGAAATGGTGATCCATCGCAGTTAGGCTGTATGGAGAAAGCTCAGTAAAAGAAATAAGAATGATGTTTTGTCCAAACAGTCCTCATTACTCATTGACTAGAAAGCCAAACTGTGAAAATAGAATACTGTTTTAAGAGGTTTTATAATTGCTTATTTGTTCCACAGTAAGGAACTGAAAATGAACTTTATTGTGTTCTTATTTATTTGAAAGCAAAAAAACAGTTGGAAATCTTGTTTATTTTTAGTAGAACTAAAGCAAATCTAATCATAGCTAAACCCAAATTGGAGCAAAAGATCCCATTTCTAAAACCTTTTTTTTTGTTGTTGTTGTTTTTTGTTTGTTGGTTTTTTTTCTTTTTTTTTTCCAATATTTCCTCTTACAAACCAAAATAGAAATGAAAATTGCAGTCATTACCAAGTACCCCCTGTTAATAACTTCACTTATCTCCATCAGAGCTGTAGATTTTCTTTTATAGCTCATGTGACGTGGTTTTCAAATACAGTGAACTGTTTAGCACTTCAGTTTTCTAAGAGATAACTGTGACAGCAGTGATTGGGATAGGTGAAGATCTCTGCCCTTTATCATATTTTGGTTTAGAGATGAGCTGGAGGAGCACTGTGAGACTGTCTAGGGAGAACAGATAAAGCAGTAGCTCATGAACTGCCTGGAAGAATCATAATGATCTAGTTCTACTCATTTGTGCTAGGATATATGTGAGGTAACTTGACGCAAAACAAAAGCTAAAGCAAGATGAAAAATCTGTTATTCCATCAGTAAAAACTCTAGTAAATGGACTGAGGAAAATCACAACTTGCATCAGTAGTGGACCGTGTGAGCTATTACCTGCGTTTATTCTTATTTTTCTGGTGTTTGTGTGTAACTTTCTTTTTATGTTAAAACAGTGATTATGGATATGAACGTCACAGCAATGGGCAGTGTTTACCAGCATTTTGGTATAATCCTTCTTCCTTGTCAAAAGACTGCAGCCTTGGGCAGAGTTATCTCAACAGCACTGGGTAAGTGGGGCACTAGACAGTACTTCAGCCAGTGCAGCCACACGCACTTCAACTCAATGGTAGCATTTATCATAGGTGACTGAAAGCTGTGTGAAGTCTTCGGGACCTCTTCATTATTGAATTTGTTGGGGTGCACAGTAAAGCCCTCCAGATCACCATCACATGTGGTCCAGACCTTTCTATGAAAAATGATGCCATAAAGAAACTTGAGTGGAAAATGTAAGGCAAAGGCCAGATCACTAAATCTCTGAAAGCAATTCTGTTAAAATCATGTGGGATCACGTGAGCCAGAAAGGGTGGGAAGTAAATTGTAGGAAAGAGATAAAACTGATATATATGTGCAAAGAAGTAATGGATGGGCAGTTAGTCCAAATGCTGATTGTTCTTTGGCTCTCTTGGACATCAATAAAAGAGGAATTTTGTGTTAAAAGACTGATTTCAAACTGCATTTCTCATGCAAGTGATTAAAACAAAGGAATCTAAAATGTTTTGTAATTTTGTACATTCAAAGTTAGGCATGATTTGTCCTCTTCTACGTCATCATTATTCTAAGTTCTAGATGCTTACATCTTTAGAGGGCTGTCTCACTGCCAATGAGAAATGAATGATTTTGTGACATAAGAAAATCTGTTTAACTGCCTGGAAGTGTAATAAATTAATACAATTCCATGCTATGTATGTATATACCTTTTTAATTATTTGACTTAGAATTCTATGATAGTATAGGTTATATGTTTCGTGCAGTCTGTGCAGTATGTGTTACACAGTTGTGCTAAGTATTTCATGTCATTAACAATATTATTAACTACTTGTATGTTAGGTGCATGAGGAATGATTAGCTGAGGAAAATCATCAAGCGTATTTGAGAATCTGTTTTCTTCCAATCTCCTTAGTCTAAAGAAACCACAGAAATGTCCTCCCCATTCCCAGTTAATCCTGTTGTGCTTCCTGTCAATATCTTGCACAGTTTCTCTCTTTTACCTTTGCAGGTACCGGAAAGTTGTCTCTAACAACTGCACGGATGGTGTGAGAGAACAGTACACAGCAAAGCCACAGCAGTGTCCTGGCAAAGCTCCCCAGGGACTTCACATAATCACCTCTGATGGCAAACTGACAGCTGAACAAGGACACAATGTCACATTTCTGGTGCAGCTGGAAGAGGTAGGCTCTAAGGGTATTTCAGTCTGAGTCATGCCAAAGGAAGTTTTAAAGTGATGGAAAGGTGAATAAAGAGAGCACAGGATAAAGTCAGCTCCATTAGGTGTCTGGGGAAGATAGTAGATATAAGGGAAAAGTTATTTATAGTGAGGGTGGTGAGGCACTGGAGCAGGTTGGCCAGAGAGATGGTGTCTCCATCTCTGCGGAGATTCAAGGTCAGGCTGGACCAGGCTCTGAGAACACCTATCTGTAGGTGTCCCTGTTCATTGCTGAGGATCTGAGCTAGATGAGCCCTTCCATCTCAAAAGATTTTATGTTTCTCTGTGTAATGTTCAGGTGCTTGGGGGTAAAATCTCAAGATGTCATCAGCATTGAGTCTGAAATTGATTGTAAAGCCGACTCAGTCTCTGACCGGAATCTGTGTTGCTGTTTTATTTCTAACATACTTTGGTATGCCACAGTACTCCTCTCTTCATTTATTAGTCTTTAAGAAAAAAAAATATATATTTTTTTCCACCTGTTTCCTCTGCTTACCACTTCTTTACCTGTGATTAATTGTAGGCTCCTAAATGATAACTTTCACAAAATAACTATTATCTCTTTTTCCCTAATCAAGTTTGATTTCTTTTAACTTCTACCCTTTTTCTTATGTAGCTGGCCAATAAATCCTAGAACAACTATGCTTTTGCACTAGGGGGTAGTGCACAGCCCTTAGAGCTTAGAGTATTCATGGAAATTACTTCTGACCCTCACCATAGTAAATGTCATCAGTAGTGAGGAAAGAGAAATGAAGATGACCTCTGCTGCTGAGTTTTGTAGGGATACGTTGGGGTTTTTGCACTCTGTTATTGATATTTTCCCAGCAAACACATGTTCTGATTTCCAAAGACAATAACATAATAAATTGTATCTAACCTTAAACAGTTCTATAACTAGAATGTTCATTTTCTTTGAAATGGGGTCTCTATTTTAGTAGTTAAGGTCATACAACATAGCTACTGCAGATGCCATCCTAACAGTTTAAACATATAACTTGACCTCGATACATTATTGATTTCTATGTTTAAAGGTGAAGAAAAGAGGTACAAAATGAGATTCCAGAGTTTTCGGTCTTGAGTTTTTCTCAAAAAGTATATAAGCAACTAAGAGAGATGTTTTTATATTCTCCCCCAAAAAGTGTTTATTGCTGCCTTTGTGTTCTCAGAAAAGTCTTACAACAGATTGAGAGACAGAGATGGGCAACCTAGGGCATCACAAATTTATCAAGGAATTATACCAATAGGGGGAGATGCAGTAACCCACAGGGTGGTAAACTCAAAATGAATTTTCTGCTTTGAGCATTTGAACACACATATCTTGTGTGAGTGTTCTTGACGCTCTGTTATATGCAATTCTGTTGTGAATTCTTCTGGGTTTCCAGTTGGTCATGATCTTTTCTGATAACCCTGCTTCAGCATCATCAGATTTTGGATGCATGCTGCTCATCACAAAGTATGCAAAGTATATTTTGATAAGTGAGTCAGCTCTGGTGGAAATCTAAAGGGGACCTGGTTTTTGGGATATCTCATAAGGAAGAGCTTAGGAGTTGCTCTCAGGGCTGAAACAGTATTGATCAGACTCCAGCCTTGGTGATTACTTCCATGCTAGATGAATCCTGGCCTTCTGCTCCCAGATTTGTCAACGTAAAGAATATGCAGAATACTGGAGGTAAATTTGACCTAAGCTGACAATGACATTTGAGCTGCTGTTAACAACAAAAGAAATATTCAGCAAAGATGAAAATTTGCCCAGTTGTGTGCTATATGATATGACAGAATAAACTGTAGTCATAGCAACATATTTTTATATACACTAAATTATTTATCGAATAAACTATTTTAGTATAAAAATCACACTGCTCACCAGGAAAGTTAAACAACTCAGTAAAAGAACAACCATCCTATCAAAGAGCAGGTGTCAAATTCACATAATTGCAGGACAGCTGAAGCTGTAAGGGATCACTGGAATTAGTTTAGCTTGATTAGGGAAGAGTTTCCTTAGTCCAACCCCAATAAAAGTTTCCTTCCTTAACAAACAAGACAGAACCTGCCATTTTCTGTTGAGTTCTGCATTGTACCAGTGTACAACACAGCATAATCTAGGATGTTCAGCATCCAGACAAGCTGCGTCACCCATTGTTGCTGAAGGGAAGGTATCAGGTATGCTGAAAAAGGCTAGATATTCCTGAGGGTGCATGTGTGTCTTTTCCCAAAGTCATATGAAGAGATTGTGTCCTATTCAACCCCCTGGAGTGATGGGCAGTATTTTTAGTGCTTGATGCTGGTAGGGACTCTTTATCTTTTGTTACAATCAGTGTTTTTCAGGATGTAAAGCAAACAAAGGTAAGCCTTTGCTTATGTTATGGTCTCTTTTCATCTTGGTGTCTCATGTATCCTTATGAGGCGGTTTGCTTGAAGCCTTCAGATCTGCAGAGCTGTTCCAAGAACCACAGCCTCCTTAGTCTCTCTGTTCAAACTTAATTCCACTTAACAGTTCTGGACTAAAAGAGGAGAGATTTAGATTAAACATGAGGAATAAATTGTTTTCTGTGAGACTGTTGAGGCCCTGCCACAGAGAAGCTGTGGATGCCCCACCCCTGGAAGTGTTCAAGCCCGGGTTGGATGGGACTTTGACCAACCTGGTGTCGTGGGAGGTGTCCCTGCCCATGGCAGGGGTTGGAACTGGATGGTCTTTAAGGTCCCTTCCAACCTAAAACATTCTGTGATTCTGTGACAAGCAAGAGAAAGATAAGAATCTGGTTTGAGATATATAGTATTTTCTTTTTAGATCCCACCTTAGTCTGAAAGGAGGATCAAACTTTAGATGGAGGCTCACTGGAGGCCCTGAAAAATCACTGCATTTATGAAGTAGAAGGGGATATCTGATAGAGGAGGAAAATTGTGGCAGTAAAAACTGATGTTTTCACTCAGCTGTGAGAGTGAGGCAGGATTCACAGCACAGGGATTTCTTGTAGAGTACCCTTATGTCTGCAGTGATGCTCAAGGCTGGGACTGTGGTCTGTCATTCTGATCATGACAGAGTGTCAGATTGGGAAGGTTTCTCTAGGTTAGTTCACATATTAGACTGAGTATAGTCATCATGAAAATCTTACTGTATGGCAGCAGTCAGAAGGCATCAGTTCCTCCTTTTATAATTAGCATGTATCTCGTTGTACAAAGTCTTGTGGAATTATTTAATAAGCACAGCACCATAGTTGAGCTGTTAATTTTGTTCTTAAATTTCCATTGAGCAAAGCAGAATACTAACAGTCTCTGTCACTAAATGGCAGAATGGGAGAAAGCCAGCTGTGCTTTAAAGCACATTTTCCCATTGCCTCAAAATGCTGTCACTTTAAAGGTTAATCCTTTGTCCTGCTCTGGCCTCATTGCTCAGATCAAGGGCTGGTACCTCTCACCCGTGGCACTCATCTAGAGTTGCTTCACAGCCTACACAACCTGAATCCTTGCTTTATTTTTACACTGAAAAAAAAAAAAAAAACCCCAAAAAAACACCAAACGCACTCAAATAAAAGACTACAAAGACATTTTTTCCTGTCAAATTCTTAAACCCAACCTGACATATTTTCCTGTTCTGTTGTAGAAAATGGAGGAATTTTGTTAAGCAAGTGTTATTTTTGCATGTCTTCATCATCACATGGTCATGAAGAACTCTTTCCTGTCACAAACCCAGTTGTTCTTTGTATATTTCACTTTTAGGTATAAACATCAGACATTTGTGGCTTTTGCTGCGCTGTTTCAGCAGATACACTAGAAGCAGCAGCCTCCAGAACAACTCTGTTCAGCACAACGGCTTTCAAACTTGTTTTGCCTGATTACTCATATGTCTTAGCTGAAGAAAAGGATGGTAAAGACATTCAGGGCAGAATGGTTCAGGGCTATTTCATTACAGATAATTCATCAAGAAACTGCCTTCTCTAATTTACTTTTTTATCTTGATAAATTGACAGCCAAAAGTCTTTGACGTTCCAGGTCAGCTTCAGTTATCACTTCCAAAGTCACTCCACTGGGAGTAGATTTTGGCTTTTTTTGACTGCTTTTTACTGCTATGGTGTTTTGATTAGGTTAATATGTGGGGAAAACTCTTTTGTTCTTACAGTTCTAGCCATGGACTGGAATTCAGACAATCTGAACTCATTCCTGAACTGCTCTCTGAGCTGTTTCTATATGACCTTGAGTAAGAAACTTTACCTTCTTGCTTGTTCCCTCATTTGAAAATAGAACTTTGCTTACTCCCTCATGTCTTGCATGCCATTCATATTTATGCTGAATGCTTATAAGGCCAAAGAAATCTCCCATGCTAGGTGAATATAAAAATAAAGCCCCAGATTTCATGTAGACTACTGTGGCTTTCTGTAATGACTTTTAATAAGTGGTTGCCCAAGGTATATTTTGTCTGGGTGCATTTAATAAGTTTAGGGGACCCTGCGGACAAATGGACGGTACTATTAACATTTTCCACCACAGCACTGTGGCCTGGTGTGATTCAGAATTCAACTCAGCTGAAGTCTCTGGAGGTTAGCTTAGCATTAGGATTGTTTTGTTGTTGATGTACTCAAAATTAAAGATGCAAAGCTAGTAGTACATGAAAGCACAAGCGGTAGTTTTACAGTGTCCAACTGTGTTCCCTCTTTGATATCATACATTAGTTAAGTAAAGATTATGAAAATCAGAAACTTTTATCCTAACTTTAAACACATGCTGAATCATGACTGTTTATCTTTCTAACACCAACACATTCCTCTTAATAGCACTCAGCCAAAGATCAGTACATCCCCTCTCTCATACCACTGTCATCTGAACTATAATTGCATTTTCTCTGTTGCTGCTGATGACAAGATTGTTAGGAGAAATCAGAGCCTTTCATGCATTTTTTTAATCCACCACTAACATTCCATGAAAATGTATGAAAGTTGACCTTTCCTTCATGATGACACACTGTGCTACAGTCTTCTAATGCACCTCCAGTCGTGTAAGTTGAATTATTTGGCATAAGCCTGAGTGGTTTTACTTACTGATTCCTGTGGAGCACAGATCTACTCATGTAGAAAAAAAGATCATAGATGAGTCGTGCTGGCAGAACTGGCAGTCATAATGAAATGTTCAATTAGTACAATTAACTGTGTTGGAGTAGAAGAAGAAGTACACGTATTGGGCCTTATTAAAGACACGTTTCTAATCAATTTCAGCCATCAAAGAGCATCTCTTCATAAGCATTCACTGTGATTTTCTGTGTTTGCCCAAGTTGAATGCAAGTATCTTTTAAATTAAGTATATGCCTTAAACAAAGACAAAAATTATCCCACGTACAGATATTCAGTTGCAATGGAAATGTTTGATGGATGTTTTCTAATGGTGACAGAAAAATGTCACAGTGTATAAAAGGTTGCTCTAAATGAAGCACAAAACAGATTTCTAAAACACTAATTCATGAAGACAGTTCAGAGTGGTGTCTGTCTCTTGCAGAGGATAATTAAATTCATTTTCAGCATCTGTAAGGAAGGAGGCACAAGTTGATGCATAATTGAAGACTTAAAAATTAAATCTGAAACATGGGAAACAAAATTAAAAACCTTGAACTGTGTTTCATTGTTTTAATACTTCAATTTATATACAAAGACTGTAAGTTAATATGGAAAATTCATGATGAGAACCTCCTGGGCAAGATTCAGATAGAGTGTTTGTGATGAGTTTGAATGAGCCCTAACCTCAGATACACCGAAATACCAAGGCTTCATGAAAGTAATCAAAATGTAACAATATCATTATGAAGTATATAGACAGTTCTTGGCATATCCCCAGGCAGGAGGCTTCATGGAGTCTGTTGGAAGCATCTGTGTCTTATGAATGCTTTATTGTTTTGGAAAAAAGTATATTTTGGTTTGGGGAATGGAGAGTGTTTTGTTTATGCTTAGAAATCCTGTAGGCATTTAATGAGAAAATCCCTTAGAAAACAGTATATTTCCAGTTTATATTTTAGTATCTAGTGGTATATAGGAAGAAGACATAAGAAGGGGCCTTGGGAAAAATTGTTCTTAATTCCCAGGTGTTCTCAGGCTAAAAGGAGTACTCATACACTTCAGTATATGCTTATGTCTTTGGCTGAACTAAAATGTTTATCAAGTTTGCAGTCTTCAGATATACCCAACCTTGTGCATATTGCAATGCATTATAAATAAAATATTTTATATTTTACCCAATACATGGTTAAAAAAAATAATCTATCCACTGAAAGTACTTTTATTTTTCCAGCTATTATATCTGTGGTTACCTAGCATAATGTGATTAAAATACAGACACTGAAAGCATAGCTGTCACCACAAGCAGCCATCTTGTCAGATTTTTCCCTCAGTGCCTAAGAGCACTGGCATTAAAGACATCTTACAGTGAAGGCTAGAGGGGCTGCACAAAGACAGCTCAGCACCAGCTGCATCCAAGTGCTTTGCTGTGACTGCAGAAACAATGAAGTAATTTTAGTGTCTACCTTGATTGGGCTAAAAGCTTCAGAAAACCCTATCACGTAGCCCTGGACTTGTCAAAATGAGGAGAAGCCAGGAAAAAAGCAAAAGGAGAGATTTTTAGCAAGATGTATGTACATGCATTGAATTGTTGCAAAACAAATTCTCTCTTGGTAAATCAGCCACTTGCAAATGGCTCTCTGGAGCTGAGGTTGATGTAGATCAGGTGCAGGCTGTAAGGAAATGTTTTGATTTTGTCTTTCCTACTTTGTCTTCTGTCTTATTCTGCCCAAACTGTTTCCTGGAACAGATACAACATTAAAAAAAAAAAAAAAGTCAAAATCACAGTCTCTTTGTTTTTCTGACTTTTTTTTCCTAAGATAGAATTTTAAATGTCAGCCTTTCAAAATGTGGCATTTTCAGCAAAGTGTTATAGCCTGGATCTTACTGAATGGAAAGTGCTTTTCCAACTCAAAGGGCTTTAAAACAGAACGGAAAAAGCAAAGACGAATGAAAGAGGTTGTGGGAACAGCAGCTCAAGCTCTTCTCCAATTAGATTCTCAGATGTCTCTGTCAGCATCTTTTCTCCCTAGGGAATTTGGAAGAAAATTTGAAATCTAAATTCTGCATATGTTGTAAGTGGCTCCCTTCCCTGGCAGCACCTGTAGACACTGTTGGCTTCATGGCTATAGAGAAAATGAAGATGAGCAGAAACATTTGTTACAGCATGAATTTTGACTCTTGCTGAAACAGGGCTGTTCTAATGTGGTATCGCACTGTTCATCTTCTCTGCTACTTCAAATACAAAGAGGAAGATACCTTGTCCTGAAATATATCTCAGCTGCATGACCTCAAATATATTCAGATATGATAAAGCCAGCAGGGTCACTATGGCAGTGTGGTTTTAATCATGCAGACTGCTTTTATCCCAGCAGTATGGCTTTGCTGAATAATTTTTGAATATGTCATCTCTTTTCAGTTAAAAAAAAAAAAAAAGTGAAAAAAAGTGTAAAACCCTAGCAATGATGGGCATAGAGGAGGAACTGGAAGAGCTTTTAACAGTGCTTCAGAAAACTGATGCATGCTCATCTTTGTCTCTGGAGGTATATCTTATTGTTGCCTCTGTCAAATAGGGCAGCAAATCAAAATACCACGGAACAGTGGTAGAAATGGCACTGAGGGATATGCTTTAGTGGGCATGGTGATGATGGCTTGATGATTGGATTTGGTGATCGTAGAGCTGATCGTTTCCCACTTTTATGATTCTATGATGCTATCTTGTTTGAAACTTTGCACGTCCTCTTTCATGTAACTTGTGTCACTGAGGAACTTAACTGTCTGTACCTTCTGGACTTGGAGAGAAATGGTGTGGGGTATCTCTAGGAAGCCCCAGGCACATGCTTCAGTCAGGGGATGCCTTCCTCTCCACACTTTCAATCTGGGATACTCCAGTGCAGAGTGATGCAGTTATTTTTGCCTCATCCCTTTGGAAGCAGCTGAGCTTCCAGCAGGGTGCCAGGGCAGCATAATGAGTACCACTTTAACCTCTACAAACATTGTCTGGAACAATTTATCTTTCTTGCTATCCTGATGCTCCCCCCACTTCCCATTCAGCCATACTTCCACCATTTCTGACTTCACAACAAATGATAAGAAGACTGAGGGAACATGAGGAATGTGAATGATTCTCTTCCAGTTCCCTCATACTCACACATTTCCCTTTCTGATGTGAAAACCTGCCTGATGCCAGCCATTTACATGGGTACCTTTCTTTCCAGCTGGGCATCCAGAGGACTGCTTCTATCTTAGGGTGGTAGGGGAAGAAGGAAACCAAAGTAAATTGTTTTTTCAGCCTGTTTTATGGACTGCCCTTGGCTATTAATTTAGGAACACTCTTCCAGTCAGTGTCAGCTGCCTCGGGACCAGCCTGGGAGCTACCTGCTGCATAGCAACAGTGAGCTGGTGTATACCCCATATAGGCATCATGTGGAGCCTCCAAGGAGCACTCTTAGAAGGAGAAAATATGCAATTATACAAATATACAATTGAGACTTACTTCTCTGTCTGTTAAACTAGCTTGGAAACAAAAAAAATCAGAAACTTGCTTTTTTATCTGTAAAGCAGAATGAGGAAATGACACCACCCTCCTCTTTTGGGTTTTAAATGTCTTTTAGGACTGGATGACTCTGACATTTGACAAAACCACATACAGCAGGCTGGAATTCCATATCAGTAGCAGAAGATTAAAACCTACTCTAGGATTGGTTTGCATTAAAGTGTCTGGTATGAATAACACAGATCTCTGATATCCTTGGTTTTGGTTTAAAATTTTTTGCCCTCAACTGTGGATTTTATTTATTTATTTATCTGTTGTAATTTATTGCAACAGCTCTGAAAACTGCTAGATTAGCAGCCCAGGAGACTAATGTCAGAGAGTGGCAGACAAAGTTGCACTACAAACCCACTCTGATAGGATTATCTCTAGGCAGGAGGAGAAGAGTTTAATCAGCCCTGTCAATTCATTAGCCCTTCTCTTCTGAGACAGTTACAGAGGATCCCACTTAGTGTCAGTGGTGTTGGTAGCTATTCTGAAATAAATACAAATCCAGCTCACTGTGAATCAGGCCACTGAACAAGTTGTAAGCTGCTGAAAGAGGTTGTTACCATGTGAGGCTGAAGAGGTTCTGTTAATACCCTGCTGCTTTGATAAGGTTGACCCATCCCTGAGGACTTCTCAGAGTTCCTTCTTGCACTGTTTTATCTATCTACTTTTTATGATTTAAAATGCAAAATGCATAATGTGGGTTGTTCCAACGACTCCTGAGGCAGTTACCCACATCCTTAGTGCTTGCTGAGATGAGTACCACTCCCACTGCAACACTGCTCTTCACAAGGAAACCTAGGGAAAGGAGCTGGTACGTTAACAAACAGTCCCTGTCTTTTCCAACAGATAGGAAAGCAAGGCTACAGTGTACTCCTTCAGTAATACTTCACCTTTGATAATACAGCTGAGTTAACCTAAAGAAGGGTCACTTTCTCTTCAGTGCCTGCTGAGTAAGTTGATGAGGTGACCTCCGTTCCTCTGCTAGCATCAGGAATGTGAATATGCTCTGCATCACTCCACTGCTTCAGACTCTCGCAGTCGTTTTCTGTGGCTCCCACCAGAGCTACTGCTGACATCAGAGACTGTGAACTGATTTGCCAGGAAGTCTCCTTCAGAAAAAAAAGCATATTCTGACCCTTTCTTTTTTCTGTCACCACAGGGAGACCTCCAGAGATCTCTCATTCAGGTGGATTTTGGCGATGGCACTGCTGTTTCATATGCCAATCTCAGCTCAACAGAAGATGGGATCAAACACACCTACCAGAACGTGGGCATATTCCGAGTGACCGTGCTGGTGGAAAACAGCCTGGGATCTGACAACGCTGTCCTCTACCTTCATGTAACGTGTATGTATGTTCATATTCATTTTTAGTTTCTGTCATTCCTAAAAAGAGTTATCACTTGCTCTGAGAGATGATGTTTGGACTTTGCATATGGGAGAATGGAGTGATGGGAGATGGTGAATATGTGTCCTCCAGCAAAGGACTCCAGAATGGGAGGAGACACCAGCAATAGTAGTGTTGTTTTTTGAACCATGTTTAACCTCTAACTTTGGGTGGTCTAATCTGAGTCACCTCAGAGTAGTCTTTCCCTTTCTGAAATGCACTGTCATTATCATGTTTACAGTGCCAGAAAAATAAAGACATCCAGCATCTTTAATCACTTTTAAAAACCTTGACTTTCACTTTGTACAATGTTTTGCCCTTTAATGAAATGCAGCCACATTTGGGATGGAAACCCGTGCATTTCAGTCTTCCTGTTGTCATAGGAACCAAAATCCTGGTGTTAAAGAGTATAACAAGAAGAAATATTATCTTCACATTGGTCTTCTGCTATTCTTTTCAATCTTTTTATACGTCAGCTCTCTTCAGTTTACACCTGAAATGTATCTCAATCCTTATATAAAACCAGCAGTGTGTTCTTTCATCTTTAGTCTTGCACATGCCTGTGAAACCAAAGGGCTTAACAGTTATCAGAGTTTTGTAGTATCTTTGTGGGGTTTTGTTTGGGGCCATAATTTGTTTTACATGGTATGATTGTTTTAGTTTATTTTGTTATTTTAGTTGTTTTTTTGTTAGTTACTTACATTTCAGACTGTATCTATGTGACGGATTGACTGAGAAAAAAAGTTAAACTTTTTTATAATTGAACTTATAAAAAGTTATTTTTATTTAAGTTATGCTTATAGAAATACTACTTAGCCTCTGCCAAAGCAATTCCACATATTGCCTAGATAATTCTGCACAGTCCACATTCTGTTACTGTGGTTTTGGAGTTATTTCACTTAGCATAAAATCAGCTGCCTCTTTAGGGGAAGAGGGCAGATCTTTAATTGTGCACAGGTTTGGCCCAGTGAAGGGTGCCCCTGTCTGCAGAAGAGAGGTTCTGGAGTCACAGTGCAGTTTGCATTCCTGCTTTTGCTTGGGTGCTTAGCAGGGGAGCTGCAGGATGCAGCAATCCTCCTTCTGCTGGTGGTTATGAAAGTCATCTCATCAGGAGCTGTGGTCATTATTTTTTTCCAGTCTGTGCAAAAGGTCGTTGGAAACAAATGGAGCAGTGTTTTGGCAGTTGATATTTCACAAGAGGTTCTGACAGCCTTCTATGAGCAGGGTTGGTAATCGTTTGCTGTTTGACAGGAGACGATTCCATGGGGACCTTTGCACACGCTCAGCCTATCTGCACAGTAATGAGCCCACACAACAATAACCAGTCTCTCATGCAACCAAAAAATAGAAGAAGAAGGCAGGTGTCCAGCCCTTACCCTTACTCGTATTGGCTTTCTGGATTATAGCTGATTTAATTCATTTTCTCTATCCGTAGAAGGCTGAAGAACTGTCTTTACTGTTTTAGCAGTATAATTAAGAAACAATATCCAGATGTCTTCATGCTACTAAGCAGCTGATAAAGCATATAGTTCTGTGTTATGTTTAGATAAAGTCAATATGTGATTTAAAGATGTCACTGCATCATCATTGCAGCCGGGCCTAGATTATATGTGCCTGATTCCCAGAGAAGCCACGGCCTGAAAGATATGTCTCTCCTTTCTCTACGTGAGAAGAATTAGGAATCTCAGTTTACAGACTGAGTACAGTGCCATTCAGACTAGCAATAGATTGGCTGAAGCTGGAGTTGTACAATAAATTCAGTGCCTTATAAAGCATAATACCTTGATCCACAAAAGCTTCTAAATCCTATGGAAATGCTTGCTTTGCCTCTCAGCTCTCTAGTAAGCAAGGCTACTTTATTTTGCTCCGGGTGTGTAAGCATGAATTTGGCCTCTGGGAAGTCTTGTAAAAATACGTGACCTGACAGGAAAAACACATGCTGTGCTGCTAAGATCCAGAGGAAAGCAACATGCTGTCTGAGCTTCCAGAGAGCTGCAGAAGGGGCACTGACTGGGGGACCTCTTGTTACAGAACTGAGTGTGAGCGACCTTGGGCCTTCCAGCACCCTTTCTTACCTGTGACCAGCAGCTTTGGCAAGGACAAAGCTGTAGGCACTGAGCCACAATGCTTGCGATCTCCACAATAAGAGGAAAGCTTCCTTCTGGTGCCCTGCTCACTCTTTGCTGCTGTTGGTTCAGAGCTCAACAGATGCAGATTACTGTGAGGCAGGAGTATTTTGGTGTCCATGGACCAATTCATAGACTTATACAGTGTACAGTGCTGAAATAAGCCTACAAACTTAACCTGGGAGGAAGCAGTCTCCCAGCACTTAAGAGCCCATCCAGAATGAGCTATCCCCATCTGCTGGCCAGATAATAGTTCAGCATTTCAGCCACTTTGACCCATCAGCTATTTGTGGAGAAATGCTGAGGCAGAATTGGCTTGTTTGAGTCATTCTTTCACGTTCTTTCTGAAGCAGGACATGGCACAGGCCTGAGGAGGGGCTGGGTGTTCTCTGCAATGTGTGATCTTTTAAGCTGTATTCAGAGCAGCTCTGTAGTTACGTTAGAGTAGATTATATTTTACGTGGGCACTATTGTCAGTACTGTCACCACATCAGGTGTTAGGAAATTTATTCCTTCAGAGGTGTGTGCTGATACTTGGCATTTGGCAAACATCCCAAAGGGTATCAGAGCTTCAAAATATTCAGCTTGGAAAGCTGCCATTTTGCAGTTCTTCAAGTCTTGCAGGTCACAGAAATGTGCCTGAGCAGGGGAATTCAATTAAAATTAGAAGGATGAAATTCCAGCTTCTCAAGAATTTGTATAAGGGGCGTTGGCTGCTGATTGTGGAAGGAAAAATGAGCCACAATCTGGTCTATAACCGTCTATGGTCAGTTCGATCGTGAGTGACTCTTAATAGGGCTGCATTAGGTTAATCAGTGGCTGTGTCGACACCCCAGAGAAATCTGCATTTTAGTAATGAATCAGAAAGAGTGGTTGTCGCTTATACTGCCATTGTTTATGCAGTCTGATTTGAGTGAATTTTTCCATGCCTCTCTGCACGTGTGTGAGGTACCGGGTCCTGGGGTGTTTGCTCCAAAGTGCGTAGTGTTTCTCCAGGGTGAAAACCAAGCTCTAAGTGATTATGTATGCATGTGATGTTTTCAGAAAAATCCACTTGTGAAATATAAAAAGATCCCATAGTAAGGCATCTCAGTTCCACATGAACAATGCAGTCGATCCTCTCAGGCTGTGGTCTCCAGTTCTTATCACTTGGAAGCTCAGAAATGTAGGAAATGGATTTGTTTTAGAAACCCATGTCCCCATATCACCTGGGAAGTCTTTATTTTTTTTTTTTCTCTGTCAGTTTTAAGACAATTGCTTTGTTCTCTAAGCAAACAGTCAGAACACATTTTAAAAAATAATCTACAGGACAAGATGTAATACCAAAGACCCATCTGTCTTCAGAAGATGAGAAATGTGTAACCCTGGGCATAATGTCACTTGTCAAATGAATTATATTCTGTTTATACTAAAAAATAAAATCGTTTATTGAGGAAGAGAGGGAGTATAAGGTAACATAAAATGAAAGCAGTCAGTGAATAACTGTGTTCAGGCAGAATTTCATCTGGTATAAATAGATATAGTATTATGAAAATTCACCAAATCATAACAGTTCGCATCAGCAGAGATGCTCCATGTCCACTGATGCCATTTGTCCTGCACATGCTTATGTCTTCCTAATGAAGACCCTATTCATATATATGGGCTCTGCCCCTGTTGTTTAAGTGGTGTATTGTGTCCCTGGATTTCTGACTTCCACAGAACCCAAGATTGAAATGTCATGCTCCGCTGTGATTTAGGACACTTTTTCCTCAAACCAGTGGGTCTCCCCTCAGGTCCCCTCCATTCCAAGTTGATATTTCACAGGGAGGGAGGACTGACTCCTTGTTTCTGTCTCTACAGGTCCTTTGGAACATGTTCATTTATCTCTCCCATTTGTCACCACAAAGAACAAGGAGGTCAATGCCACAGCAGTACTGTGGCCAAGTCAAGTGGGAACACTTACTTACGTCTGGTGGTTTGGGAACAACACAGAGGTTTGTATTCCTTATGGGCTGAAATCAGAACAATCGTGGAGCAACTTTGACTGGGAAAGGAGGAGGAAAAGGGTCTGAAATACTTCTAAATAGTTCCCCACACAAGAAAACTGTAAATCAGAGGAGGAGACACTAATTTTTGGATCTTTGATGTACCAGCATTGACACATAGGAACCATTTTGTGATTATTGCAGTGGCTTAGCTTCAGGGTTTATTGGCATTTTGTGCAAGTTGACAATGACTTTGTACTGGCATTTTCATTCAAGATGGATGTATAGAACCAAGGTCCGAAAGAATTTCTAGTATGTTTTTCCTCTCGCTCACTTCAAATACTGTAACTAAACCTGAAAACAGCTTACAGCACATTCTGCTGCCTCTGTACTTGCTGAGAGTTGGTAAATCTGCACTGGCATTGCAACTGTTATTGTACGTACCTTCGTGGCAGCAGTACCCACACCCCTATTAGTATCTGAGGGGAAAGGTTCTCATGGCTTTTGTAGAGCTGAGAGGGACCTTCAGCTACATGTTTTTCTTCTATATAATGCAGGTCAGAGGATTGCATCAATACATACTGCTTTATTTACCCTTTAGTGATTAAAGTAGAATTTGATTTTTTTGTTGCTTTGTCCCTCAGATAAGGGAAAATTCACTGCTTCTTTCTTACCCTCTCCCCCAACTTTTTCCCCACAGCTGATTATCTTGAGCGTTAAACATATGCCCTGTGTTTGTACTCTGAATTTATCTACCTCTGGTTTCAAGCTGTTGGATCTTGTTACGTCTTTGTGTGTAGATTAAAGGACTCTGTTGTATCAGAAATCGTCTCTCCCTTGAGGTACTTACAAGCAGTGATTCTCACCTTTTAACCTTCCCTCTGATCTTCTAAGCTCATAAGTGATCAGAGTTGGTCTAACTCTGTTCTCATTGAAGTGAGAATTTTACTACAGACTACAATGGGAACAGTTTGACTTAATACTGTGTGCTTTGAAGATCTCATCCAGAGATCATTAATAAGCGAAAACAGAAGTTAGGGCAGAGACTGTTGAAAGAGAGCACAGCTCACTGATTAACTGGTTTGCACAGCACACCAAGCTGAGGGAATCTGTGTTCTCCCTAAAACCTGTCATTTTCCAAAAGCAACGTCTCCATGTCTAGGGATAACAGAGTAGAGCAACTGAGAAATGTTGATTTGCCTCCTGGTTCTGCCTCAACCTCCTTAAGTACCTTAAACAAATCACAGCTAGATCTGGGGAAGGAGTGTGACATTGGAGCAATGAGTCTGGTGAGCCCTCCTGTTAGGATCTGCACCTCTCTGGAGAGTGCAGCGAAGACACTTTAAAACGGGATTCCAGACAGACAGCATGCTCAACAGAAAGCCACCTGGAAACAGCTACTGCAGGTCCTATGGCAGGACCTTAATAACTCTCTCTTGTAAATTTTAGGCGTCCTGAGCAGTCTTCAGAAAATTGGCTTTCTACGTCAAAGTTTACAGGCTGGTACCAATTCCCAAAACCATCCCAATAAGCTAAACTCATCTTTGCTTTTCCTTTACAGCCATTAACTTCTTTCCTCTTCTTCTGATGTATTTGCAGCCACTGATCACTTTGGAAGGGAGCATCACATTTACATTTTCTGTGGAAGGGATGAATACCATCACTGTTCAGGTCTCAGCAGGAAACACCATTCTTCAGGACACAAAGACCATCGCTGTGTATGGTGAGCCCATCCCCCTCTGTTTTACATAGGATTCTCCATAATCAAGAGCTAAAGATGTAGTCAGCAACATAAGGTCTTAATTCCAGGATACTTTGAAAGATGTTGTAAGCTCAGTTCCAGTGATATCATTTTAGCACAGTGTCTCTGAGGGCTTCTGACTGACATTAGTCAGATGATTTTGGAGTGTTGCTCTGCTTCCCAGAACCCACTGTGTCGAATCTATCACTGTATGTTAGTCCCAAAGGATTATCAAAATTTTAGGCTATTTTGTAATGTTCTCCCTTCTTGGCCAGTAGAGGCCTCTTTACTCACACAGAAGCTGCTTGGCTCAAATAACAAGTCAATGCAGTGTGGTGCAGTCCTTTACAAAAATCTGTACTGCTCTGATATTGTACTCAGGCCTCAGAAGCAGTTAGGACAAACAAATGCCATACAGTGTGGATGCAGTCCCGGATCCACTGGGAATTCCCTAAGCATGTAGTGAAAGTGGCCAGTGTGAGCATCTCAGTTAGCAAAAGCAAAGATTAAGAACCATGTTTTCCAAGGCTATTCCTCTCCCCACCTTTAATATTTCAAGTGTATGGAGCATGTCTATGAGAAAATAATCACAGCTTCCTTTGCAGAGTTTGTCTTCTTCAAAAATCAAGATTAAGGCAGCATTTACATTCTCCACACAGCTCCCTTTCCAACGCTATTCACCTATTAATGTAAGGACCTATCACCTTTTTCAGTTTCATGACACTTGAGCAGTGAATCACTCAGATTTAATGCTGGATTCTTTTGACAGCATATGCATCACTTGCAGATTGATTAAGAAAAACAAAATACAAACTGCAGCAGGTTTCACTGAGTTCTGCTCATTTGGCACTAAGATATTTTCAGATGTCTTACCATCATGTCATTGTATCTGCAGAGCAATTTCGGTCCTTGCGGTTATCATTCTCCCCAAATCTGGATGACTACAATCCAGATATCCCAGAATGGAGAAGGGACATCAGCCGAGTAGTCAAGAGAGCTCTGGTGGAGGTAAGCAATGTGCACAAACTATCTTATGGTGGCTCAATTTCTGCTTCCTGTCTGTATTAGGGCTGAATAAATTGTTCTTTCAAGGAGTCTCTCTGTCCTTTGCAACTATAGAAGGAGGACAGACGAGTGTTTGAGTCCAGAATCCTAAATTTTATACAGGTGAAATGATCCCATCCTATCACAATCTAGCGCTCAGTGTCAGACTTCAGTTTATTCTTTTTAATGGAATATTTCAGAGAAAAGGGCATCTGGAAAACAAATTACTTGTGTGTCCATAGCTTTACAAATGTCTTTTCTGCTGCATTGCAATTCCTCTTTTACTGCTGTTCTTATACAGCTGTGGAAAGTAATGCAATTCTAATGGAATTACAAATATGCTGTAGGAAGCTTAGGAGACCAAAGAGAAAACAATTTTCACTACAAAGAAGAGCACCACAGTAAGTACTTTACATTTTTCATATTGCATGAGTATCATGGTCAAGATTGGGTTCTATTTCTCCCATCAACACAGGGGAGAAGCTCTGAAGTTTCTTCTCTAAATGTGAAACAGAATATCATAAAAACAGTTTGTCTGAAGATTTGGGTTTCAAACTAAGAGGCAGAGAAATGTTAGAATAGACAGGTGGGAGTGTTCTCAAGTGAGCAGAAAAATAGCAGAAGGAACTGTTCAAAACACATTTGTGTCCACCTGATTAATACACAGTGTCTTTCTAGTCTTTTTGCTTAGATGATGCCATGAATAAAGCTTGCTAGTGACACCCACAAACTTGGTTTACATTCAAAATTTGAGAAATATCCTTTTTTAAAAAAAAAACAAAAAACAAAAAAACAGAAAATTGATCTGAATCCTTACTGAGAGTTTTTTTCTTCATTTTCCTGGAAAGTGGAGAGGAGGAAAGCAAAAAAAAAAAAAAAAAAA
>VXAB01011042.1:298669-326844 GCA_013399175.1 Odontophorus gujanensis
AAAAAAAAAAAACCACCAAAAAAACCCCCAGTTTTCTGAAGCTTGTCCTTTTGACTCATTTATGTCTGTATTGAGTATTCAAGGTCCCATTTATCTTCAGGATGAATTTTCAGAATATAAACAACTCAATAAAAGAAAATCAAGCCATGAAAAAGGACACATTCCAGAAGCAGAGCAGTGAAAACACAGTCTTTTTGTTGTTTGCATAAGAAAAAAACTGATAGCTAATTATCCCCCTTTATATAGCTAAATGATTCACCTTAAGTAAGTCTTTGTTGTTTGATATTCCTATAGAAATTAAAGTTAAAACCAGTAGATTCTAATGCAATTAAATACACTTTATAAAAATAAGTTGAATAACTAAATAATTCAACAGGAAATTATAGCTGTGCCATAGAATTTTTATGAACTTTTATTTAAGTATTCCATTCTTATTAAGGAGTCCTACAGACTTAGATAAAAATTCTGCATAAGAAATTATAGTTCTCTACTAAAATCTCATTTTCTCTGTATGTAGGGATAATTTCAGATTATCAGAAAATATCCAATTTTGTATTACAATCATAATTATTCCTCACATCACTGATTTTTTGAGTTCTGTCTTCTACTTCTGGTGAAGTCAAGAATGAACTGAGTACATCAGACAAAAGCTTCCAGCTAATAATAATAATTCCCAGCCTCAGAAAATGAAGTCTTTACATTAACTGGTAATCCTGTGTCTTTTTCTTGACATCTTAGAACAATCTGTTACGCAGGCACAAATAATACCAGACTTCACAGATTACTTGGAAAGAATATATGATACCTTTATATTGTTATAATTCTTCTTCTAAATCCCCCACTAAAAAACAGGAATAATAAAAGCTTGTGGGTTGTTTTTTTTTGTATTTTGCTTTGGTATGCAGTGGAAGGGAAGAGTTCCTTTTTCATGGCTCTAGACGGTGTTCCCTCAACTGTCAGCAGTCACATGTGGAGGTGATGGAGAACTTTAATCACAGTTCAGTTGTCATCCCATCCTCTGCCCGCTGTTTCCTGCAAGGAGCAGCTGCTTCAAGTCTTGGCTTCTGAACCACTTCATGAGTCTGAGGTCTAATATATGTCAGAGCATTTCATATTCTGTCTGCAGGAGAATCTGAGTTGCATCCAACTACTGTGGTCTGCCCTTAAGTGAGGATACTCCCCCCCTTGAAAATGGATGTACCAAAATCAGCATTTTAAAACCAAAGATTTAAATGATAGGCTAGATAATCTGCAACATCAAGAGGTAATAGAGGAAGATTCAGCAAACTTTTTCTCCTCCTTTTGGTTCATAGAACTTCCTGAAAGCCAACAACTCAATTTCTGGAGAACTCTACGATGTCCTGATAGTAGCAGCTGAAACCCATACACAGAAATGACTCTGGCAACGATGTCTGTGGGGGATTTGTTTTCTGAATTTTGGCTAATTTTGTGTTGAAGGGATTTTTGGGTCTGAACTGATAGTTTAAGATTTTCAGCCAACAAGACACACACACACACAAAAAATAGTTGCACATTAAAACAATATTTAACATCTGAATAAATAAATAAATTCCTCGTTAATTTGTGGAATTGTCCCGGGATGTAAACTATAAGAATTTGTATGCCTTTGGGGATTCATGTTCTTTTCTTTCCCTGAGTCTCTCCAAGGAATTTAGGCTCTGTTTTCACTAATCAGACCTTTACAGTATAATCCAGCCCACATACCTTGCCCTTTAATAGGCTACTTCTGACCGCTGACGAAATAAAAATGCTCAGGGATCAGCTTAGAGTAGGTAGACAAGTTTAAAAGAGCTACATTTAGATAAAATAAATCATAACTGGGGATATTCTATGGTTTTATACTGTATATGGCCAATATTTAGGGGCTCCTTTTGGCATGTCTGATGATCACTGTTGCCTCAGGACCCTGTGTATTTTACTGCAGAACACAGTAAAATTATTAATCACTAACTTTTTGCTTGCACTGGATTTTAACAAGATTCTCTTTATAGTACAAGGTGCAGCTCACATCACTTCTGTGAGAACTGGAGTGCTTTCAGAAGGAAGTTGTCAGCATTCAGTACCATCTCCTCTGTTTATCTGTCCATTAATTGTCTGTGTATCAGGCTACAGGTATTTCAAGCAAGCATATTCTGGTCGCAGTGCTCCCTGGCCTGCCCACATCTGCTGAACTCTTCATTTTACCATATCAAGATGCCACAGGGGAAAACAAAAGAACAGCAGAAGACCTAGAGCAGGTATGGTGTCCACTTCTTGGAGAAGTATATATTTTTACATTTGTTTATGTATATGGGATTTTCAAGTCAAATAATTATGGTACAAACGCATCAGATTAACCAAGACCTAAACGAGTGTGTTATGTTCAATATCCTCATTGTTTTTCCAGTTCTTTCTTTGTTTTTCACAGAAACCAGCTTAGGATGTGTATTTTAGGAGTGGAAACTCATATGGTATTCCTCAGTATAGTTAAATTTGTAAAATGACTTCTCTTCCTTAGGAGAGAACAAAGATTCTGTTCTTCCTCATGGAGACTGGTGGCAGCAGGAGGATTTAGGGGATAATTCCTGTCCACCTGTACTAGAGTAGCCTCATGAGATTGTTAAAAATATGAACAAACTCTAGAGGATAGGGCTGGGTGGTAAACCTAGAAAGACCAGAATTTCATTGGCTTTAAGACAAAGGAATGATGTTAGATTATCCTGCTTGCCATCTTCATAATTCTGGCAGTGGGGCTGAGTGACTGAAGACTGCCCTGTCTGAAACTGGAATAGGTTATGATGAACAGGAGAACTATAACTAACTGCCAGACCTGAAAGGCTCTGCCCATGAGTAGGAACACTATGATTGTGACTAGAATTTAGAACACTGCAAGACAAATCTTGACATGACTCCCAGTTTGTTATCTCAAGTTCCAGAGGCAAAGATAATTAGCCCTGCGTGAAGCACCACTGTATCTGTCTATAAAGCATGTCGGTGGCCCAAGAGCAGACATGCACCCTTGTGGATGTGAGCTTTATAAGTATAAGGGTAGAAGATGCTATTAGCTTACAAATCTTAGCCACTGTGTTATGATAAAATGCTCAGCATTTCTAGGTGCCTGCTACTCCATCTGATGGCAGAGGGAATTTAGCATTTTTCTTGTAGTTTCCCTGAAATTGTAGATGACTAATATCTTTCCATCAGTACATGTATCAGCATTATCTTCCCCTTCTTATTTTCCTTCCACATGTAGGCTTCAATCCACTAGATCACCCATATTCTTAAACCTTCTGCTGCTCAGCATCCTTAGCGATCTTTTTTTCCCCATAAGTGCCTTTCCTCTACAATTTTTCCCCACCCATATAATAAAGAAAAAAGGTGGAAATTAACTGCTCTGCCAAATCTTTCTTCACCTTTCTCATTCACCCCCTTTTCTTTTACTCCATCTCAAACTAGTAAGGAAGGAAGTCCATGAACCAAGTTTACATTTGTCCCAGCTCCCTTTCAACACTCTGCAATTTATTATATTCTGCTATTTACTCCCTCTCTACTTATCCACCTATTTTTCCCACCTGTAAAAATGAAATCTCTGTGACCAGGAAGAAAGAGAGTCCTAATGGTGCTCTCACAACCCTTCAAATTGGACAAGAAAAAAGGCATTTTCAATGGGAATCCTGCAGCTTCTCTGGCATCCTGCAGGACCCTAAGACCCTTTGAAGAGAGTGAAATAATTTGGCATTTGCAACCAGCTGTTTCTTACAGAGAAATATCTTCCCTGCTCCCACCAGGACCATCAGGATGTATTTCTTACTGGTCTGTGGCTACCACATTCCCCTTCTGGAGGATTCTAGTAGAAAATGGCATTGTTCTCAGTGGGAGCTGCCTAAGGATGGCCCCCAAAAGGTTTTTATGCCCTCAGCTCTGAAGCACATTCTGATACTGTTCCTGTTTTGTCATCCTGTAATTTGGCCTGTAATCCTTTCCTATCGTTTTCTCAAAGTGTTCAGAACTCATTTGCTGAGATGAATACTGAGAGCAGATGTTTTTGCTGATGATAGCTCAGGTTGCTTCTTAGGTACTTTATGATGTATAGTTTTTGTTTCTGATAGGAGTAAAAATCTGTTTTGTATTCACAAGCAAGCAGCAAGCCATTCAAAGGCTACTACGTGATTCTGTGCATTTGCAGGTGCAGACCCAAAGGAGTTACAGTTCTGGATAACTTTTCTAATTTGGAGGGGAAACTTCAAATTATACAGGAACCAAATGGAAATGCTTTGTACAAACACTACAAGGGAATAAGGTGCTTTAAGTAAGCACTTACTGTATAGGTTCTTTATTATTATTATTATTTGCACACTTTTTGGGTCTTTCTGGCAAGACTTTTGGTGGTCTCTAGATTCCCATTGAGTTCAGAGGTAGATGTGTGTCTGCTTGTCCCTCGGGAATCTAGATCTCACTTTCCACTTGTTAAAGTTGACGAAACACAGTAAGTCATGAGTTGTTGGGTACATAAATAGTTGTATTGTCAAAGCAAATAGGACAGGCTGTGGACTGCACTAAACAATAAAGTTCTCTATCAGAATGGAGCATTTACATCTCTTGCTCCTGTTGAAACTATGTGGCGCAGTGGTAAATGCCATTTTTTTCCTCTAGTTTTTCCACCCTAATTATGTAAGTGTCTCAAATTATATTTTCTAAGCACAGTACTGTAGAGAAAGATGATACCAGACATAGCTGCTTTAAATCAGTCTTCAGTTGCCCAAGAAAGATAAAGGTCACAATCTGGTGTTAAAAAAAATTAAAAAAATTGCTTACCACTTTTCAAGGATCAGGGCTCACCAAACAACCCAAAGGAAGTGATCTTCAAGGAGCAGTTACTTCCTTTGTGGCAGCCAGCCCTTAAAATGAGGTTAGGGAGCGGTGGAGCCTGACTTCTTGTTGCACAGGTGAAATTCTTCCATCTGTGCTCCTAGGGCTAGCCATGCCCTTCACTGGGTGCTCAGTCACTGGCTCAGACCATGACTTAACATTTCCCATACAAGTACCATTTGTTGTCGTATTCCTTCACAACTTACATTCACAAAATTGAAATCTGCATTCCAGATGCTTCTCATGGGAAAATAGTCACTTTAAATCAGTAACTGTTCTTGACAAATGAAAGAAATGTTATGCATGAGACTAGAGACACTTACTCAGAGTGCAAAATAGGACAATTCCATCTGGCACGTAAGTACACATGGTGTGGTGATCTCATATCACTGTCTCCACTCTACTTTCTGTAATCAATACAAACTGATTCTTCATAGCTTTATAAAAAACAAAAAGGTAGTTTCCTGGAATCCCCAAACATTTTCCACATGCATATAAATTCACCTTTTTTTTTTTCCTTCTTCTCTTTCTCTTAAATTATGGCACTGGTTCCCCTACTTTGTTTCCCAGCAGGACAGACAGAAACCTGCTTAAAAATGGAGAAACAATTGACAGCTGTAAAATGCTGCTGCTTCATTTCCATGTTGTCACTGCAACACTTCTAATATATCTCACATCTTGCAAAACAAAGCCACTGAAAATAACCATTGACCACTTGGTCTGGAATGCAATTGTTAAACTGTCTTTATGGACAGGCTTGGTAAATGTGATGATTACAGAATTCAGATATGCTGGATTCCAAAGCACTGAATTTTTCCTTTTCTGTGAAATGCAGACCTTTAATTAGAAATATTTCAAGTAATTTTTTTGAGTAATTTTAGCACTAAACCAATTCAAAATGAATGCACAGTAGGAGGAATATTCTACTTAATTCAGCTGAGGGCAGTGGTACAAATAGACACAATCACTCAATTTATTCACTATGTTTTTACTCCATATGAGGATTCTGAAGGGTTATCTTTTTAATTATGTTTTTTTGTTTTTCACTCCACATTGTCTTCTAATGCAGACTTTTTGTGAAAGTATAAGGAAATGTATCTCTTGTTAAAGTTGAATGTAAGCAGGAGATACGTGAGAACTCTAAAAGAAGTGTTTTGGTATCAAGTAAAGGTTTCAATGTTTGCCCATGTTTTCCATTTGCATTCTTTTACCTAGCCTATTCAAAATAACTGTAAAAGCAAAATGTAAACAAGATGCAAGAGCAACTACCTAATGACATTTGAAGCCATTAATCTTATCTCTGAAAAGAGCTATCAGCAATGTAGCAAGCATGATGGAGTCTTTGGCAAATGGCATCACCAGCTGGTTAGTAGCCAATGGTGATCAACATATTGCAGCTGTGACCACTATCTGTATCCAGCCAAAGAGATGGGAAATAACATGGATGACTGAATATCAGATGGACAGTGATGAACTGAGGAGACAAAATACCTCTAATGTTAAGGAAACTAGTGTTCACAAGTCAGTATGTGTATATATATCTTAGATTCACTGTTAAAGCAGCTTTAGTTTTATTTCTGCTTCACTGTATGGGATATATATTCTATATTAGTTTGTGCTGGGTCCTTAACCCCTCTCCCAAGCTCTAGTGTTTTAGTACATTGTTTTCATTCCTTTTCTTTTGTCCCATGCATTTTCAGATATGTCCACCTCCACAATATTTTAGCAAGGTAATGACTAAGTGAACACTTTCAGAGCCTACAGAAAATGGTGCTAATCAGTCCTAGAAATTAAATTTCAGGAAGAAGAAGGGCAAATATCTTAACTTTGCTAGTAGAGATTTCTTTTTAACATCTGTAGCTTTGATGCTTGAGGAAAGCCTGGCAACTAAGAGGTAAAGAAAAATGGGAAGAGAGTGGAACATTACAAACATTTTCCTGTTGGTTTTTCTCTTCAGCTAGCTTTTCTTGGTCAGCTGCTCACGTGCCAAAAAAGATTATCTGCATGTTTTCTTTTAATGCCTATAATACTATGACATGATGGAAAGTACAGCAGTAATAGCAGGGTGGCAAAGTTCTAGGTTACAGCAGATGAGGATGCAGAAATGAAGGAAGAAAATTTGTTTATCTTTGGAAGGCCTCAGGTAGGCAGGGATCTCCAGCAAGATACTCTGACCTCCTCTGCCAACCCTTGAGGTTTGGGAAGTGGTGGATCCTGGCTCCACCTCTATCTGTCAGTCAGGTGCAGTGAATACACCTGAGCTCCCATGTTGGTCTTGCCTTCCCACCAGGTGCTCAATACTGTTTCAGGATGTGACCTGAAACAGCAGATTTCCACTACAATGCCATTGAACTAACTAACTAACACAATGCCATGTGAGTATCAGTCCTCTTGCCTCCATTTGCTTGCTAAATATACAGAGTAGACCTAGATTCCCAAGACTCCTAGTTACTTTTCCTTAGCTAAAGTGTGTCCTTGTTCTTATGTCCACGGTCTCTGGGTTTGTATTTTCTGGTCGGTTCCTGTCCCATACTAGCCAAAGACGTCCTCCAACTTGTGCTCTCATCTCTCAATACCAATGGCAGTCTGATTTTCACATCTTTCATCAAAGAACCTCAAGAAATTTCTGCTTCACCCAAGTAAGTCAGTGGCTGTGGTCTTTTTAGAGCTAAGGCAAGTGAGGTTTAGAGGCTTTGTGTGAAGTAAATAAGGCTTTTTAGGGTGAGTGGCATAGTTTAAAGTAATCTGTGTTTGTCCTGACTCCTGGTTCACTTTTTTACTACCAGTTCAAGTTGCTTCCTACCAATCAATGTGCATAATTCTTTCTTCAGTTGTTTATTGATTTACCCAACAAATTGAACAGGACTGTAGCATTCATTAGTTGAGACACTTACACATTATCTTAAAAAATAATCTAGATTCTTAACTAGTACATACTGGCACATTTGAATCACATTCAATTAGTATAAACCAATTTACACCAGAGATTTCAAAGTTCGATAAATGAATGAGAAAATGCTCTTCTGAGTGACAATTCTGTTTCTTGGTTCGCACAGTCCCTTCATAGTCCTAATTCTGACAAAATGCTAAGAGAAGCCAAATTAATTTTTGTTTTGTTCAATTTTTAAATTGGAATCTCTTTTCCTTCACAAATTGTCTGTTATTATTATTCATTATGTGTCCTTTGATGAAAAATGATACATGAAGAATGGTTCCTATTACTGAATTATTTTTGCACATCATGCTTAATTCTGCCAATGAAGCAGATAAAGTCAATGAGGCTCAGTTAAGGACCAAAACTAATTCAGAAAGCTAATTATTTTCACAAGGGAGACTCTTCAAGACTATAAATTAGAAGGTTGCTATTCTAAGAAGTTATATCTTCAACTGAGTTAGTTACATTTGAGTGAGAGAGGAACAAGGACGTTTCTGATGCTAACCTGTTCCCCAGCTGAACATCTAGCTATTCAGTTACAGTTGAGTATTTATTCACTAAATAAATAGGCAAAACTACTATGATATTTCTTCATTTGCCTTTTCAACAAAAAGGTTTCCATGGTACTACTTTAAATGAAGATAAAAAGGCAGGGAAAATACCTTGTTTTCTACTGAAACCATCTTCATTACCTCAGTAAGAGTGAGATCAGCCCTTGTGTGGAGAATTACTTCCAAAACATTTTGCTAACATTCAACACAAACCATATGAGAGTCAGAACCATACCTAGCTTAAAGTTCACTAACCTCTGATCCACTGAGCTAGAAGCAGACTTGATAGAATAAGACTGGCAGAAATGTCACTTCTCCAGTCTGAGTGTGTGCCTATGCTTCACAGATCTCCTTGAGACTATGTGAGGACCAGAAACAACATCAGCACCAACTTACTCCAGAGAGTTGTGACCAATCCCAGTGTGAAGTTGGCCTTTTAACTTGTGTGTATGTGCTCAAATAATGAAGTTTATAAGCCAGAGCAGATGGTTTATATTTCAGGTTGTTTTAGGTGTATGGAAATAATGTATTACTTGTTCTTTTTTCATGCTGTATATATGTATGTTTCAAAGAGAATCTGACTTTCCATAGTAGGGAAAATTAAAATATTGTACCAAATGAACGAACATTTAAAAAACATATCTGAATATATCTTTTCTTCCCTCAGAAGTGTGTGTAAGGAAGGCAGATGTCTGATTCTTACAAGATCTTCTAGTGCTTTTTAACATCTTGGGCTGTTACTCATTTTCAGATCTGTTTCTAAAGACCCTGTTTATAAAAGACCCTGGTAAAAAGCTGTACTCTGAAAACTACTGGGAGAGTATATACTTAATTAAGCCAAGGAAATATGTGGCGTACTCTAAGCAGCATGAACAGTTGCTGCCTGTTTTGACTTTGCATATAGTCCTAGAACATTGACGGCAGAAATGCTGATGACTTAAGGCAGAAATCATTTTTTTCTGAGTTGCTTTTATACAATGAGGTCCTCATTCACAAGGTAACAATGCAATACAGTGACAGTAAACATCAGCTGTAACTGTTCCATTCTTCATTTTTCTTAGTACTTCACTCTTGTGACCTCTCTTTTTTCTTATTAACTCTTACATAGTCTTGCCAGCCAAGAACATTTGTAGGCCTTTCTCTTGCACACTCAACCTGCCTGCTAGGACACTGCCACAGCACCCTGCAGCTGTAGTATCCCTGTTGGTGCCACCATTGTGTCCTCATCATCCTGCTGCAGGAATCCTTAGCCAGGCCAGAAGAGATCTCAACATTTCTCCACATCACTGGTGCAAAACAAACTCTCTGATCCCTTCCCATGCTGACTTGCTCGAGGTTCTCCTATTCTGTTTCTTGCCCAAATTTCTGATGATGCCTGTAGTAGGAAACACCACTTGCTAACTGCGTTCTCAGTTACTCATCACATGTACAGACCCTCTTTTTTTCTTAGATTCCATGAGCCATAATGTACCTGGTTTTCAACATTCCATCTGCATCTCTTGCTCCAGTTTTAGAGATGAAGCGCTCTTTATAGTTGTCAGTCTTGGTTATTAATATGCTCAAATTCTTAAAGAGGGATATAATTTGCTTCTCAGGCTTTCTTCACATACAGTGCAGCTTTATGACACCATCCCTGCTGCTCTGAGCTCACCAGATGGCTCTTTGTGAGCAGGTGGTATTTTTTCTTACTATTGGAAGAAATATATTTACTCATTTTGGCACCCGTGAAAAAAAGTGTAAACTTTAAAGAGATATATTAAAAATATAAATAAAATGCCTATAAGAGTTATTGCCAAATTGATATTGGACCAAAGGCACCTATTCAAGTGATCAGCAGCCAAAAATGAAGTGTACAAGCCGAGAGAATTGAAAGAAACATTAAGAATGTTAAAAAAAATAGAAGCAGCAGATAAATCTCATACTGTGATGAATGATAGCCAAGGAACATCTAATCATATCAGGGTAGATTTACTGAAATAGCTCAACCAGACAAAAATGAAGGAGATGAAAAAGATGGTTTAAAAATATTGGAATGTTCTTTTTTCTGACAATTTTTCATTAATCTTCAAGAAGGAATAAGGATTTATTTAAAACAAATTAAATTAAGTGTTGAGCATTATTGTACAGTTCCTTTTCATCTTGGCATGGCTGTAAAAACAGAGCATTCTCTGCAATTGCGTGAGGGATGTGGGGTGTAATTTTTTTGTCATTTTCCAACCACTTCTCCCTCATATGCAAAAGTGTGGGTATCTTCCAATGGAAAATTAGTTACTGCTGTGAGAAAAGATGAAACATGAAACATCTAGAGAATGTACATACAGAAGACAAAAGAAACTATCAACAGTATGTCTACAGGCTTCCATTCCTTGTTTGATCTGTCTGGAATTTTGCTTCTAATAGCAAGATATCTGTATCCTGGATACAATTAAAATTAAAATGGAGAAAGTAGCTACGTGTGCATGATATGAAAAACTGATTTTAAGACGTGATAATAGATTGGAGCAAAGCTTGTCTTCTGACTCTACAAATACAGATTTCAGGTGGTGTTATCTTAGCAAATGCTGATCTCTTCTTTTGCATTTGTTTGGGTGAAATAACTTGCTATGTTTTTCTGCTAGATCTCTTGCTGTTTTCATCACAATTATAGAAAGAAAACTGAGAGAAATAAGTGTTTTGTGGGAGTTCTCTTCCGTGAAAGAGAGGATAAGAGAGACAGTCTCTCTGTGAATAGCAGAAGAATAGATGTAGCATACATTTTGTGTAAGACGAATACACCCCATATTCATTCAACAGCATAGACATTTTCAGAGTTTCAAACTGTTTCTGGTATGTTTCTGGAATCGGAGACCAACTGGCCTGAAACATAGGGTTGAATGAAATTAAATTTGTTTCTAGGACTTGAAATTCATTGTAAGCTGAGGTAAGAAATTAAATCCTTCATTTTGATCCAGGTGTGCTGGGAACATGCTGTAAGAAACAAAAGCTGATCACTCAGTAATTTCTTTGTTTTGAGCAGATGAATGCTGACAATTGAAATGCTTTTCTTTGCTGTGTAAAGTTGTGGGCTGGTCCTGCTGGCACTCTGTCTGGTGTAATGTTCTTTTGGTGCTCAATCTCTATTTGTTTCTGGGCTGCTCCTAGAACAGCGTGAGAAGAGAATTTGTCTCTATCACTCATTGCTAGCCATCCATATACCACTCTGGACATAGTACTTGCAGATGTGTTCTTTTTATGAGGTGACAGGAATTTGTATTCAGAAAGTCCAGTGCCTTTGCAAAATCTTTGCTGAGCATACGGCTCCATTTCCTACTCACCTGTTGGCAATATCAGCTGATGATAAAGAAATGAATGCATTCCTTATTTTCTTCTTGCTTCCAGATTTCAGAAATGCTGATCCAGAAACTGAACCAAAACTTGGTTCACTTTGAGTTGAAGCCAGGGGTTCGAGTCCTTGTCCATGCTGCCCATTTAACAGCAGGTGGGTGTCTTCTTTCTTAGTACACACTCTCTGTTGATATATAGCACAGTTCAGTGTGTGAGCAGAATTAAAATGCCCACTCTGATTCTCTGTTCTTTGTCATGTCAAAAAGGTGTAGTGGCATTTATAGCCAATAGTAGAGGTATGTACTTTTTTGCTGACTCTGAAATACTGGACAGCTAAGCAGCACCATGGTATATTAAGCCTGGATCACAGGGACCAAAGTTCACCAGCAAGTGTTGAACATTTTCTGATATTCTGGAGTAAACGAATGATCACAGCAGCGAAGCACAGTTCAGAAGTTGTTCAGCAGTCTGAAAGACTAGAACCAATTTACGTATGCACATACACAAGATTAGGCAGTTTGCCCTTTAACTAATCCTATCTCAAAATAAACCATCTCCCAAGTCTTGATATTTAATTACACGTGTCTCTGCGTATTCTGTATACTAAACCTTCATTTCACAGTACAGTCCCTATTTAATTATTGCAGGAGATGGGACGTGTAAATCCATGCTTGGGGTTTTAGGAATTCCTTTTCTGCTGGATTTGCTGGAGAATAGTCATAATTCTGATCAGCTTCTCCTGCAAAATGCAAATAAAAAGCCTCAGTTCACTCATATCAGTGATCTGCTCTATAAAAAGCTATTCTTGTTATGAACAGGTCTGCCCAAACTGGTGCCAGCCCATGTGCTGTCTTGTCAATAAAAGGGAGAAAAAAGAGACTGTTAAGAAACTGTGGTGTGACTGCATTTAAATCCTCCTAGAAGAAAACCTTGTTGTTAGCAATATTTTGTGTTTCCTAAGCAGAACTTGATAATATCTGCCCTAGGAATACTGCTGCCTATTTCTGCTTTCCTTTAGATGTGGAATGTATGAGCAGATGTTTGCTTTTAGACAAGTTAGAACCAAAAGCATAGAAAAGCAAAGATATAGCACAGCTGGTTAATCTCTTGAGAAATAATAATAATAGTAATAATAGACCAGCTTGGACAGCCAGTTTGACTGTTTTTCATTTTTGTAATTGTAAAAAAAATGCTCATAGACATATTACAGAAGAACTGCACGACTCTGTTTAAATCTGTACACATTTTGCATAATACTTCAGGCTAATGGAGTGATCTGTGGCCTGAGGATCTTTTTTTCTATGCTGGCCAGTGAAACAAAATGCGCTTTCAGAAAATGCTCAGTGCTTATCTCAGAATTCTAGGAAGGCATCTAAAGGTGAGCTTCCAACGTGGAGTTCCCTGAAACTGCTCACTGTTTTTGTAATTCGTTTCTGTGTGTTTACTCTGCTTGTGCACATGGCTGGTTTGCCTTTTGATTGATGTTTGTTAGAGTCAGGATCAAATCCCACATCAGCATTTAGAAATGACTCATCTGGCCCTGAAGACCCTGTAAGCCTTTTCTAATAAATTGTGGTTCGAAAGAATTGCCTCAGATAGACATGATTGAGGCTCACCTTTACCTATTGCTACTGGGGAATATACTGGATTTCATGCAGTGGAAATGTGATGCTTAAAATCATGTCTCCAGCCTCATATTTCATACAGGGTGAATGTCATCCGTTTGAATTTCATCCAAATTTTGTGCTGTGTGTAGGAGCCTTCTGCACCTCCTGGGTGAGGAATCTAGGCATGTCTGCTTGAGTGTGCAGAGGATCCCCCGCTCAGGGTTGCCTAATAACTGGGCAGCTCCAATCCCAAAGCCAGACAGTTAACAGGTACTGAAAGCATTTCTCCTGGGATATGAAGCCTTGTGTTCTGCCCTGTATGAACCATAAGGCAGGGTCTACAACCATGCACACTGCTCTGCTGTGTAACAGAGACTGCTCAGTTTAGATGTGCTGCGTAAATACAGGATCTCTGTGCTTGCTGAAAGCGTATATCTTTGTGTTTATGCACACACCAGGAATGAATACTTCTTTTTGTCTGTAATAGATGCAAATATTCATTTGTGCTGTCAGGTAGGTTTTGTTTTCTTCCCTCCTAAGCTATCAGTGAGATGTGAGTGATTGCTGTAACCACCTTCACAATGTTCTATAGAGACACTACAGGATTTTGTCTCTTGCAGAAATATGGTTCAGCAAAATGCAAAATAAGCCTGGATTGACAAATTAGCTATTAAAAAGACCAAAGAGCAGCTACTGTGGGGTCTTTGAGGGAATATTGTCCCTTACCATGTTGCTAATGTCATGGTTCAACTTCCTGACTACATAAAAAGCCCACTTTTGTGACATCAAAACTGGGGAGTAGTTTAGAGTTTGACAGAATGCCAACAGAGAGATTTACTTTGCTGCAGAAAGCTCTTGTTTGCGTTGTCAAGGAAGAATTCGGCTTTTAAAATTCAAGGTTTTTTTTAAAAATTGAGTAAGACAGAGCAGGGATACCTGAAACTGATTCACACAAGGCAGGACCAGAGCAGCAGTCCCTAGAGAACACAAACTGAGGGGGATTCACGTGGCTGACAGATACAGCTCTGGTCTGTAAAATTCTATTTCCAGTTTGGCTTTGTGTTAGAATCCTAGCAATTAAGGGTTCTCTGTGGACTGAACCCTGCAGCTCATCAAGTGTTTGTGTAAGTGCACGTGTACATATATGTATTATGGAATCATCATAGGATATCTTGAGTTGGAAGGGACCCAATAAGGATCATAGAGTGCATCCCCTGGCTCCACACTGGGTCACTTAAAAATCAGACTATACTGAGAGCATTGTCCAGGCAAGCATATATGTAAACACATCCCCATGCCCCAGAGCACACATATGTGTGTGTGTGCCTGGTCATGCACAGCAGAAATCTCAGCATCAGAGAAGCTGCAGGGAACAAAAGTGCAGGTATCTAAATTAATTTGGTTTGGACGTTCAAGCAGAATGTGCAGAAATGAGCCTCTTAGGTTGTGTTGTAGTTAAACACATGCATTCCCTGGGACACAGAAGAATGACAGGCTTTGGGCTCAGCATGTTTCACACCTCTGTGTTCTTTGTTCAGGCCACACTGGAGGAGAGATTAATTTATGGCAATTCTGGACAACGGATCGCAATCCGTTCATCGTGTTCATTCCTTCTTCTCATGAAAAAAAAATATAAAATAATGTCCACAACCCAATGAACAATAACCTCCATTCTAAGGGAGAGCAAACTATACCAGCATTCCTCACAAGGCAGTTAAATAGCTGTTTATGGCAAGGTTCTGAGTGCAGCATTAGGACAAGAACATGGAGTGATGCTGGAATCACTCAGAGAGACACACTGCCATCCCACTGCAGAGACGCACACAATGCAAACACACTCAGTTCAGATGTAGGAAGGATTCATAGCAATAGATACCTCAGCTTCCTGAGCACAGCCTGCAGGATGTGGGAACTCTTTCCTCTTTTCCTGATAAAATCTGGTTTATAGGCTGGATGTGATTGCTGAATGCAGGCGTATGTGTGACACTGGTGCCAGGGCACACTGTTTGTGTGTGTTATTTGAGTGATAGGAACTGTCTCTCTTTAGTATCATTTACTTTGTATTTGTGGGAAAGCACACTTCTGGATGTTTTGTGTGGCCTTATTTTGCAAGGGATATGAAAAGGTGCTACATAAAACTCTGAAGAGAAGCACTGGGAGACGTCTTGTTCAATTGTATTTGGTTGGGTTTTGTTTGTTTTTCTTGAACCTTTGCACTTCTGTGCAAAGAGGACTTGTGAGAGAGAGAACAGGGCACGGGGCAAAGACAGAAGTGTTTCAAGGAATAGGAAACAGATAGATGAAGAACCTGAGTATGTCAGGTGTGAGAAGAGCTTGCCATGATAAGGTATGGATGCTGAGGCAGTGCCTGTGTAGGGCACTGGACTTCTGGTTTGGAAGAAATGGGGCTGAGCAGAGAGCAGTACATTTGGTATTGTAACATCGTTGCTTCAGTAAAATCCAGTAGCCAGTAGCTCATTATTCAGCATCTATTGAGAGCTACCCAGACTAGCTCCAGGCAAAATAGAAAGTCAACGTGACAAGGTAGCCCATGGGTAGCACCAGGATCCTTCAGAAAGTCTGGGTTTGGTACTCGAGTGACCTCATTCCAACTACCTTCAGTAACTGTCTGCAACATAAGAGGGTATTTTTCAGACTTTATTTTATAAAGTGCCAGAGAGGAGAGGCCTCTAAAGAGAAAGCTATGGCGCCTTCAGGGGCTTAGGCTGAGCACAACAGCTGGTCTGAACCCAGGTTTCTTCCCAGCTGTATTAGAAAGAGAGAAGCCCTGAAGACAGGTGGACAGATGAGACTGTTATAAATGCCATAGGAGAGAATGAACTACATTTTTTGGAGAGAGAACTTTTCCCTCTGGGCTGGAAGTGGCTCTGACCTTCTCTCCCTCTCTTGCAGCTCCCCTGGTGGACCTCACTCCCAGTCACAGTGGTTCAGCAATGCTGATGCTCCTCTCTGTTGTTTTCGTGGGACTAGCCGTGTTTGTAATCTACAAATTCAAAAGGTATGACCTTCCCTGGGCCATTTCCTTCTCCCACGGCTGCCAGGGTTTGTTTGCTGGGCTTTCCTTTTCACAGTGATTTGTTTCTTGGATTGCAAAAGCTAATGCTACATCATCTGCTAGAAGAGTACCCCCCAATGATGGTTTCTGTTAATGTTTTAGGAAGATTCCTGGCCTTAATATATATGCACAGATGCAGAATGAAAAAGATCAAGAGATGGTCAGTCCAGTCAGTCAGAGGGAAAGCATACCTAATGCCCCTCAAAGTGAGCTGAGGAGCCCTGAGCAACTAGTAGATGAGAAGTTGGATGTCCAGCCCATAGGTAAATAACTTGCAGCAACCCGCAGTTGGTCAGACTCTGACTTACTTATAATTGGCTAACCCTTTTCTCAGTCTTCCCCTTACCCATCTCCCTGCACACTCCTCCCGCCATCCTCTTCTGCTGCAGTGTTAGTTTTGCTACAGGAAACCTTGCTAACTCCCCCCTCTCCCTCACTGCCCTATGGTGAAAGGGAGAGAAGCAACTTTAGGCTTTTCCCCTCTCCTAGTTGCTCTGTGTAGATCCTCTTCCCTTCTCAAAAACCCTGCTGCACTTAACTTGCGCTATAAGGCAATTTAATTTATTTTGCTGGGGCTGATGTTGTTATGGGGCTACACTTCACACCTGAGTCCTGTCCAGGAGAACTTCAGCCACCCTCACCTGGAGCTTGGAGGTGAGCAGGTGATTCGGTAAGTCAACTCTAAAAGTTAAATACTCATTCATGTTTTGAGTGCTGTGGCCTTTGTGGTTTGCCAGACCTCACTGCCAGCAGCAATGCTGATGAGTGATGAGTGAGTCTCAGGGAAATAGAGCAAAACTTGGGATCTCAGCACTAGGCAGCTGGGTTTACCCTCAGGCTGATTGCTCCCACATGACTCTGGTTGAAAAATTAACTTCAAGATTTAAAGTGAACGGTGTTGAGGTGACTGTACTGGGTTCAGTCACCTGTTTGCACATGCTTATGTTATCACATCACCCTGGCTAAAGTAATAGCATTGGGATGAAGCAGGGAGGTTTCATTCTGGGGGTATGTTCTTCTAAAGCCAACATTGCTTGGGCATTGCTCAGGAATTGCATGGGCACTGTTCAGCTTCATTTGTAAAGGGATAACTCAGCAGGCCCAGATCACAGGAATAGAGGAATAGTACAGGAGTCCTGCAAGTAAGACCTGCTTTAGAGGAATTTCTCATGAAATGTACAGTTCTTCTGACTCATACAGAATTGATGCATAGTCATAAATAAGACCCTTTATTTTTACAATCTCATCAACTTAATGAAGTGTTACATCCCACCTGAGGAAGCCCCTAAATTGTGCTGGAGTTTGCTAAAGCAGGCTTGATGTTGTAGCTATCACAGATAGAGAGCAAGGGGAAGGGCACTTAGAAGAGGAAATGTGATGTGCTAAGATTGTGGCCTTCGAAACATCCTGGGAAGAGAAAGAAGAAAATCTCTTGGTGAAACTGATGTCTAAATTGGAAGCCCCAGTGCAGTCAGTAGTGATCTCCTGTAACACATTCACCAAGGGGAGATCTGGTAGCTGTTAAAAGCTTTTTAGCAGCTATCCATCTGCAGACCTGAATATCCCTGCTTAGCAGTACACAGGATGGAGTGAGGGAACCAACCTTCCCATGTGGTGTTCCCCATACAGAGCAACCCCAGGCCACAGTCCAGAACCCAAGGAAAGGAAATGCAGCCAAGGTAGTCTGGACAGAGGACTTCCAAAGGGCTTGTGGATCACCAAGAGGTTTCAAGCCAAGACCCGGAGCGGTGGGTCCTAAATTTTAACAATTATTCTTTCTTTCTTTTTTTTTTTTTTCCTTTTTCTTCCCCTCTCTTTTTATCCTAGAAGTTCCAAAATTGGTCTAAATTGCTAAGGGAGAAACACCCAATTTCAGGCCAGGAATTCAGTTCCCCAAGTTAGTTGAGCTTAGAAATTCCTCTTTCTAAAGGAATATAATGATCATGATTTACACGGTTGGCAGAGAGTAGCAAACATTTTCAGAGGTCACTCAGGCTGTAGAGACAACAGTCAGCCAGCTGCTAGCTCTACTCTTGGTGGTGACGGGAATTAATCTCTTGAAGCCTCTGGGATCAGAGAAGTCAAAACCCAATTTGGGGGGTTGGTTTTCATTTGGTACAACTGTAGCATTTCTGGCTTTCTACAATAGCTATTGTTCTGTGGATGTCTCAGCTGTACCCTGCACTGTTGGACACTGTATTGAACCAGAAATTGGCCTTTTATGCATCCTTGGGTTTCACCTGTAACTACAACAGTAAGTACAAAAGGGATAGATAGTCTCAATTCTCTATCAAAAGAAATCCTTCCAACATATTTCCTAGGAGTGTTTTTTCTTCCATTCTGGTGGTAAGGTGAATGTGGAAACTAAATCAGAGATCACTGATGAAATGGGAAGGTGTGGACATTGATGTGAATAGAGTAACGTGCAAAGGCTCTTTACACTCGTATGCAACCAGTTAGTGTGTTCTTTGTAAATCAGCAATTTCTTTTTTAATGAGTTCTCCTTCTTTTGGGAAAACAACACAAGACTGCAATTGGGTGTTTCTCTTTTATATGCTTGTTCAGAAGCCAGTTTTTTTTTTCCAACCCCTTTGACTAACATTCAGAAACCCTTCCTTGGAGGAATGTAAATGAATGTCCCTGGATCATTTAATTTTCTCTCCAAACCCTGGCAGCAAAAAAACACAGTTTCTATTTTCTAGGTGTGAGAAGTTTAGGCTCTTCTTTTGCAAAGGCAAAGCTTAAGGTTATTTATTAAATCTCCAATACCTTGTAATTGCAAATAAGTTATGCTTTTCCTCTGGGAACCTCAGCCCCTCCTTCCCTTCACCCCTCTGCTCAGGCCTCTCCCTCTTCTGTTCAACATGGGTGAATTATCTTCATTAGCAAAAGAACAGTACATCACCTTCAGTGTTTTGAATGAGAAGAAAACATTTGTGGGAAGAAAAAGTCAGTCTGGAGCCATTCAATCCCAAAGGCCAGCAAGGTGATACCTGCCAACATCTTTGTCAAAACACACATATTTACAGACTCTTATTTTGTTCTCTCTTTGCCACAGGAAGTATTTCCACAGCTGCTGAGCCCCAGAGCACAAAAGAAATCCCTACCTATGTAAATGGTTGAATAGAGGACGCCGATATATATCTATATTGGAGAAAAAAAGAGAACTCATTGCATTCGGACTTTTTAATTCTTCAGATGACAAAGGGTTTTTAGCTTTAAGCCTGTGCATGTGGACATTATACTGAGATCATAGCAGAACTGCATTGTACAGGTGTTCAATTTTAGTGGGGGGTGGGGGGAGAGGAACTGATATCACTATTCACCCCTGCAGCCCTTCCCCTCACCCCTCCACTCTCTTTTCTTCCAATCTGTCTCTAATTTGTAGAAAATTCATAATGATATAGGCCAAGAATATGCATGGGGGTCTCTTCTTTAGGGAGATAAGTGGGCTGGGATGTGGGGGGAGAAGGGCTGGGGAGGTGGGAGGGAGCATTTAGGGTTCTTGGCTTTAGATTTAACTGCTCTTCTAGCACTTTGGGCTGCGGGAGGGCTAGCCGCCCCGGCAGACTTTCATAGTACACAAAAGAAATCACACTGGAGTTTAAAGGCACTGAAATTCTTCTTGGGTCAGTCTGGTTTATGTCTTAGTTTGGACTCTGCCCTTTATTCCTCTAGCTGCAGCTGCTGCCCGCGCCCCACAGTTGCACAGAAGCTGAGTATGAACTTGGGCAATCCCAGTCGCAAAGCCAGGCTCTTTCTTATTAAACAGCTCTTTAGCCTACTCACACCAAGGCACCCATTGATAGCACTGTTAGGAAATAACATTCTGTCTGCTAACCCTGGGCTGAACAGAACTAGGGCGTATTGTAGGCATGGAGGTCTGTATTGCCAGCATGAACTTAACACTGTATTTTGTACCAGCCTTACATGTTAAATTTTGGTGAAAATTAAGCCTAATAATCCCCTCTACTGCTTTTAATGTTGATCTTGGAGTTGTCTGGGGAAGTCCAGGAGATCTCTGCCTTCTGGGAGTCACCCCAAGGCCTGCCATTACTTTGAAAGACACTTTATCCATATAAGAAGGAGTGAAGAACGATCTGTTTACAGTTTCTCATGACCTTGAAAAACCCCTTGATTTTCTGCAAACTACTTCCATTTGAGGTGGAGGAGAAGAGCAAAGCTGGATTTAGCTTGAGCATGTTTGCATATACTTTGAGGCCTGACACCGCAGTACCGTTGCTGGACAAGGTCTGAGTTCTTACCAGTAACATAAGTGGTGTCTTACACTGAACTGAAAATGTGTCTGCAGGACATGTGCATATAGACCTGCAAAGAAACAGTGGGCAGACTTACCACACTTCAAACAAGTCCTCCCAGAGCACTGGGTGTCTGGCTGAAGCCTGTCCCATGGTCATCACAACTGTTAATTTACAACACAGCTCTGGTAAATTCAGAAATAGGATTTGAGTTTGAAGTGCAAAGAAAAAAATACAATCTCCAGTATACACTTAGCTGTGCTATGTGAAAGCCAGTAGCATCTGGTTCATAATTGGTGTAGCACGATGAGGATGTGGCCTGATTCCTAATCTATGCTTTGTTCAATAGATGTTGCACAAGGCAACCTGTGTCAAATATGGTACAAAGTGACATTCTTGACATGGCCTGGGGTCCTGGAGGGATGATTATGAATTTCAAATTGGACATGAACACCACCCAACCTACTAGCTGGCAAAAAAAAAAAAAAAAAAATAAAGTGATATGAAATGTAAGAGCATGAGACCTGTAGCAGTCAAAGGATGACCACAGAATTGAGTCTTCTCTGCAGACAGGTAGAAACACAGCAGTTTGTATGGCTTTGCTATTGTGTTTGCAACTACAGCTTCAAGAAAGATGGGAAAGTTTTGGTAGCAACTGTATAGTAGTCCCCACCGAAGTCCAACATTAGCAAACTTATTTTTATAGTAAGTCAATCAAAAAGTTTTCTTATAGTGTTGGAACTATTTCTAATTTTAAAATCACTTTTTTCGATGTATTTTTTCATCTTCTTTTTCCCTTTCGTTAAATACGATGTAGCGTAATGTACAACTGCTATTGTTTATTGCTTTTACAGTCATATTTATTAAACAGATTATGTCTCTAAATGAAGGTCTGTGTCTCTGTTGCTCATTTTAACGCTCTCTCCTAGACTGAGAATCACTGATGATGTTAAAACAGCAGGAAAACCTTTGAAAATAATGGGATGTTCAGTAACATGGGAGCAAAAGGGTGCTTAAAGTGTGCTTCTGAAAAAATAAAATACTCAGAAACCAAGATTAAGATAACTGTCTTAGCCTTCAGGCAAAGTGTTTTATAAGTGAAGCTCGGTACTCTTACTTCTTCCCTCCAGGTGGAGAAACAAGAGAGATGCAGGGAGAAAATACTGTTTCTCTGGTTTCCAAAAAGGCAATGAATTGAGCTCTTTGGAGCTCCAGCTCCGTTCTCTGCCTGTGGTTATCCACCCCCTTACACACTCACCATTAAAGGTTCCTTTGAAATACATTTTTGAGTACCCTATTGCCAACGTTGATGAAGGAAGATTTGGGATATTTCCGTTACTAATTAATCAGGTTTTACATGCAAAAGCAATGACACATAGGAAATTTCAGTCATCTTATCAGGTAACAGTGGATGCATGTTGCTGAGAAAGAGAAAAAAGTAGCTGGTCTACTTCTCAAGCTGGAATGAAAGCACCAGATTGTTCTGCTTCTTATAAATGTCTCTTAGTTCAGATTTACATACCTACATAAATAGTCAAAGATTTGAGATGCAGGCCCCCCCCAGCCACCAAAGCCATAGTATTGCATGGTAAGTACAGAAGGGTTGAGTTTGCTCATTGGAGAAGCGTGGCATTTTTCCATTCTGGGAAAAAAAAAACAGTATAATTACTGACCTGAAATGTTGAAGTGGACACTAGCATTTCTTCTCCTTTCACCCAGGCTTGGTGAACAGCTGGCACAGTGATGTCCATTGTACAGGTGACTCGAGAAGCATGTGTAGGTATAATCCACTTTTATGGTTCAAGTGCTCACCTGAATTAGGGGGCATCTGCTCTGGCCTTAAACAGTAAGTCTGGCAAGCATCTCCAAAGCATATTCAGATGGTCCTCTTCAGCTTGCATGTGTGTCCTGAGGCAGAGACTTGATTGTTACATGTTGTTGTTTTCTGGTTTGTATAACGATAAAGCAATGTGCTGCTGATGTCTGAACACTGGTAATAAACAAACAAACTTAGAAAACCCAATATGGATATCACATACAAATTTTCCCTCTCAGGATATTATTATTCCTCAACAGATTCTAAAAAAACAAAAAACAAACAAACAAAAAAAACCACAATTACTGTCCTTTATCAGAAAAAGCAGGGAGTTAGTTAAAATAGCATTTAAAAACCTCAGCAGCTTTTCCTACCATCANGTTTCTCTGGTTTCCAAAAAGGCAATGAATTGAGCTCTTTGGAGCTCCAGCTCCGTTCTCTGCCTGTGGTTATCCACCCCCTTACACACTCACCATTAAAGGTTCCTTTGAAATACATTTTTGAGTACCCTATTGCCAACGTTGATGAAGGAAGATTTGGGATATTTCCGTTACTAATTAATCAGGTTTTACATGCAAAAGCAATGACACATAGGAAATTTCAGTCATCTTATCAGGTAACAGTGGATGCATGTTGCTGAGAAAGAGAAAAAAGTAGCTGGTCTACTTTTCAAGCTGGAATGAAAGCACCAGATTGTTCTGCTTCTTATAAATGTCTCTTAGTTCAGATTTACATACCTACATAAATAGTCAAAGATTTGAGATGCAGGCCCCCCCCAGCCACCAAAGCCATAGTATTGCATGGTAAGTACAGAAGGGTTGAGTTTGCTCATTGGAGAAGCGTGGCATTTTTCCATCCTGGGAAAAAAAACAGTATAATTACTGACCTGAAATGTTGAAGTGGACACTAGCATTTCTTCTCCTTTCACCCAGGCTTGGTGAACAGCTGGCACAGTGATGTCCATTGTACAGGTGACTCGAGAAGCATGTGTAGGTATAATCCACTTTTATGGTTCAAGTGCTCACCTGAATTAGGGGGCATCTGCTCTGGCCTTAAACAGTAAGTCTGGCAAGCATCTCCAAAGCATATTCAGATGGTCCTCTTCAGCTTGCATGTGTGTCCTGAGGCAGAGACTTGATTGTTACATGTTGTTGTTTTCTGGTTTGTATAACGATAAAGCAATGTGCTGCTGATGTCTGAACACTGGTAATAAACAAACAAACTTAGAAAACCCAATATGGATATCACATACAAATTTTCCCTCTCAGGATATTATTATTCCTCAACAGATTCTAAAAAAACAAAAAACAAACAAACAAAAAAAACCACAATTACTGTCCTTTATCAGAAAAAGCAGGGAGTTAGTTAAAATAGCATTTAAAAACCTCAGCAGCTTTTCCTACCATCATCTTATCTGTCAGAACAGAGACATATGAATGAGACAGACTTATTGGATTCAGAAAGATTCATAGTTCTCCACCTGCTGAGGCTATGATGCTGGACTGCCTTTCCTTGAAATCAGCAGGTGTTAGTGGTCAGATATTTTTGAGGCTCTAGTCCTCAAACAATTGTTTCCTATTAATATGTGACTACATGTAATTGCTTATCTTCTGCTGTAAAGCAGGACTCTTAGAGCACTCTCTGAAATGCTTATGCAAATGAAGCAGGACCCTAAATGAACCTATTCTTAGTTCTGCCAATTTCTGCTGAGCATTTCTGACAATTGCATTTAGTCTGGTACCTACAGCTGATAACAAGGGATTAGTATTTTATCTGTATACTGTCGTCTCTCATTGAATGCATGGAAAGTTTCCTTGTCACATCATTACATCTCTAGGTACATTTGGTGTTTTGAGCACTACCCTTGGATGCAGAGCTACCACCTTCATGCTGTTAAGAAAAAAAAGTTTCCTTTAGTTAATGATGAGATGCAATCTTTGCATCTCATTGAAACAGAATAGTAAAGGCTGGGAATAAATAATACTTGAGTCAGCACAGAACCATTTAGATAATGTTGTTATGATCCTGGCCCAGAAGAAAGAAAAAGTCAAATTGTTTTCTAATTGATAAGATCGAAGTGCTGTCATGCACTGAGTTATCAACCTAAGAGATGTATTTCTTCTGCAGTTTTAACTTTAGCTTTTCCCTTATTTCCTACAGGGGAATTTGGTTATCTGTTTCTGTTCACTATGCTGAAAGCAGGACCAAGAGGAAATCTGTGTTATTATGCATTTCTTAATGTGAGAATTTCAAGATGTCTTCCTTGTTATCTGCAGTGTGGTGCAGCCTACAGGCATCCTAGTGCTAGGTGCAGTAAAATGAATAAAATGAAAAAAAACATGGGAATGAGTTTTCTCACGACTTTTGTATTTGAGTCTCAGACTAATCCTGACTTATTTTGACAGAGTGGATCTTAAGCAGACATTAAAGAACTCACCACTGTGTATGAGAGCTCAGAAATAGGTGAGACAGATCGCATCTAAATACCCTAACTCAACATAGGGGTAGTACCTGGAGTCCCAGGAGCTGCAGAGACCCAGAGGATACCAGTCAGTCTTCCAGGGCAAGAGCTCCATGCTGTTCTATCTGTCAAAAGGCTTCCATGCTGCTGGGGAAGTCAGTGAATTGAAGATTGTGCTAATTCATGCTGTTTTCCCTAGAAATTATGAAAGTTTTTATTAGCGGAGAGAGTAGCATGACTAAAATACATCCCTGTCAAATATCTGCCTATGACTTCTGAGTGTTTAGAGAACAGGTCATTGCAAAGGTCCATATAATGACACTCCCCCAGACTGTAACAGCCCACCCATATGTATGCAGGGCAGGAGCCAGGCAGCTGTTGGATTTCCTCAGCTTCCCTGAGGCTGTAGGAAACCCAGACATTATGGACACAAATAGCACTATCCAGGATATCCTTTATGTTGTGCTTCATATCTGAATTAAAAGTACAGAAAGAAAGAGCCCAACCAGAATCATTGCATGTGAGGTTCTGTATCCACCTTGCTGCAGAGAAAGGAAGTTACAATTTTGAAGCTTTGTAGCTTTCATCAGACATTATGGAGAAGCCTCGAGAGACAAAAATGGAAGAAAAAGAATGTAGAAGCAAAGCTGTTGAGAAGAATATCACCATTCCTTACCTTTGCTTTTGGTAATAAAACCCTCCTCCAGCCTTCCCTGGACAAAGCTGGCTGTAGTGGTGCTTCTGGGACTGCAGGTGCCTGGCAAATAACTGCTCCCCAGCCCCACAGCGTGGGCCCCATGCCCCATGTCATACACCCCACAGGGATCGCTGCAGGGTAGAGCTCTGAAATGCAGATTGAACTGACAGCTGTCTTGGCTCTTGTGGCAGAAGGTGAATAATACATGTACATGAAATGTAGTGTAACAAAGAGCTTTAAGGGAGAAACCCTTTGGTCCTAACCGTCTCTGCATAGGAGGAGTATCCTTATTCTGCCACTGGAGAGTAACACCAGACTGCGGGACTGATTTAACTTCTCTGTTCCAAATACAACACAAATCCTTCTCTAGGCCCTGCTGCAGAGCCACGGGACAGGGGTGACTAACCCTGAGACACTGATTTCTTGAGTAAAACTTAGAGTCGGCCATTCAAGGAATAGGTTTTCCCCCGCTGCTGTGTTGGTTTGTATACATAGAACTCAGTCTTTTCCACTACAGCTGAACTTGCAAGGAGGCTCATTTAGATGATTATATTATATTCCATTAGTGACCAGAAACCTTGACAAGCTTAACTGTCACAAGCTGAAAGACAACATGCATCCAAATGATTTACAGGAAATTTTCAAAGCTCCAGAAAGCAGTTAGTTTCAAACTGATGTTTCAACTCTGTAAAACATTTCTTCATGGACAAAAGAAAGGACTTTCCAGTGTCCAGAGACTTTTTTCCTCAGTTGAAGTCCTAAAACACATCAGTCTGGATATCAATCTCCATTCACTTATAGCTAGGCCCATATCAAAGTCAGAGCCACCACGTCCAGCTGATCTTGTATAATTTGGCTGCACTGGAAAGCTCTGTAGTTAAGCTGCAAACAACACCCCATCAGAAAGGCTACCCCATCATCCATACAGTGTTATTTCTCATTCTTGGTTATTTTTTTGCCACTTCTTGAAGCCAGCTTGTTCTGAAAAGGAATTTATTAGTGTTTAACTATCTGTAAAAGAGAAGCCATTTCTTCAGTGGTTTTTAAGGTTCCTCAGCTCTTTAAATAATAAAAGCTTCCTTTTTTTTTACAGGAAGGTTTAAGGATGAACTCTTCTGTGGAAAATTCAGGGCTATTGGAGTTACCTTCAAGGGAGGTCACCACTTGGGACCTATTGCTGAACTCCTCAGTGAATTTTACAATACAATACATTCAGCAGCTCTTAACAAGAATGAAATTGCGATCCATCCTCAGCAACTTACTTTGTTTTCTTGTTAATCTAAACATTTTTAATTAAATTGTTATTTTCTCTCTAATTATTGCATCTTATTATTTCATTTTTTTTATTTCAGAGAGATGAAGTGTACCTTCAGACCGTAGTTATAGTTAAACTTTTCCTTTATCTTCATAATACTTCCCCTAATTATCCTTTTTGAGATGACAGTACAGAATAATAGTAACAATACAGAAAGAAACCAACATTATTATTCTGCTTATTCATTTGAACAAAATTCTAAAAACAGATTATTGACTGCCTTTTGAATTCCTTATAGCAACATATCAAGGTGTACATTTCAGGAAAAAAGGGAAGGGAAGGGAAGGGAAGGGAAGGGAAGAAGGGAAAGGGCTAGCGAGTCCTTGATTTTGGCATCCTTGAATATTCAATTGCTTTTCCAATGGGCAGAAAGACGTACAGTGAAAAGGAGACTTAGAAGCATACAGAGGACCCCTTCTGTTCATTCTAACCATATTTTCAAAGAGGCTTTCTTTTTTGTGAAGAACAGATGAATTTAAAAGATTTGTTACAAGTCCTGGCTTGAGAGACCATCAGAGTTGTCAAGGCCTACTGCCATACAGAATTTGGCAGCAAATGTGAATGATGAAAGCATTTACCTTGTGTGCCATTCCATTCCCATCAGCTGACTGGCTTATTTACACCTTGATCCTGAGTGCTTGAATCTAGAATGAAAAAGTAGATGAATAAACTTCATCTCAAAGCCTCTTAGGAGACACAACAAGAGAAAAATAAAAGCGTAGTTCCCTTATCAAGTGGTAAAGATTGCCAGACAACCTCCCCTTCTGAATCTTGCTCAATCGTAGAACACCAGTATATAACACTAAGTAGATTTATGAGATAAGTAGTATCAGCTCTATTAATAAAACATACAAATACATCCAGAAGGTTCCTCCAAGGAGAAAGAAAAAAACCCCAAACCTCTGTGGACACTGTGTTGATGTTGTTGATTAAAAAGTCCTTATTTGCTGCAAATGTGGCTGTGATTACTGTATTAACCAGCAGACATTAATTACCAAGGTACAAACCTGCATGTTACTGAATGGATTGAAGCTGGTAAAGAATCTCATTCTTAATTAAATTCACTAGAATGTTTCCCTAGCCTGAAGACTCATAAGTAGATCTTGTTTTCAGAATCCCTTTCAGCCAAATAACCACTTAAATAATTTCAAATTAAATATCTGAGTCAGGATTTGAAATTACTCAGCCTACTCAGGGAATTGCATTTCAACATTATTATATCAGCAGGGAAATGTTTTCTACCCTCCCAGCTATAGAGAGGGAAA
>VXAB01011042.1:327019-508554 GCA_013399175.1 Odontophorus gujanensis
CAGGTATAAAAAAGGAAAAAAAAAAAAAAAAAAGAAAAGAAAAGTAAATAAAGCACTCTTTTAAATAAGATTTTAATTTATTTTTTTCTAGAAGTTATTTCAGTCCTTGGCCACCCAAGAAACCAGCAGCTTTCATCTATCCAAAGACTGTAAGCACTAAGACTTGTTCATGTCATTAGGTCATACCTGGCCATGTCCTAAACTGCTGCTTTTTAAAATCTCTTCCCATTTTTTTGTAAATATTTTAATGAAATACTTCTGGGGAGAAGAGGAACTACACTGTAAACTGTAAACGAATTTCTTCTGCTTCTTTTTTTTTTTTTTTTTTTAGTTTAAATATTTTACTTACACCAGAATGGTACATCTCTACTTTCTCTTACTTCTCTTTCTTACCTACCTGAGATGGATAGACAGCAGCAAAAAATCATCTATCTATCTATCTATGGCTGAGATGTTCATAGCAGCCAACAGTGTTTGCTGCGAAAGGCTGAGGATATCTCACGTGAGTCCTGTCATGCTGTACCCTGCTGTTCTAAAGAGCAGCAAGGACAGTTAATATCTTTCAGTCTCAGATCCTTTTACAGCTAATGAGCTGTAGCAGGCAGCTTCTGAAGCAGTGCTGCAGCACTGGGGCTGGGAAGCTCCTCCCAGTGAGGCTGTGCCACCCAGCTGAGGCAATGGTCTGTTGTGGGAAATCCTCAGTCCATTTCCTGCTTTGAGCTTAGTGGTGCCCAGCTGAGCTGGAGGAATTCCTTTAGAAAGACATCCATCCTTAATTAAAGCGCTTGTATCTTTTAGGCATGACAATTTGCTTTTAGAAGAAAGTGAATTATTCTAGAAAATAAAAAAAGTATTCTATGGGGTTCAACAGAGCTTTCTCATGAGAGAAATCTCTTTCAATAACCAGATTAATGAACAAGAACACAGCTCTCTCCTTTTCTCCACTGCTGCAGTGATGTAGGAAAGATGAGCCTCCGGAGGAGCTCTGGAAGCCACTAGGACTTGTCTGAGTTTGAACACAAAAGATAATGACATAACATTTTCTAGCATTTAGTCCAATGACTGGGTGGAAAAAAGAGCAGAGGAAGAACAATTTGCAAGCTGCACTTATGTATTCAGATCCAGAAATAACCTGACAATGTGAATTTACATCCTTCTAGGGTTGAGCTTTTTTTAAAATGTCATGGATACATAAAAATAAAAAATAAAAAAATTAAGATATAGGCTGGAAAATAAATGTTTTTGGCTTTCGAGGGCCATTTAGTTGTTCTTTGAGCAATGCCATGTAATCCCTTGCAAGCAGGGCATGGGGAAGGAAAAGGACACATTAAGAACTGCAGATTCCATATCCTCAGGCAGACTGCCCACTGATAAATCGTTCCACAGATTACCCACGGAAATCCTCCCTTCTGTGAAGCTTAGTGCACTAAGTAGTTTGAGAAAAGCAGTGCTTAAGTAAATGGATCTGAGCACTGGCGATCCTACTCTAGTACTTCTGCAGTGGCTTTTCAACCCATTTTCATACCCATACTTCATACTCACTCTAGCAAGTATCTGCTCAGCATATTGCTTCAGTTAAGCTCCCAGCCTGGAGCTTACCAGTGTTGCCTAATACATAAGTGTTGCTTTACTTCAGGCTTTTTTTCCCCTTCTTCCTATCCCCCCTCCATCAACATACGTACAGTATAGACTAAAAGCCTTAATTGTTGCTGCACATAGATGTCAAAGACCTGAGCCTGCTCTGCAACACAGGGTGCCATACAGTGCTTTCTATATCACAGTGCATGTGCTGGCACTATAGGGAAATACCTCTCTATCCATACACACTATTTAGCTCTCTTTGAACCACTGTGAGGGTGAAGTACTGCTTTATGACACTTTTAAGGCCAGACTCTGGGCACCTGATCTAGCTGTAGGTAACCCTGTTCATTGCAGAGGAGTTGGACTAGATGCTTTTAAGGGTCTCTTCCAACTCAAGTGATTCTGTGATACACTGTGCTCTTCTAGATTATAATTACCATTTTCTTAATCCTTTAATAAAGTTACCAAGAAGAAACCAGCAAGCCTAAAAGAGAGGAAACAGAATGGCTCTATTATGAGATGAGAACAAACCTCATCATGCCAAATTTCCAGCACACCAGGCCTCTGCCCCTGCTTTAGAGGAAGATAAGAAAGTGGTCGTGATATGTGCAGACAAACAAGGAGTCTCCAGGGTGATATTGCTTTAATCACTTCAGTGAGTAAGAAAATCAGGCTGCAGTAAGTTGTCATGTAAAAGCTCATGAATAAAAACCAGTGAAGCGAAACTTGCTACACAGGGAGATGTTCCTTTCTACAAGTTCTTTCAAACTTAATGCCGGGGGCTTTAGCTGAGTGTGTATATAATCACACTATTTAGTCACAACAACAGAAAGACAGTTAAATGAGCCCAGGACTGCAGAATCATGTACATCCCATTGGAAGGAGATCTTCATCTATGACTGTCGATATCTAGGGAGCAGACCAAGCAATTCTTGGTCTTCCAGATAAAGAGACTATTTTATGAAACCTCCATTCAATTTCTCAGTAGCACATGTTAGCCACGCTAATGGCAGTGCCTAATCTATTCTGCTCCAAAAGACGGACCATGGACAATCTTCACTCAGAAAAGTGAGAGTCTCTGCATATTATAGCACTGTTGTTAATGAAACCTTTGGCCTAACTTAGGAATGCTTTAATTAGGCAATTCTCAGACCTTCTGCACTTGTATTTTTGATGCAAATATCTGATCCATCTCAATTACTATCTGAAGTAGTAAGCCATGGCACAGCCACAGGACCTACTGAGGTATGGCTGTAGCAAACATGTGGTGTTAATAAGGAGGGATTACATCAACAGGAATGAGACCCAGGGCTGGAAAAAAGCAAGAAATAGGTGAAAATCCTGCCTCTATGGCAGTCACTGGAAGAACCGGGTCTGTGTTCCTATTCATCATCCATATCACCATTCAGAAGGCTCAGACAGGGTATTTTAGCTGTCCACACATCTCAGTTGACCTAGAAAAGGCCAATTGATATCCTACTGAAATAATCGGGAACTGATTAAACATGCAGCAAATGTAGTGATTAATATACATGGGAGAATTTAATTTCACTGACAACTCTGATGGAGCACTGACAGTTTTCACCAGAAATTATCTGAATGCTCATGAAGTCAACTGGAGTTATTTCTTTAGCTTCAATGAGCTTTTAATCAGAGCACACACCTGGATAGGGTATAAAATCAGTGTTATTCTTAAAACATGGAAAAAAATTGTGTTGAAAATTCATCTTGCTTCACTTACAGATGTGTTTCCCCCTACCAGTTCCCTTCCTTTCATTTCTTCTTATGCCCTTCGTTGTCAAAATGCCAAAGCAATAAAACTCTCTTCTCTTTCTTGTGTTGCAAAAATTGTAACAGAACTCAGAAACTTAGGAAAGATAGAGACTAAAATAAAAACAAACCACAAACCCATCAAAGTAAGACAAAGAACATCACTGCTTAAGCACACAAAATATGCTGATGGAAGACCTTTAAATGTTACCTTAACAGTTGTAACATAATTTCAACAACAGCATCAGGAAAAAATAAAAGGCTTTGTGTTTGCAAGGCTGTGAGTGAAAGGGAAAATAATACTATGCCCTAATATTCTCCATTTCAACAAATACCTCTAGAATACTTGGAGTGATGAATATAACCAAGAGATGGCAGCAGTTCATGCACTATTCTTCTACCTTACCTAGTTTGCAGCACAATATTTTTCACATAAGATGCAAAGAAATTAAGTTTTGTTTAGCTTATGATGAAAACTGTTTCCATTATTACTAAAAAAGTGGGACAGAGACTGAGGAGAGAAGGAGTTTGATGAAGGGATTTGAAAATTTGTTTTTAGGCATGCATCCAAGGACTCTTTTGAAAGAAATGAGAACAGTTGTAAATACAAGACCTAAACAACAACTCCAATTGGAAATCTCTTATGTTACGTACACACATCACGTAAATCTGCACTAGTAATGGGTGAAGGACACAAAAGGGTTTGATTTACTACAATCTGCTATAGTTTTAGGACCATAAATCCACACCCCATTTCCAGAGGCAATTAAGACCACTACCAGCTGGAAAACCTTACGTCCTGGTGGGATACTCTTGCTCTGCTGAGCATCTTCAACCTAATTTATGTGAGTAGGGCAACTTCTTCAAGTACAGTAGTCGTGTATTCAGGATAGAACTAAAAAACTTACATTTAGTCACAAATATGAGCCTAAAAAGAAATCCCCCTGTACACTGGATCTCTCATGCATATCCAAATACAACCCTTTCATCAGGACCACCAGCTACCTTTCCAGTAGCTTCCATCTTTCTGATCAATGAAAACATGACATCTATAAAATGTATCAGGTTTGTTCGGATAGGCAATAGACGTAAGAAAGCTGAAGCGGCCTCATCTGTTAGAATGGACTGCTTCAAAGAGAATGTGGAATAGATGAGGCTTTGCTACCATAGTCAGAAAAAAATACTGCAAATATTAGGCACATTCTATAGAGGACTGAGCAGAGGGACAGATACACTTTATCTCCCTGTTAACTAAGAAAGAAAATTTTTCATTTTGAGACTGAGTTACAACATCCTGAGAGATTCAGAAAATGTTTAGTGATTTGAGAAAAGATGATTGCATCAATAGAAAACTTAGATCATAAGCTCAAATACAAATAATCGTAGACTTGCTTATAATGACAGATAGGTAGATATATATATATGTAAAACACAACAGGAGTTATCACCATTAAAATAAATACCTTTGCATTGTGATCAGACTATTCTACCAGCACCATCTTTCCCAGTGGCAACAAATGATGTTTTGCTCCCTTTACTGCATGACAGACAAAAGAAAAGTCATGAGACACTCTAAAATGCAGAATCTCCTTCTAAAATGGCTCTAGGTACAATACAACTGGAGCTCACAGTCCTGAGAGGTGTTCCCTATGTATTACTGAGCACCTCAGAGTGCACAGGCTGTTCCCATGGCAACCAGAAAATCCTCCTTTGTACGTGTGTGTATTTAAGCACTGGGTATGTATGGGATTGTTTTCATTTGGACCACAGATGCTGGCAGCAGGGTCCATACTGAAGCAGAGTTACCTGCTTTCTTCTATCCTTTGCATGATATCTTGATTAGCACATGCATGAAGGATATGGAACATGTCCTTTCTAGTTCTTCCTCCTATTTGTGATTTCCTTACACAAGGATGAAAATGTTAGAATTTCCCTTGCCTTCACTCTACATGTTATGTCCTGACCTTCATAGTCAGGTTTGATCTTATGTGCACTCACCATGACTTTCTGCACTTCAGGGTTTAATGCTGTCCCATTTCAGAAAAAAGAGTGTGTCCCATTTCCAGAATGCTCCAGGTCATAATTCAGGTTCTAGATCTTTAATCTTCTTAGGCCAGAGCCCACATCCTCATCTTCAGGCTAATCCCTTTGAACAGAGCTGTAATGCAAAAGAAAGAATGCTATCATAGTAGATTTCTTCCTAAAGATTCTTAAGTACAGCCTTGTGTTTATTACTTATCTTTAGGAAGATATTCATTAACTATAAAGAGCATTCCCTGACTATTTTTCAGAAATGAATATTACTTCCACTTACTCATTCGCTGCCAAAGCAAGCAAACGCAGGCAGTGCAGACGTCTGCCCTAAAGTTATGTGGCAAAATGGTACAATGAAAGAGACTAAAGAACTTCATTCACATGACCTTGTATAATCATAGAATCGCTTGCGTTGGAAAAGACCATTAAGATCACCTAGTCCAACCCATCTCCACCGTGTCCACTAACCATGTCCCTCAGTACCACATCTCCACAGTTCTTGAACACCTCCAAGTACAGTGACTTGACCACAACACTGGGTAGCCTGTGGCAGTGCATCACCACATTTCTGAGAAGATTTTTTTTTCCAATACACAAGCAGAAATTCCCCTTGTGCACCTTGAAGCCATTACCTCTCATCCTAAAGCTGTTATCTGGGAGAAGAGGACGACACCCAGCTCACAATAACCTCCTTTCAGGGACCTTAGAGAGCAAACATGACATAGCATGACATAAAACATCTCTTCATTTTCAACTACTTAAAGCACTAAAATTACATTGATTCTTATTACAGTATATTTATATTAAAAAGTACATTTCTAAAACTTTTTTTGAAACTATTTTTTTAATTTTCTTATAAAAATCTGAATGTGTCAAAATTTATATCTCCAATTAATGTGTTGAAAAAATGGTGCCAAATTACCACTTCAAAATTAATTTTATAAATAAGGCTCAGCCAAAGCTCTTGAGAAACTTTTTGGGTCATCATGAAATTGCTTCATAAGTAATGTGATATCCATGGATGCTCATTTACAGGCAATAGCAATTGTCAAGCTACAGCTATTTTCAACATGATTGCAGGGCATAAATTCTTAGCTTATTATAGAGATCCTATTCACTTTTCTTCCATCTTTCACTGCCAATGTAATGCCAGTGATTCTGGAGGGGTCAGGAGTATGTAAAACTGTTGTAATTTCTTGTTGGAGGGAGTTTGAGAAGGAGCCCCCAGATAAAGTTCTGAATAAAACATGAAAGATTATTTGGCTAGAGTATGAAGAAGATAACCTGAACTGACATACATAAACCAGATTAACATGGTCTGTGAGTGGGTTGCTGTCACTGTGGGTAAGGCATTAAGGTGATTCCCTGGAGATCAGTGTATGGAGGGGCCTTAGCACAAGCACTCAGACCCATTTCTTTCTCCTGCCTGTGCCCAGTACCTCTCTTTCTGCTTTTAGGTTCCAGGTGTGCAGTTTCAACAAGAGGGAAAAGCAGTGCCTCACTCCCTGTTGAGTAACTTAATGGACAGCAGTTCTTCAGAATGGGAGGGGATATAAGTTTGATCATCTCAGCAAAGGAAGTATGTGAACCTGAAACTCCCCAGCCCCAGCTGAGCACATTCCTCAAGCCCTGCTTTAAAAGCAGACTTAGTTACCATCACTGGATTGTTTTTTGTTTCTGTCATTTGACAAATATAGAGGGCTTAGGCTGTTGGGGCCAATACCAGAGAAGTGACCAAATCTAGAATGTATCCTACTGCTTATGTTTATCTTTGAAAAATTTATGTGAAAATAACAGTAGGGTAGAAGTGGAGATAATATGGAAAAAACCTGTTGGGAGTGATGAAATTTTTCAGTAGGTCTTTTTATACAGTCAAGTCTGCGTTAGTGCCAACAATGTAGGAAGTCAGTAGGCGTCTGATTATCATCTCCTGAAGACAGAAAAATTGCCATTGTAGCAATTGCTTTTTTTAATTCAGATGAATTTTAAAATAATTGAATGTATTTATAGCAGCTTTGTTTGCTTTTTTTTCCTCTACTATTCCTTCCACCTGGCTGTCTCACACAAAAGCTTACTCTCTCATACAATTGGCAGCTTGGCATATGAACAATATATTTTGTCTTTAGCATAGGTTTGTGTTTCTGANACTATTAGAGGAAGTTAAATCAAAATAATTAGGATATTAAAATACTTTGTGCGTTTCCAATCACTGGTTTATTGCAAATCTGGATCTTTTCCAAGGAACAATAATAGAATGAATACATTAGAATGTTTCCTTCCCCTTGATATGAAACCATTTTCTCCTGGAAAGATGATTGATAACTTGCATTAGACACAAAACCAGATTGATTTGCAGACATCCTTGAGGAGGAGTTGGAAGGAAAGGAGAATAAATGCCACATTAACAGAACATTACACAGACATGCATTCACACACACTAAGTGTATTAACCAAATAAAAATAGAAAACAACATAAAAGCTTTCATAGCACTTCTTCTTATTAGAAAAATGTAGTAACTCTATACAAAGTAATAGCTAAAGGTACCATGGCATGGAGGCAGAGTGATTATCTGGGGATTCTGATTGCAAATGCTCTGAACCATTTTGGAAAAAAAAGAATAGTGAAGGGTTCAGAAGGAGGTAAAGTTGCAGCATGCCTGACATACACCCTCATAGGAACCTGGTTCCTACTGCAAAGGTCCTTGAACTTTAACATCTGTGTGTAATTGATGCACCCCAGAAGAGACTGAAGAGGAATGAAGATGGCTAGACAAAGCTATAGACTCCATAAATGAGATGGAGAATTTGAAACAAGCTCAAATGTTCTTGAATCAAGTCACTGTGGTAAAAGAGTCTGGTGAAAAATGTATGTTATAATATAAACAAGAGAATTCTGAGTGGAGACCAAGATGCTGTACTTTCTCAACATTCGATAATGCTGCAGGATTAACGTATCCAGGTCTAGTGACTGCAGTTCAGGAAGGATACAGCCAATTGGTCTGAAAAGAGGAAGGAGTAAGGTACTGAAAAACATTCCCAAAATAGAAATATTTGAAGTTCAATCTGATTTTTTATAGAAGAGATGGGGTAGCTTCATCCCAGTTCACAGGGATTTCAGTGGAGGGGAGTTCACAACTGAAAACTGATCTGATAAAGTTACAGTAAAGCTAGGGATTAGAATCCAGAGTTAACCTGTCTGAAGGGAAGATATTCATCATTAGAATAATACAATAACTTTCATGGTATCACTATGCAATTTTAGATTATCACCAAATGCTCATCATTTTTTTTAATTATTATTTCCTAAAATATTCTTTTTAGAACTATATAGTTCAAGCAGGCTGGAACATCTACATTGTACAAATGATTCCTTAGAAGCTCACAGTGAGTCCCTTCTGGGTTTTATAATGCAGAAGGTGACGACTCCTGAAATACCTAACGAGTTTCAGCTGCACCTAGCAGAGCACAAGTCTATCTCTGCAAACATATTTCAGTGCCAAAACAAAGCACAGCCATACCTGCTGCAGAGAGCCATTGATATTTGAATTCAAATCCCTTGGTTTTTAATTTATATGTCCTAAATTTCCTGCTTAAAAAAAGTGTTTCCTTTCACGTAAGTCACCATATAACTCCTTGCTAATCCTCCTCATTTGCACTGAGTATTAGCTGTACGGAGAATTGTACTAATTAATCCTACACAACTATAATTGAGTGGCTGGGCTGCACAACAGCATGAGAATTGGCATGGCACTGGGAACTGCATTATCAGATCTATTTTCTGGCTAAGTCCTATTATGTTCTGCAGGATGGATACAGAGCACAATGAATTTAATTACATAGTCTTTCAATTGGCTTTCTTGTAAGCTAGAAAACTCTCTTCTAGCTCTTCCACTGGAAAACAGTGTCTTCCCTGAAGTCACACTTGCATTGTACTTTACCAGCTAATCCTTCAACCTGGGCAGTAATCACTGGCTAATGACTAATGGCCTTGTCTGCAAGGTCATATCCCCAGACTATGCTGGAGACTATAAACATTCTGCTAAATTGGTAATCACCAACAACAAAGTTTGTGATTAACTGCAAGGAAAGCTGCTCACGTTCTGAGTAAAATAAGTCACCCCAAAAGTGACCCCTCCTATTTAGTGAATGAAAATAACAACAAAGAGCACAGTAATGCTATTTGATAGAGCAAATTCTCAGCTACAAAACACCATTTTTCTACATAGTCACCACCATTAGCTGATTCATATAGATGAGCTGACTGAGACACTCCTGGTATTGTGAATTATTTAACATAGTCTTCACTTCATGATGAAGTTTTCACATGTCATTCCCTCCAAAGGGTCATTACCATTTAGATGTTGTCCACTAAAAATCTGGGTTATGGTCCTAATTCTACCAGAGACCTGCATCAACAAATCACTCTGATCTCTCTGCCTGAACCATCCACTGCCCTTTAACTTCTTTCGGCTCCCATAATTTTAATCAAATTTTCAGTATTCTGGCACCAACACACCAAGGAGAGACCCATCCCATGAAGAGGACTCAAATTCTCTCAGTGGATACAGGCAATGTTTGGAGATGGTACCTCACATACACAGTATAATGAAGAATCCTCTAGAAATTCTTCTCCAGGATACAGAGTAAGTAGGCTTTTGATTTCAGTGGTTTGGTTAAGCACTATTAATTTTTGAAAAGATCCTGTTTTATGCATGCTTATTCGTCTATTACCTATGAACAAGGAGGTGGCAGATTAAGGGAAATTTATAAGCTTTCTTACTGCTGAAATGCTCAGATTATATTGAAATATGACTCTATGTCAAAAGAAATGAACAAGAAAGACCAACCAAGTGAAAACATTCAGAAGTGAGAAAAGCAGTACAGGACTACAGAGAGATTGCTGGAGATTCACCTTTTTTCATTATTTGTTCTTCCCCACAGCGGCATTCCTATATTCCGTATAAAATATAATGCACTTAATTGATCTAAGTAATTTCAAGGCCGCTGAATAGCAGAAGCCTCCAGAGTGGAATATTCTGACTTAATGATCACATAAAATTGCTGAAAGTGTTTTTAATGTCATTGTAATTTCTGAGTTTATTTAATAGTTGAGGGGGAGAGAGGGTAACATTAACAGTCATCTGCGTGGCTTGCATGGCTGTATATAACAAATGAGACATGTGGATGCCACAAGAGCCATCATTTTAAAATGGCTGCAGTAAAAATGCAGTTATACTGAGCATTTGCTTTAGGCCATGACACAGTTTAATGAGAATGATATTGCATTAGAATTCAGGACACCTCAGATATGCTTCCAAGTGTTTGACCTTTTAAGAAGTCAGATCGCCTAGGTTCCGCTGACTCCTTTCTCTTTCTTTCTCAGCAGCATCCATTCCGTTCATAAACATTTCAGCCAAGAGCTGCCCTATCCAGATGTCCACCACAGTACTGTATTCCATGTTACGGTCTGTGGTAAAGAGATTTATGCATTTATTTTTTATTTACTATGCTGTGAACAGCTGCTTTCCATCCTCAGTCATCAAAACATCAATTAATTTCAGATCTTTGTTTATAGAACATCTCTGCCTTCTCACAAAGCCATGGTTGGGGGTCATCACTTGTACAGGCCAGTAGTGCAAAGCCAGGAGGTGGGCTCGGTGAGAGGCTGCTGTGTATTAAGTCTGTAGGGCTACTAGTTCCAATGCAGGTGGCTTCCCTGATTCCCTGATTTTAAAGCTAATTTCACATTTTTTTCCACTCTCTCTCTTTCCCTCCTTCTGTTTTGAAGTTATTTTAATCTCTTCTCAACCTTGCCATTTTTTTCCTTGTCTAATTTGACTTATTTCTAAGTTGTGATGATATCCTCAAGACACCAATTCATAAATTCCTCATGTTGAAATTGTTCATTAAAATCTAATTTTTACTATCTAATTCTGGCTTTTTAGTTAATGAAATCAGAGTAATTATAAATATCCATCTTGCAACATTGCATATTGTCAATTGAATATAAAAACTCAAAATGGAAGAAAAGCACCACTTACTTTCTTTCCTCTAGCTGCAAAGGAAATCAGTCCAATCATAAATATATAGATTAAAATATTCTTCTCTAAGTTAATTTCAGTATTAACTTTATACTACCATTAAGGTTTGCCTGAACACAAACCATAAGGGACTACATCTAATTTCAACATCTTCACATGAGAGAGGTTTGGTTTGCTCAGATCCATTATTCAACAAAGAGAACTGAAATGCTTGGAAAGAAAGGAACAGCTCATGCTGTATTTGATCCAGAATTCAACAAGATCTTTAACATTTTCCAAAAATATTAGAATATGTGGAAGGAAGAAACACTCAGGAGGACTTTTAGTACTTTTTTCTATTATTTTTTTTCAGTTGATTTCTGTAGACTTTTCTACAGAAAAGCAGGTTCCCTACACCAGGTAACAAATTATAATACAATATAATAATTATAACAAATTATATAATCACATTATATTAAGGCTTCCAGTGACACCAAATAGTTATCCCTCAATCTTATAAGTTTCTAAGAATTTCCTAATATTTTTAAAGCTTTATCAACTCTAAATAAAAGATGTTACGGATATTAATATATTGGTGCCACAGTCTGAAAAATGCTTGAGTAGGGGAAAGACGGACAAACTTACCACTGCAGACTGGGAATCTGATCCGGATTACATCATTTGGTAGTTGCATCTTTTTGAAACAGTGCAGTTTGGAGAGCTGAATGTCAGTTCGGTAGATACGCAGCTTTAAAAAGATTTCAGAAAGCTGTGGATGAAATAGTGCAAGACTGATCAGGTTAGGAAGTTGTTATCAGAAAAGAATGATTTGTTAAAAGCTAAATTATTTACATGGTGGGATCCAATTTTATAAATTCCTGTAGATCTCTGCCTGGTTTCTTGCCAAGGTGAATTATGGGAATGCCCATTTCTCCTTTGGGCAACAGTGAGATGGCCACACTTCAGACTGCCTTGCAAACAGACCCTTATGGGCTTCCAGATCCAGGAGTCTGAGTGAGCTGGATGCCACAGCCTGAGGTGAGGTTCATGTCCTGGCTGCAACCTTCAAGTCATAAGCAAAGAAGTTTCAACAGGGAATTCAACTGAAGTGCACAAAAACTGAAGCTAAACTGCTTTTCTGGGGGAAATCTAAGATCTTGGGCACCTAGACTTGTCCATTTTCTAAATTTACATTCATACAAGAAAATAATTTGATGCTTTGTATACTTTTTTATTTCAATTCTCATTTTTCTCTGAGGCAGTATTTATAGTCACTGAGGAGGGAACTGCAGGTAGTGAAGAAATTAGAAAATCTCCACTTGGAGTGCCTCAGCCACAATGGAGATGCTCTCGCACTCTGTATTTCACACAACAGCTCAGAAAGATGAAGTTTGTGTAACAAATGCAGATAAAGTTATCATTGCCAGACTCTACAACATACAATTACTTTGATTCATGCAATCTGCCTCTTTGATGAGATGTCTCACAGTAACAGCATAATAACCACTAAAATAACCATTTAGTTGTTAAGGCTAGCTGATTCTAAGTTTGTTTTAATCAAAAGCTTCAGATCATCTGGTTTGATATCTGTTGGCAAAAGTACTCTTCTCGGCAGTGCGTTCACAGAACAGGCACAAGGGAGACTTGTTTCAGGCCTAGCAGCAGTTAAAGGAAAGAAAAAGTATAAGGAAAGTATTCTTCATGGTAAGTCACTGCAGAAAGTGGAGTTATTCAGTGATTCTTCCATGTAAGAGCATATTCTCTGTGGAAGTTAATAAAAGGTGATCCTACAGAAATTTGCAGCTGCAGCTTTTCATGCTGGAATCATGAGCATGACTCTGCAGTGTTTGAACAGAAAGTCCTGATGAGGTAACTGGTGGTCTGATAGCATTTATTGGCATTCTGCAAGGCATTGATTCTGGGGTTATTGGTCATTAACTCTTCTAAAAACAATAACAGGGTTTAATTTTATCACAGTCAAAAAAGAAAGAACCCTGCACCTCACACCATTCAAATGTTCTAGTTCAAAATGGGGAATCGTGGACCTTTCTGGCAGTCTGTTGAATCTGATATTACTTAGAGTAATACAGAAGGGTTATTCTAGAAGCCAGCTTTCTTTTGGAAGTAAAAACAATCTGGCAATTACTGCAATTGAGTATTAATACAAAAAGAGAAAGGCCATACAAAGAGACTCAGAACAGCTATTGCTTATTACTATTGCCAACTGAATGGCATTAGAGAGGTCAGTTTGCCACATGACTTCTTCCTGCAAAGTAAAGCACGTATTAAATATGTTGAAAGCAATGTTCCTGGAAAACAGCAGTTTCAACATAATTGGCATAAAGATTAAAAAAGAGGATATGGAAAATATCCTTGACCTTGAAAGATCTTTTTGTTTTTGATGCACTGCTCAGGGAAGGAGCTTCTGTTCTGTGTAAGAATTATCCTTTTAGTTAAGCCAAACCAGGTTCACAATGCAGCTTAGAGCTGAAGAGCTAATATGGTTATCTGTTGTCTTCCTCTATACACCAAGATCCACAACTAAAATAATCAATGTCTGTATGTTGGTTAACAGAACTTGTCTTTAAGGGATGAAGAAGAATTGCTCATCTTTTCCTCTGCAAAACCCTGAAGAAGGGTGGATACTGTTCCTGACAGGATCAAAACAAGAGCAGAGCTCTGGGGAATTGATTCTTCAGGGAACTTGAATCTATTTGCTAGATACTCCCTGCATGGTTATCTGAGTCACTTCACTGTCTTTTGACGTTGTTGGTGCATGGCTCAGGTATTCACACCAGTAGACTGAGTGTAACTGTCATCAAGTTGTAGAATTCACTGGGAAGGAAGAGGATTTTCTCTTTAATTTATCCTTTTCTTCCATGACCTATAATGCAGTTCTACATTACTCTAAATAAACCATCCCAACTCACCACCTGATTCTCAGACAGTAGGTACATGTGAGGGACAGACCATGAAACAAAAGAGTACAAGTCTGACTGGAGAGTCTGGTCCCCTCTGGTACCTTGTATCTTCAGTGAAGAAACATCAGTCTGAATGGAGATTTTGATCTCAGATGCAGCTCCCTCTGACAAAGCTTTTAGCTTTTTTTTTTTTTTCTTGCAGTAGAAGTGCTTGACATCAGGGTACTCAGAAGTCTCTATTCTTCTCAAAAACTGTGTGGGAACAGATAGTCAATGATTTTTGATTGATTCTGATTTTCTCAAGTATTATCCCTAGTTCTCTTTTTCTGAAACTACAAATTTTTCCTTTTCTCTTGACTTTTTTCCATCTCCCATTCTCTCTGTAAACAATATTTCTTTTCTTTGATCCTCCCTCTTGTTCATTTCACATTCCAGTGTTCAACCTTTTCCTCTACCTGACTGCGTACTATGTATCCTCTGGGGACATTGAATCAAAAGTCAATTCTTCTAAAACTGACTTAAGAAATTAAAATCTAGTATGTAACCTGTTTACTTACAGCAACTTTTGTTAATTCTGTCAAACTAGAAAACATGGAAATTCTGAAGAAAATTAAAAAACTGTTCATACAAATATCTTTGCAGTGCCATTTTTGTAGATGAATGAAAACAGAAGTTTTTAATGTTAAAATATGCTTGTCCTTAAAGATAATTATTTAAGTTATTGTATTAAAATAAAAGACAACAAGTCAGAAAAAGGAAAAAATTCAAGACTTTCACTTTAAACAAAATACACTGGTAATGTTTAAAATGAGTAATTTACCATGTTGTAGATTTTGCTTTTGTGTCACATAAGATCATTGCCATTAAACCATGAGCAATTTTTAAAATCCTTTTTGGTGCATCATGGAAATGAAACTCTGTTTCTTGTTCATCCATTCCCTTCTATTTTTTGAACTGTCAATTTTCTCTTTGTCTGGCTGCCATTGATATTATGTTGTCTCCACATGGTCAGCTCCAGCTTCGCGCACAATAGCCCTCACTGGTCTATAAACACTGACAAATTAATGCTATATTCAATGGAATGAAACTGTACTGTTGAAGGAGACTGAGGGTTAGCAATAGAGAAATCACAGACAAATTTGCAATGTAATACAGCAGCTAAAGGAAGGGCAATGTAATCTTAGGCTGCAGTCAGAGAGAGATTACATTATGGAGCAAAAAAAGCCAATAATTTTCCTCTGGACAGCTTGGCTGTGACTGCACCTGGAATATTACACATTCAGTCCAGGGCAGAGAGACATCAACAGACAAACATTCAGAAAGAAGAGCAACAGCAGTTGATTTACCAGGAAAAGTTTAAATGAGCAAAATAAAGCAGCTGTGCTCCTCTGGGCAGCACAGGACGAAGAGCAGCATGGCTGGGAGCAAAGCACTCACTGTTGTAGGAATAGGGATGCAAAGCTGTCATCTAAGGAAGGTCAGATCTCTGCAGGTCTGCATCTACCTCTTACCTTCTCCTTCATCTATTCTCTCAGAATAAACCTTTCTGAAAATAAGTTTTCTGACAACCAGGTCATGAAAGCAAATTACTGCTTCTCAACAGGCAGAATTTCTACCCACTGAACAATGAAGCTCTGGATCCTTTGCCAAAGATAGCAATCTGTTCAGCTGCACAGCCTGGACTTCTGAGGACAATAGAGCCCACACCCTTGCCTAGCACAGGTGGGAGAGGCAAGCACCACAAAGGGGCTAAGCCAAAGGGTGAGCTTATTTCAACTTTTCACTTTTCCATCGGAGCTTGGCAGACAATAGTCAAATAAAGGTCTACAACAAACAAGATTAATAATGAAATTAAATCAACAGTGCGAAACCCAGCTGAGATCAAGGTCCAGATAGTCTTTGGTTGTGCAAATATGTGCTGTGGAAAGCCTTGAAATATCAAGAATTTAAGCAAACATTCTGTGACACCGTGATATGTTTGTATCAGATTATGCAGAACATTTGCTTTTCATGATGCTCACAGAACATCTGCACTGCTCCTGCTCAGGATATATCTTGCCCTTTTGAAAGCAGCATGCCCCCCCCAGAAGGACAAATCCCGCTTCACCAGGAAGACTGCAGGTTGCTGCCCTAACCCAAGGGAGATTCCTTCCTGGCTTCTGTTAAACATCTGGGGAAGAGCAGTATTTTTGCATATCAAAAGATAGACAATAGGAGTTGTAAAATGACAGCGGGTTTAAGAACAGAAGTTTACAAATTGGTTGTATAAAATGAAAAGTGTTTGTGTTCTAAGAGCTGAGAACTTCTGGTGCACACTTCATAGGAGATATGCTGTGAACACAATAAATCACATCCTGCTGAGGAGATATGGAAAAAGACATCATCAAACACGAATCAAAGCACTCTGCTTCTTTAAGAACAACTAGTTCTGTTAAGATTTTTTGCTGTCTTAATTTTCTTTGCTGTTGATTGTGTCCCCGAAGACAAAATACTTGAGAAGTCAGTGGAAGGCAGGCATTGGATGCCAAGGACAACAACCTGATTATCACACCTCCACAGAGAGCCCATCTGAGAGGTCTTCACATGGCCTAGCAATCTGCAGGCCCACAGAAGAAACCAATATTGAGAATTTGATTGGACCTAACTGAGTTGTAAATAACTCCCAGGTGAACGTCCTTGATACAGGGATGTGGTCACTGGAGGGACACTGACTTACATTATATGGGACAGAAATGAAATAAAACTGTTATGATTTTATAGGGAGGAGAATTATATAGGACATTTTATTAGGAGAAACAGGAAAAACCAAAGCCTAATATATACACCCAGGAGTTATTTGAAGCTAAGAATTAGTTGTGCAATAAGAAGTAGAACTTGCTAACTGTCTCAACTATCATTTAGGAATCTACAGTGAAATGTCTAATTTATTACACAAATTAGACCAAGGCAGAATAAGGCATTCTGTTTAATCATAAGGACTGGGAGGAGTAGCAAGGGTGGTGATGGGGGAAATCTCACCATTTTGAGCAAGATTGAATATTCTATAAAGTCAAATTTCCTCACTTAAAGGAAGGTATTAAAATAGAATGAAGAAAGTGAAAGAGGTCACGCTGTTTCATCAGGATTATTTTCAAGTAGTTAGGAACTAACTCGTTGGGTTTTTCATGAGAAAATTGGCTCAAGTTTATCTTGCAGCTACGTCAGCTGATGCATGGTGTGAAACGTGGATAGTTAAATCACTCATATAAACCAAGAAAGGTCAGGATTTCTTGTTAACATTTGTCTGGAGGATAAGACTGTTTCCTTTCCTCTGCTCCCAGAAGGTATTATCTATACATGTTCTTAGTGACATTAAAAGCTTACTCCACCTATTGGTTCATAAGTGAAAATAATTCTTATCTTCACGGCAGGAAAAGTTTCTACCAGGAGGAAAATCAGCTGCTCATTTCCCAATTAACAGGAGAAAAATTGCCTTTGAAGGTCATTGTTAGAATAGAACATGGCAGGAAAGGAAGAAATGGTTAGAAGCGACCATGGGTAAGACAGTCATAGAGACAAAATGATAAGGCTGCAGCTCTCAAATGCATCCAAAATACTACTTCATTACAGGTTTGCATCTCTCAGTTCAAGCAGCTTGTTATAGATCCATGTATCTTAAAGGAAATCTTATGTTGGAAACCTTGAAAAGGATATATTAATCAAAGAAGTCTGAAGGACATATGAAACAATTTCCCTCAAGAAATCTTCTGTGTTAATCACGGTCAGTGACTAGATTTGTGAGAATAATGCTAAAACTGAAGTTCTCTCATCAGCTGCAAGCCTAGACAAGTCTGCTTTCTACATCCTAACCTCTTTCTTGTTTTAGCTTGCCTTTGAATTCATAGGCTTGAGACTAAATCTTAAAACTCCTGAATTAATCCTGCCATTTCAAAATCCAGATTCTCATCCAAATGTTCCTGAATTTTAGAGATGCTTCTATGAAGAGTTCCTTGGGGAAGTGTCATTATTTTTAATCAATTTTTGGGATTCAGAAAGTAAGCTGTTGTTGATTATATGATTTATGCATGCTCTCCACAGACTTGGAGGGGTTTCATGCATTATTTTACAGTGTTTATGGCTTATTATGGAAACTACATGGTAATAGTGGTTTCAATTATAAGCCTATTAGGCAGGTAATTGACAGCACAAGTATACTATAAAGTTACATTCTGCTTGCTTCAATACAAGTGCTGTGTTGTGTTTTTAGGCAGTCAGTGCTGATAATCAGTGCATAAATGATTCCCTAATTAACTGCTTCTGTCAGAATCCCAGTTTCACTCAACAAGCAAGTTGGCCAAGGGTTCATTTGTCTCTTTTCTTTTGCTCTCATCTCCCATGATGAGAAATGGTTCATCACAACAGGAATCTTGCCCAGGCCATGGCAGCGAATGCTTACTGTCAGTTGTACTGTCAGCAATTACATCTCTTTCAAGTTCATAGCTGTGGAACATTACTAAAAACAAGAGGGTGACAATGCCTGAAAGTGGATTCTTATCCCTGAAAGTCTATTCTAAGGGAGTCATGGCTTTCACCACAGTTCAGCATCAGATTAGCTTTTGCTGTATAAAGTCATGTCTTTAACTATGGAAAGAGAATGAAACATTTTCCATGGCTCAATCCTATGCTTGCAGTTGCCTAATGACTCTCAGTAACTTCTCAGGACAGTTGCAAATGACACCTGAGATTTTAAATTCCTTATAAGTTTTAATTGTTATTCCTAACACACCTGGAATGTAAACTGTACTTTATGCATTCATAGGGAGGAGGGATCAAATCTCACGTGAAAGGGCACGCATAAGGAAAAGTATGGAAAATAACAGTAAGCGCATAAATTATTTTTTCTGGATACTTATTTTCCCTTTGAAATAGGTTTGAAATAAGAAAAGTGATAATTCACAAAAAAAATTGTGCTCAGTGATTCAGTAATCATAAATAAAGGTCTGAAGCATGCCCCAAAAATTTGGTAGGTGGTCAGTAATGCTGCCACATCTGTCCCTTTTGACATCTAAGGTGCAAAGGTACCAGGACATGAATTCCTTTTTATATCAATCTGAAAGATGTGGAAGATTTAGAATGACCTCCCTCTTTGAAAAAGATAGCATGGAAAGAAAACACTGTACCCCTGGAAAATCTGCTTCACTACATATGTGCATTATGATAATAATAAAGGTTAATAAAATCAGATAAAATCTCCAATTTAAGCTGTCACCTGCCTACAGCCTATTAGGAAACTGCTCTGTTTATGTTACCTCTGAAGCTTTTAATATAGTTCAGTTGTAGTAAAGCTGTTGTAGAGACCATAAATAAGAACTTTTTGAAAAATTATTTTTAAGAGTTTAGGATTGTTTTCAAGAAGCATTTAGATGTTCTACTAAGGGACACAGTTTAGTGGAGAAATACTGGTAGTGATCCGATGATTTCCTAGATAGATACAAGAGATAGAAACTAAACTTGTGCTTCTCAAACCAGATCTTACTGATAGCAGGTGCTTCCCATCAAATCTTACCCTAGTTTACTCATTACCAACTCAGAGTGACCTTATGAGCTCTCGTTTGGATTTTTTTCTCTCTTGTGCTGAGGTAGCATGAGATGCATTTTTCTTTGAAATACCTGAATTATTTGCTATGGAGTTGGATAACCTGTCATAACAGTTCAGAGAATTACAAAATCATCATTTTTTGTCTGACTGCCACTGAACTTGTTGCTTTTATCATCACAGATCACTGCAAACCTCCAACATGTAGCATGTTTTGTTTCATTTCATTATATTTTATCCATTTAAGTGTGCCCTCCAGCTTTTCTGAAAAGGAGAGATGAGTGAAAAATCTTCTCTCACAGTGACGCTTCCCCTTTAATCTCGGCAGGCAAAGTGTCTTATTGAAATTAGCACTGTGATCCATTCTGTTTATAGAGGTTCTAGTAAGACAAGAAGACGAAAGCTGTTTAATCTTTGCCTTCAAAATGTTGTTTCTCTTACAGCAGCTCAAAGGGAGAAGAAGAATACTACTTCAATATTATGAGGGTCTATGGAGTATGAGAATTAACAGTTTGTTGCATAACAGGTACAGTAAAAAAAGACAAAAGTCTGTGTGGCCTTTTTTTCACATATAGAAAACAAGTTGTCTTTGTCACTGCCGAACATTTTTCCTGACTACACACAAGTGAATCACATTGACTGTGACATTTTTTCTACTTGGAAAGAGCTTCCAGCACAACCCTTTTCGGCTGGAATTTCCTACAGTTCACTTGACTGCCAGGAACCTGGCTTCATAGGAATGGATGAGGTTGGCAGAGACCTCAGTGTCCAGCAGCTCCAACCCCTGCTCAAGCAGGCTTACCCAGAGCAGATGCAGGTAAGAAGAAAAAGGGGCTGACTTGCCCTGTATCACAGAGATCCCAGGAAACAGCAGAGGAGCAGGAGGGGACTCAAGTAGACCTGGCTGGCAGTGTTGGGTCATGGCTTCTCTTGCTGTGAATGACTTCCACTGCGGGTAACATGGCTGCTTCCTACATTGCCCATATGCTGCTTAGATGAAAGTGAGCAGCACACATCTAGCTGCCTTTGCAGGTTACTTTGCCTCACTGCACTTAGTCTTGCAGGGTTTTCTTTTTTCTAAGATTTCCCCTGTATTTTCCTCTTTGAATTACTGTTTTTTTAAGTTTACAAAGGTTTTTCACTGAAAATAACATTGAACAAGGAAATTATTTCTTCAGGTACTTTTTTACATTCCCAGCACACTGGAGATCTTACTGTATACCGTATTATTTATTATTATGTCTTCTCATTCTTACTGTAGTCAGATGGTAGAGAGACAGCATATGTCTATGTTCCCCCAACTGTTTATTTAAGCCTGAATTTCGAGCTCCAGGCTTAAGGTTTATCATTCAGCTTAACGTTTAATTCTCAGATCCTGAAATAATGAATTTTTTACTTCAGTTCACAAGATAAGTCTGCAGTCCATTTCAGATATTTCTGTCTTGAAGAAAAAAAATTGGCACCAATGAAGGAAAAATGTACTCAATACTAGACTGATAAATATATTGCAAAATAGGAGGCTCGGGCTGAAATGCTTAGGAAATGAAACCTGGTCATTTCATGCCATCTACTCAGAATGGCAGTGTTATTGTTTGCATGAGAACTGAAGTTAAGGTTTCAGTTGCTTCTAAATTAGGAAGCACACATGCATATACACGAGCACATGCACAGAAATTAATAAAAGCCAGAAAGAGAGAGGACAACAACAATAGGATGCAGAGGGATTTTGATTATTTCACCATGTGGCCTAAAAACACAGCAAATTCAGCAAGATGCAGATTTGCATAATGAAATGAGACTGGAATCAAAGTATCAGAAAGATAGACCAAGTGCTAATTAACTAGACATTGCAGTAAAAAAAACCAACAACACAAGATGAGGAGACAGTACAAGGCAGGAAAACATTACAGGGACAAACAGATAATAGTGTTAATTATGTTAGAGAAAAAAAATCTTGGCTAGAATATGCTGGAGCCATTGCTACAAACTTTAGTCAACTTTTCAAGGAGTAAAGTCATCTTGGAGTTGATTAGAGCTATGGATTCCTGACAATTGCTAATCTCATAAAGAATCTGATCGTTCTTTCTCTGCATGGATCCAGACCAAATTTATAGCTAGGGGGTATTATAAGTGCCACAGCCCTAGGATAGACAGCAAGACATTAGGCCTTTGTCCCCTTTGGAAATGTCTGATGTTTGCAGCAGCCTTATTTTCCATCTGTGCAAGCAGACCACATAAATACTCTGTAAATGACTCCATGCCCTCTTCATTTGGTGCTCTGTCAGCATACATTTCTGCTACAGCTGCAAAAGCAGAGCATGAGCCTCTTCCCTTATTCTAAGGGTTGAGTTTTGGGACTATGAAACTGTTAATTCATTCATCTTCTTGTGTTCATGATTCTATAACTAGAGCTAAATTGATAAAGAAGCCCTTTTCCTAATATATATATACGTATATATCTAAATATTTAGCAGGTAGGATAAACCTTAAAAACGTATGCATGTCTATTTTACACAAAGGACTAGAGTCCCATATCAATAATTTAGGCATGTTAGTTTCTTCAGACACATGCAGCAGCTCTGTTAAGTTGGTTCTTTCAGAGTATTTGGTGAGTGAGTTTATGTGGGTGTGTGGATTGATGTGTGGAGTAAATTCTAGAGGACCACTGTGTTCCCCATACACTATGATTGTGGAAAGGAAGCAGAGCAGGAGAATGCTTCCCAGGTCTAAGGCCAGCTGGCAAACCAGTGCCATCTGGGTGGATCTGTGATGTGCTAAAGATACATTTGTCAGAGTTTGCATTTCCGCTTTTGGATGAGGAGTACTCAGGGTGAAGTCAAGATTTCTAGCTTCCTTCTTCTCTTGAAGGCACTGCCTGCAGAAATGTTTTCCAGGTCTCCTGTGTTAGAAAAGCTTGCAAATATGTCTCTTGTAGGATGTAGCTGTAGAAGCCTCTTTTGAACTGAAGTGGCAGTAGTGTATGCTTTTAGCTCTGTCACACCTCCATGGTGTGCCTGCTAAAGTGTAAGCCATCACAGTTGTGTACTCATCTATCCGCCAACAGAAGCCTCATTCTTTCCTCAACAGGCTGTTGGGAGGGAAAAACACTCACTTATAAACTGCAACATAAGGTAAGAACTTCAACACTTTCATTTTTTGCTTTCAGTTTCAGTGGGAGAGATTTCTGGACCCTACTTTGTAGCTAGACATTTTGATGAGGTTGCCAGTTGTGTTACACTACTATTCCAGTTACTGCCATCTGAAGGCAGAGCTGCTCAAGTAGTGGCACAAAGGTTAGTTACAAATGAAATTCTGCAGTAAGGGAATGGAATATCACAAGTAATAGATGAGACCATCTTATTGTATTATATGGAAGAATTACTCCCTGATATGTTATGCAGTAAATGATAGGTAAGTTATTTAAGCCATCCAGCCAGAATCTTTTGTTCCCTATTATGAATGGCCTTTCTCCAAACTACGAACTCCAAATGGGGATATTCCTTTTTCATATATACGTATGTATATATATTTATTTGTGGAATGCTAGGCCATCAATGGGGTCTCAAGCACAGAATTTATACCTTTGAATATCTTTTAAAAAATAACTGTACTAGAGTGTTTCTCATTTAGATAAGAGAACAAATGAATCCCAGTCTGAAATACTTAGCTAAATCAAAGGGAAAAATAAAGAGAATTGTTAAAAGACCCCCCAGACTGAACAATGAAAAATCCTAGATGCTTACATTTTAGAAATTAACGAGACATGGAAACTACAATAGTCTTTTCCATCCACAACACTTTTTACAAGAATAGGGTTCATCTGTAGGTAGGCAAATGGGGACACCAGGTTGAAAAGACCGTAGAAGATATCATATAGAGCTGGGGAGGGGTAAGGTAACAGATTCTCTTTTACACTTCTCATCATTCCATTCCTTTAAAGCTTATTAATAAACATTACTGAAACTGATAGTTTTGTATAATGTGAATCCACCATGTTTGTGGTTGCTGCCCCAAGAGAATCAGAAGTCAGAGGTTTCTGTATGTCTGTTAAAAGTTAAAGCAGTGAAATCTGTAGGATTAATTTGCATATGATCTCAGTTCTGGGTTGGGTTAAGCATTTCTTCTTTAAATTTCTCATTTGTAATCAAAAGATAGATTCCCTTTCCTGCTCCCATTCCTCGTTAGCACTGCAGCGCTCCAGGTAAATCTTCCTTATGGAAGCTCTCAATGGCTTTTTCAGAGGAGAAGGCTGGCCCATAGGGAGTTTTTACTTATAAACTATATCCACCTCCTTTGAGATGGATTCACCTAGTTAGCCAGAATGAACTGTGTCTCTGAACTACATCAGGAGGCATGTGGGAAAAATAAATGTCTTCTGAGTACATGGATGAATGCATGTAATGCTCTTAAATTATTTTCAAAGTTTCCTCTGAGTTTGGCTTTCTATTTAACTTCCTGGGCCCTTCACTAGCTAGTAGATATCCTTCAGGTAGTAAAATACTGTCCATGGCCATGCATTACCTGTGGTATTTATCATACATACTTGAATTGATCCCTGAAAATGTAGGGAGTAATGCAACATTCAATCATGCAGGCAATACATACAGAAAACAGGAAACAGCATGGGGCTGTCTCCTTAGGGAAAATCTCGATATATCAATGCATACTTATTAACTCCATTTGTTAAGGAATATGTCATGATTGCAGCTACACTGGTAGGCTTACACCATCCATTGATCTCCCAAGGAAAATTCAGAAAATAATTGATTTTAACTGTAAGAAGTCAAAAAAAGCTTCTGTATACTTAGAGCACCAACTACTATTAATGATATGCAGTAGAGCAAGCAAGCAAACAGACATAAAAATGTCCTTGAAATGATAACTATATAAACAACTCTAGAGAAATAGGCTTTTGTCCTATGTTTGGGGAATTGTCTTTAACCCATTTCTTTCCACTCTTTTGAATAACGAACCTGGAAAATTTCAACACAGGACATAATGTCAAAAAAAAAAAAAAAGGTACTTAAGTGCTTGAAAGTTTTGATAACATTGTTTGCATATTTCATTTGCTTTACTTTCCTTAACACATTTTCTTTACTTTTATTAAAGAAGGATTTTGCTCATTACCACACAATGTCAGCAGTTCAATCAGCCTGAACGCACAGTTTAAAACGAAATACTCGTTGAAAAAACTACAAGCAAAATTTCCATTTCAGTGGAGTATATTCTCTCACAATAAAGGAAATTATAGTGTCATAGAATCATGTGTCAGCTAGTTTGATCACATATTAGTACAAAATACATAAGGAATCTTCTCCTACTGTCCAAGTGAGCCCTGCATTCACATGGAAACAAATTGTTAGATTATACAGTACATTAGATTAACACTCCCTCAAAATACAAATCCCAGCAGGGAATTCATCCTTTCTGATAGATCAGTGCTTTGTGACTAGGCAATTGTCACACAGCAAGAAATTCAAGCAAAATGTCAGAGAAGTTTGACATTCTGAAATGAAGCTGACAGGAAAATTCTGGTCTGATGGGACTTGGAGGTTTTTAAAATATTTTCTGTATTGCAATTCATTGTTAAAAAAAAAAAGAACCATGCACACACACTCATAAAACAGAACAAAACAAACAAACAAACAAAAAAGAAAAGCCAGGAATAAAAAAGTAAAATGTCCAAGCGTCATCTGTCAAAGTTTTAATATAATAAGAATAATTGTGTTCCTGATCCATTAAACCTGTGACACATACTCTATAAATGCTTCAGGGAATAAGATGCAATACTGTGATGGTAAAACCTGCGTCTATTGAAGGGAAGAGTGCCACTAAAATAAAGGGAAACATTATAAAGAAATGGAGTTTTTATGAGGTAAAGGATGGCAAGTAAGCATGATGAAATGCTAATTTATAACCTTCACATTACAGTCCCTCGTGCTACAATGGGAACTAATTTTCATCTGTTGAGGGAAAAGAGCAAATGTTTGAGACAGACAGCCAAGTCCCTCCAACTCTCTTCTTCTTCAGCACTGTGGTTGCACCAGCCTTGGGGCAGAAAGATGGTTTTTCTTTAAATTTCAAGACAAACTGTAAATTCTCCAACACAATTGTGGTTTTGCATTGGGGACTAGGCCCCATATACTTCCTATATTTCCACCATCATACATTCAGGGTAAGTAAACCTAGCCTATTTCATAGCAGCCTTTTCTAAATTACATTATTCAGACTCTCTTTCACAACAGCATGCTTAGTTTCAGAAAATGTGTCCTTCAAAACAGGAAAGTTTTCCTTTCTAATAGTAGTTTTTCCATCTGGCAACAAATCAACCCCCATCATTATTCACCCTTTCCCAGCATTTTGCAGGAACACTGGAAACACAAAATAGGATCTATAAGATTCTTTCTACCCTCACAAGTATGGTTTCTGGGCATTTCCAATTTCCTTGATTTCTTCAGACTGGCAAGAACTTTTCTACTTTTATTATCTTCATACCTGAGCAAAGGGACAGGGCAGTTGTTTCCAGTGTGCAGTTAACAAGAGGAACATCAGCTGCACCATGGAACAAACAAGGCTCTGTCTTTCCTTCATTCTTTTTGTTGTTGTTGTCGTTGTTGAAGATTGATTTAAAATCCACAAGGTACAAAACTTGAGCAGTTTGTAGCAAGTTATAAATTCTAAGATTAAAAACAGAGCCCTAAATATTGTTCTGTAGTGTGGGAGCATGCTTCATTATAACCTGCATAGGAATTCAATGAGAAGAACACAGCTGCTTTGAATTCCTGTCCAGAGAAACCACACAGCTTGCATAAAAATAAATGCTTTGCATATTAAGGAAATTGTATGTTACTTGCCATAGAAACATTCTAGTCCTATCCTTTTTTTAAAATCATCTATTATAAAGATTCAGAGTTATTCATTCACAGTCTTGTTGGAATCATTATCACGTGTTTGACTAATGAATGACTAATTGCTAGCTAGGACACAGATATGAGAACATCACATTAGTTATTGCTTCTGGTCAAGTACTAACTATTGGTTAGTACATGGAGACATTGGTTTCTCCTCCCACAAGCTCACTGCTACTACTGATGCATCCTTTTACAAACGCCACAAAGATCCAAACATACTGTATATCAAAGGACATTTCAAAGACACAAGCACTGATAACGAAGACAGATTTTGGGAGTAAACAGTCAGATCCTGAAGCAAAAATCAGTGTTTTTCTCAGTAAAAAGATGAGATATAACCTCCAATGGCCACTCTGAATCTGCTTCAAGTATTAATTTAGTCCTGACTCTAAATCTGGAGACTGGTTTAACTGTGCCAGTGTGAGGAAGTCATTTAAGCCTGTCCATCAAATACATCTTACCACAAGTAGCTGTGAGAGCACCTTCCCTCCCATGCCAAAGAAATACCAGTCCAGACAAAGCAGAACTGAACTACATGGACACAAAATACTAGATGTGTTCTTAAAACTCTGGGATCCAGGTACATTTTGAAATAATTTATGTAGATGAAAGCACAAAAATGAATGAACCGTCCCTGCAGATTGTGGGATGTGATGCAAGCTTCCTTCTTGAAAACTCACCAAATTTTTCTTCACTGTACTTTTTTTTGTTTTTTTTATCCTTCTCGGACATAACTTTTGTCCCGCCTCTAATTCCAAACCTCTCTCCATTAAGGAGTGTCAAAAACATAGGGAATAGAAAAGATGAGCAGAGGTGGCTGGGAAAAGGTGCTCAGCAGTGAGCAGCATTAGAGGCTGAAGCAGAACTGGACTTCTCACTATGAAAATCTTTCGGGTTGCTTTATCCTGAGTCCAGTGACTCGCAACACTGGGTGACATCTGCTCCACTCCAATGGAATGACTATTTCTGGTATCACCACTTTGATTCTGAAAGGTAAGATATGGCCCAAACAAGAGAACAAAGCAGAGAACAAGCGGAGAAATAAATTTTTCCACTTCACCTTGTGAAGCTCAAGGGGTGAACTCCTCTCCCAGATCTATCCATTATCTTCTTCCTCGTCAAGAATGGAGAGTAATGGAGAAAGTCAGGAGAAAGAAGGTAGAAAGCACCTCAGATGTAAACTTGATTATTCTCCAGACATAAATTAAGTTGTAAACTCACCCAGCCAGACAAATTAGTTAAAAGAAATGTTAGCATTTCCAGACTGGAAAAGAAAACTGACATCTCCTTGCATGTATGTCGTGTTTCAGTTAAACAGTTCCCTGTTATTAGTCAAAGCGGTGTGGGAGCAGATATCCAAATGGCCAACAACAAATGACAAATGTGCTCACTTCACACTGGGATGTCATTTCAGTCGGGAATTACTTTCAAAATGTCAAATTCTATTTCCATTCCCACTGAACCTCAGTGCCACTAGAGATATATTTCTTCAGCTTCATACATAGAACTTAGGCAGTGCAAAAAGGAAAGGCAGGCGCCCAAACACCACATGCCAGGTGCCCTTGTGCTCCTTGAGCTCTTCCCGTCCTACAGCCCTTGCCTCAGAGACAAATAAATCATCTGCAGGGTCTGCGATCACTCTGTGGGATGAAGTTTTCAGAGTCTTCTGGTACCTTGCCTAGGTCAGACTGCTGATTTTAAAGTACCATTGGAAAAACTGGTGCAACTCATACATATGTTGCTGGTTGTATGTTACCCACCTAAATCTTTGCTTCTCCACAAACCCAAGGAGTTTTCAAGTGCTGAAGTGTGACATCTCAGAGAACAAAAATCAATTAGCAAAGCTCCAAATAAACGCAGACCTCCAAAGAAAGTGATAGACAGGGACACAGGCACAAGATATTCTGAAGAAAGCCGCAAATGCTTCATGCTTCATACTTTCAGAATAGGATAAAATGAGATTAAACTAAAAAATGTTTCTAACTAGAAGATATATTCAGAGATCATTTATGATTGAGCCCTTCCACAAGCCAGTAGCATTTCAGTATGCAAAAGCAACAAAGCCTACCACTTATGAAGGCATTCTCCATCATTCAATAAAGCTAAAACCTTGGCAGGAATCCTTCAGGCAGTTTTCAGCAATGAATGAAAAATAATGTTTATCATCTGACAAGAATACATGAAAAATAACAAGGTAAACAAAAAATGTGGTTCTAAAGGAAAAATGCAAGCTGGAGAATTCTGAGAGAGAAATAGACTCTTAGTCTCCAAAGGGCTGTTTGTAACACAGGAAATAATAGGTTCTCCATATTTTATGTGGTCAAGATGAAGGTTAATGTGTGCAGTAAGCAAGATTCAGATTATATTTAGGGAGGAACCTTCTAACAGAAATGGTTGTGAAGGACTAAGATAGACAATCTGGGGAGACAACAGTGGTGAAAGTCTTTCAGAGCAGTGGTGAAAGTCATTCAGCTTTTCAGGAGGATTATCACTATCACATACAGATGAATGAAATCACCCCTTGACATTATTTTCAACCACATGACTTCATGAAATAAAGTTGATTAAATACATTTGATGGAATCAAGCATTTCAGTTTGGCATGTGTCTGGCTAGGACATTATAACATTATAAAATGAGTTAAATGAAGATCTTGTGACAAAGGAAAGGTGTTTAATTCTTATGAAAGAGTATCTGTTCATCATGCAAACTTATGTAATTTAGGCAAGATGTATGATGCAGTGCTCTGTACCAAGTAAATGGCAGAGGAACTTTAAAACACATTTATTTTTAAGTCATGCGTTCAGTATTTTTGAGAGTAATGACTGTTTGCAGATCAATCTTTAAGTAGTCATTGATGTGAGCAGCACTTTCATGCCTTCACAACACTGTAACTGTGAGTAGCTTGAAAGAAAACATTAATATTCTTTTCTCTGTATGTACCTCCTCCACAAGATCTCTTAGTCACAAACAACTATCCATCATGAGCGTAGCACTGACGCTTCAGAAAATATACATCCCTAGCAACAAGTCATATTAGAACATGGATAATGCAGTTGAGCTGAAATTGTTCCAAGACATTTTTAGCTTTGGAGTTAAATGGGGAAACTGAGCCTTCTCTATGTGCATAGCACACTTTCTTACCACTCCGATTAAACAATAGTGTTAATTGAAACAATCAAAATTGTAATTATGGATATTTACTAAAAGACCTTTTGCCATTTCCTAACGTCTTCCACACTTCAGAAACAGAACCTAACACTTCCAGTATTTTCTGTATTTTGCTATCCTTGCTCCAAGAAGTGAAACAAACTGTTATGGAAGCAGGGGCCTCAGAAGGCCACATGGACGTACGCAACAGTTTGTGATGTGCAAAATGCTAGAGCTAGAAATAACTCACCAGTACATCTGCCTGGCATTGTTCAGAGATACAGACTTGCTCCCAAAGCAGTACAGTGGTGCTTACATGATGCTGTCCCCGAAATACTATGTTCTGTTTCTGCAGAAGGCTAATTAATCCCAGTCGCCTGACCTGCCTGTGTGATCTCCTGCACCACTGCTACTCCTATATCATCTCTCATTGGCTGAAGCACACATGGCCTAGTTCAGGTAAGATAATGTTATCCCAGAGGAGGAAGGGCTAATGCAAAGCTTATTAATGTCTGTTCACTTCAACGAAACTTGTGTCCTAGTAACAGTAGTAGAAATCCAGCTGAGAGGAGATGTGAAGAAGAAATGGAGTGATGCAAACAGAGAAGTCATTGGGAATATACATGTGAATGCCATTCTTTTTTTTTTTTTCCTCAGCTTGAATGCAGTCTCTGTAGCCTGTAAGACTACCCTAACATTTTAAAATATAATGTATCTACCTAGTAAAATTTATGAAAATAACCACAATTTTTGGTTTAAGTATGTTTGTTTTATCAAAGCCTGTAAACTGCTACCACCCTGCATTGCAGACAAAATCTGAGGGAAACAATTGATCAAGTGCATTAAAAATTTGTTGACTGCCAGTAGGTACCAATTTATCTTATCTACTCCCTGCTTCTCTTTGCAGTAAAATGAATGATGAACCTATTCCAAATCATCAATTCCCATAAAATGCATACCTCCAAGTAGGAACAAGCTAAAGGATTTATGAAGAACACAGTGGGCCTGGATACATTGTTTTGTTTGACATTGCTTATACAAAAAAACTTAAACACAAAAATTGATTTGTATATGTCATCAATGCTTGATTTAATTTATCAATGAGATAATGCCAATTTTCATTCATCTATTGATAAAGTCAGGTTAGAGTCAAACTGCTGGCTCAAACGTTGTTTTTCTATTGCTTTTGTTGTACTCCTTATCTTTGGTAAGTTTTGAAGATATGATATCTTTCTCTTCCTTTTTAAATGTTCTCTGACATGTTTAGATGAACAGGAGAGCAATGTCAGATTCTGTGTCTGTGCAGGACTTCCACAGTTGGTGATGTTGCAGGTGCTTAATTTTTAGACCTCTTTAGCAGTAGGTCTTTTAGCACAGCTAAAGATGTTCTTATGAGCAGAATTAAGGTGGAATTTGAGAATTTTTACAGCAGATATGTGACCAAATACCAGTGGTCTCTCCCCGTTTTGCATACAGTCTGATGCAAATGCAAATGGGGGTAGTCCATCTGAATTCTATAGGCAGCATTAACTGTTAGTGCCCTTCTTACTCCTTTCCTGAGAGCTGATATTTCTCTCCCCCATTTCACCTTCAATCCCCTCTGTTCTTTTAGGGCACTGTTTCCTTCAGCAGCCTTGAAATCCTTGTCAGCTCAGGATTCATTCCAGAAATCCTTGATTCTTCCAAAGGGAAGAGACCAGGTCTTTACTGACTGTCAGGTATAGCTTCTAATTCCATAGACACCTGTGAGGTGAAAGCCTCCACATACTATACAGAAGCAGGTCAGCTGCTGTCTTACATGCACACCTTCAAAATAAGATGCCCAGACCCACAAACCAACTTAGTGACCAGAGCCTTTGTTTTCCACTGATTCCACATTATACAAGAGGTTACTTAATTCTTACTGTAATTATGAACTAATATAAAAAGTTATTTCTTCTCTTTCTACAGTTTCATTGGCAAAATACTTTTCTTGCCTGTACCTTCTTGCTTTTTCATATATAATTAATTATAAGGGCTGCTTGTTATTTAGATTGTAAGATGCATAATGTAAATAAGTCACACTGGTTAGACAAGGGGACGGTGAGATTGGAAGCATTACCTGTGAGCTGAATACCAATATTCACTGGCTCTGATTAATTAAGCAGTGCATTGCTCAATCTAGTCAGGAACATAGAACTAAAGACATGCTATTTAGAAGGGGCTGGATAGATATTACAAAGCCCGATTCAACAAAGCACTTGAGCATGAGTTTTAATTTAAGCTTGCATTTAATTCTTCCTCCTACTGGAAAACATTTTAAAGTGAGTATATGCATACTTGACTTGAAGAATATGTTAATTATATTAAGAGAAGAAACTTGTAGGGCCCACTTCACTGAGACCATCTCATAATATTTAAAGTATCTACCTTCACAACACTTCTGTGACAGAAAAAGCCTGCTATTATCTTCATTGCCTAAATCCAAACAGGGCGTTGATGGAGCAGAGTTAAAAAAAACTAAGCTAATGAAATCGTGTAGACTCTCAGAAACAAAAAGATTTTGATAAGGTGAATGTATGTAACATGCTTGGACAATTTTTCTCGTTAAGAGCAAAGTAAACAGAGTTATCATTGCAAATATGAGCCAAAAGTCCTAATCCTGAAAGGTGCTTTGTGATGTAATTCCCCATTATGCCAATAGTAGGCACACGTCAAACAAACCTGAAGTGAAACTTAAATTCACATTTTCAGTACAGGACATGTTTACTATGGCTACAGTAAACAAAACTCTTAACAGCTGACCTTCCAAATTTTGACTGTCACCAAAGTGTCATCCACAGGCTATCAGGTGCCTGATAAGCCAGTTTGACCTTGGCCCAGAAAAAAAGAGCCAGTAAAATTACACGTAGATTGAGTCATCATATCAACAAAGTATTTAAAAAATCCACCGAAACTAGTATCATAGCATACAGCTGGCTTATTTCATTAGAGAAAGGAGAAAAACAGAGGAAGAAAATCAAAGAGCTTCAATGAGAAAGAAACAAAACATTCGTTTAAACATATAGGCTTTTAACAGATGATGCAACATTTTTCCTCTAAAGCTGGGTGAATTTAACATGGTGAAAATAAATACGTCGGGTAAATTCTCAAAAGTATCTTAATATCACAATGGAAAAGGATAGGGAAAAATGAGGGAAAATGTTGAATTTATTAATATAATAAAATCCTAAATTAGATGAGTTCTGTTAATGAAATAATTCAAAATTCCCACTTGCCTAACTCTTGGTGAAGATCTCTTATGCAAATCACTCTTCCACAGTAGTTGGATTCAATCAGAATTTCAGAAATGAGAGTACAGTTCTTCGGCTGTAAATTCATAGGAACTTACTTTAAATGTCCAGAGTTGCAATACACTGTGCTTTCCACTTTTGCTCTTGGTTTCAAGATATGTGCCAGAAGGCAGGAAAATGTATCTACCTTCCATTAGCCTTTTCAGTAGAACTGTCATAAATTTCTTCCCAATCCTCAGGACACATCAACAGGAAGACAGACTACTACATGCACAAAGTAAAACTAATCTGTTACATGGGAGAAAGGTAATTTTGTTCCAGTTCATTTGTCTGTGTGCATAATTTATTATGTTATAGACCACTGAGCTTGGCATCAAAGAGTTGACTAAAAATAATATAAGCTGTTTTAAAAGCAGCTGAAAGTTTTAATTTCCTAATGAGCTCATTTAATCCAGGTAGATGACTGTGCTCTTTGATAAACCAATTGAAATATAAATTGCATTTGCAAAAGCCTGCATGCACAAATCCACATAGAAGAGGATTACATTCCAAGGAAAGCATCAGAAATGTAATGGAATCAGAACTGTGATGACAAGAACACAATAAAACAAAATAATATCAAGAGCAAATACAAAAAGCCTTGTGATGAAACACTGATTATAAAGCCCTGAAGAATGATTTGAATGATGATTTCCAGGGTTACTTTTCCACTCCATGAAATTTATTTTAGGGCTGGATAATATTTAGTTGCAGGTTCTGCCTTCTAGCACTCTGAAGTATTGAAACAGCAGCAACAGAATTAAAACATGTTGGAGAACTGTAGAGCCAAACAAGCAGAGAAGCTCAATGCAGTCCTACTAGTTACTGTTACTACTATGATAATACTTACAGATCTTGTCAATCTAAGTCCTATGATTAGATTAGATATGCCCAAGAAAAACATAGATGACATAAGGTAGTAATTGTAAAATAGGGCTCTGTGGGAATGGAATTTGTCTCTGCATGGAAATAACCCACACCCTTTTTCTCTGAGATATCACTGGGGGAAAAGGTATGAAGACTGTTCAGTAATGTATAATGAAAAACTGTAACAGAGTTTCTTACATTTTTCATTTCAAACTGCTTATATTCTGCAAATTTTAAATGTAACATTGCATTCTGAAATAACGTGAGCTTTTTCTTTGCATTTTTAAACCTATCCAAACATAACATCATTTTCTCACTTTCACTCCAGAGTTTTCTGGTTTTAGTCATAATCAGGAGGAAAGTAAATGCCACTACTTCAAAATCCATCCTGCTGACATGTTTGTAACTCTGATCAAGTGCTGCGCATTCTTTCCCTTTGGAACTTCAGAAAAACCAGACACAAGGCCGTGGGTGAGGCAAGGTATGTGCACACACCTTGAGTCAATGACAGAAACAGCATCAAAATTCCAAATCCTGAATCCTGACCCGGTGCCACAATATTGCACCAGAGCTGATATGACCAAGGAGATAGCTTACTCTTTTACAGTAAAAAGATGAAAGATTTTTAATGCTGATCAGATTTGGGAATGGTGCTACTCCGATGCTTCAAGCCCAATGTCCACATCTCTCTGCTATGTCTTGTGCTACAGCTGCAACCTGCTTGGGCAAGGGACACTCTCTTTAAAGCCTTATCTTGGATCATTTCTCACACTGACCATGGTAAAATGTTTATAAGTGAGTCATTTTTATTCAGACCAAGCTCATTCTGTTTTCAAACACACAGGGACACAATCTCAATATCAAAGATGGTGAAACCAATGCTGTACACTGGATCTAATCAGAAGCATCTATTTTTAGGGGAAAAAAAATTCCTACCACCTGGGAGATGGACAGTGAGGAGGAACAGAACATTGCAAGGAGGGACCTTAGTCTGGGACTTAATGAATGGTGTATCATTACTGCCAATTCTTCTGGACACTTCAGCACCAAAAGCTACTGGTATGACTCCTATTTGAACCCATGCTGAAAGATCATCAGCTTCAGTAAGACAGGATCCAGCTGGGAATGGGTAATAAAGTGAAAAGATTTTTGCAGGCATAAGCTCTCTCTGTGAGCACTCTGAACCTAGATGATGAGTGGATGTACAAAATAAAAAAACTTTCCTAAACTGATGGATGTCTTCCTTCAGGAAAACATTTGTGCTGCCTCCTTAAAGCTGATTTGCACTCATTTTTTCAAGTATTTGGACAGTGGACAAAGAACCAAGTATCTCTCTGGAGAAACAACAGGTAGTGGAGCTCGAGAAGCAACAGTAAGTTGAGAAAGAGCCACTGGGATGGAAGAAGAAATAAGTGTTTGTGCTTTTCCATGGTTCAGTCCATGACTGAGACTTTGCAATCCCTCCATGTTAAACAAGGAGCAAGAATCTCACAAGAAATTAAACTGGAATCAGACTAAAATCTAACTGAGATCAGGAGGGAAGGCTATACAAAAGCAAGGCAACCATCCTGTTTGTTGAAGCACCCTAGGGATGAGAAAGGAAATCCATTTGTCTCATGGCAGATCCAGAATAGTCAAAGAATATCTGCACTGCTATACCCCTTTGTCCTTTTCGTGTAGGTTTTGGCATGACTTTCTGTAATTATCACAGAATAAAGAAGAAAAAAAATTCAAAGAATTATTTGGCTTTTGTGGAAAAAGGCAGAGGACAAAACTGACATTTCTCTTAGGACAAAAAGTTTTGAGAGAAATCCAAATCTTGGCAAGTGTCATCCCAAATAAAGATTTAACAGTGAGACCAAGGATCTTAATACGTGTTAAACCTTTACTGACTACGAACATCAGTTCTCAGCAAGAAGGTTAGTGCATCCATGGCCTGAGATTCTGTGTGCCAGCACCATCTAAAATGTAACATTAATCATCTCCCTCAAACCACATTTATGCAGGTTAACCCAGAGCTCATTACTTCCTTCTCTGTTTCAGACTTTACTTTCTTTGAGGTTTCCCAGTGACAGCCCATCCAAATTGCCTACCTAATGGCAAGGGACACCATCCTAGAGAGGGAGCACCTTGGCAGAGGAGCTGTGTCACGTCAAGTTAACCACACAGGCATTCTGCAGCCAGGCACAGGCAGGGTGTGAGTCCCTCTCTGGTGCCTGCGGTAAGGATTTTGGGAGCAACACAACACAATGTGTTTGACAGTTGTGGCTGCACCAGTCAGCAACAGGAAGTGCCCTCTTGCTGAAAGCAAGAGACCTGGGGGAAGGCAGACCGGAGAAAATGTCACTCTTTCTCAGTCACTCGAGACATATTATGCCCACATATGGAGCGGAAATTTCACAAATTCTCTGACCATTTTCACTGCGTGAATAGGAATAGGCAGGAGTGGAAAAAAGTAGAAATTCACAAGAGGGAAAAAAACAGAATTTGAGGAAGATAAAGAAAGCAGAGATCCACTAAATCAATATATAGGTGTTCTTCTATGAAAGAATGTTGAACATTTATGATAGTCCTCTGGGCTCCCTAAAGAAATTTTACATGACATGGCAATAGACCATTAACTACAGGCTTATACTAGGGCTGCTCTGAAAGTAATGCCTCTTATTTTATTATGATGGCCCATGATGCCAGAGGCAGATGTTGGCATCACAACAGTAGAGGCTGAACCTTCCCACCAATATTCCATTATGTTCTGTTGCTGTATAACAAATGGCAGCAGAGGGGCAGCCTGATAAAACAGTGCATTTCAACAAAGATGACAGTGGTTCACCTCCACTGGTGCAGAGTTTTAAAAGTGTAGCATGCAGGTTCTTGTTCATCATTGGCAAACATACATAACTAATGGTGGACAATATGCTGAAAAATGTTGGAGTCTTTGCTCTATCAAACAGTGTTATTGTGGTCTTTGTATCTGAAGCAGTTTCCAAGGAATTAAACAGGAAGTGTTACTTTCAGAACAACCTATGTAAATGTCATTTGTGTCAGGGTATTGACAGAGGCAGTTTCATAATAAGAGTGACAGATAGAAGGTAGAGCAGCTAAGTCCTCTCTTTCAGGGTCACAAGCTCTTCCCATTTAGAGAAACAATAGACATTTTTCAATGACAAGCAGTTCAATTTGGAGGTCTTTCCTGTCAGAGAAGAATACATTTTAATGACCAGATAAAATCAACTATTTCTCCTGGTCACTATAGTTCAAAGATACAAATACTGCTAAAGTCTCAGTTTTAGGATGTCCAAGATGAAACAGCTTATTGAGATATATAATGAAGAAAGGATACTTCAGAAAAGAAACATCCACTTTATATTCAGAGTTGGAAACAAAAAAGAATCTAGAAACTTCTTCAACTCAGAAGTTTTGTACAAATATGAGTTGCTTGTTCATACATTTTAATTTGGTAAAATCGTGCCATACTCATGAGATCCTATCAAAATATTCAGGGTCTTCCACTCCAGGGATGGTTGCATTTCACAGGTGAGTGAAGAGATCACTGCATACAATATCTCTAGAGCACTTACTGAACTTCTGTAAGCTTTATTATTACAGATTCAGCCTGTGTAAGAGGAAAAAGGGCATCCAAATGGCACTTAAGAAGGAATAAGAAGCCCTTCATAAAGCTATTAGGAAATTAATAATTACAGGAAGACAGATGTAATTACATCCAGAAGATCAATGAAGTTTTTAATGAGGAAGAATTTCAAGACCCTAAATACAAATTGAGACAAGAAACTTCCGCACTATCCCACATAACCCTATTTGGATAAATGTTACCAGGGAACAAAGAAATTGTAACGTTGTCACACAAAACAAACTGACCTGGGGATCCTAATGAAAACTTTAAGGCAGCTAGTATGAGCTGTAAAACTATGTTTTCTTTAAAATATGATTATTTACTGATGTTTGCAAATGGTCTTAGTGCAAAAACCTCCAATGTACTCACTAGAAATGGGGAAATAGCATGAAATCTTCCCTCCTGTTGAAAACTTTTTCTGCTTTTCAGCAGAAATAAAAAATCTTAAAGACTCCAGAGTACCTAAGGATTTGAGGGTCTGCATGCTATGCTACTAAAAATCTGCATCACTGTCTAAAACATGGTTTGTCTTTCACATTGTTGTCATCACCACTGCTGAAATGCATCACCCACAGCCTCACTGTGCTCACATCCACTGTTTGGTCTTCATAAACATTCATCAAACATCAATGAATGTCAATGGATACAATTTCTTTTCAGTATTAACAATTTTCCATGGGAACAGGTTGCCCACAGAGGTTGTGGATTCTCCTTCTCCGGAGACATTCAAGACCCGCCTGGATGCCTACCTGTACAACCCGGTCTAGGGAGCCTGCCTTAGCAGGGGGGTTGGACTAGATGACATCTAGAGGTCCCTTCCAACCCCTACAATTCTGTGATTCTGTGAATTTTGCTTCACATGCACCTACATACCAAATACCATTTTGTCAGACTGCCCCTCTGCTGCCATCTGTCACACAGCAACAACATATAACGGAATATTGGTGAGAAGGTTCAACCTCTACTGCCATACCACCAACATCTGTTGTTGGGCATAGGTCAATGTAATAAAATAGGAGGCATTACCTTTGATGCAGCACTCCTATTGGTCAGCAAAACTTAGCTTATATACGCCTGTCATGTGTAAGACAAAACATTTCTGATTCCTCATCAACCAAATATTGTTTCATTCCAGATTGTCCTTCCCCTTCCTCTCATGCCCCTCTCCCACTCCCTGATGAGCACCCAAAGGAACACTTTGACAACAGAATTCATTAGTCAAGTCAGCTCCTGTGACTTCATATCTCATTCCCCTTGTTATTCACTCTTAAATCATAGAGCAGAAGGTGGGTATCTTGATCTTGAAAATAGGACTATGATACAATATATTTCCATTGGGTGCTGGAGGAGAGGTGACACCCTGCTTAACACACAACTCAATTGAGAATCACAGAGAGGGGAAGAAAGTTTCTATTAACTCCTACAGATGCCAGAATTCTTTCAATCTCTCTCTCTTTCCTTTCAAAGAGTTTTAACTAATCATAACATTAAGCTAGTTCTGTTAACACAGTAGGAGATTGATTTCATTTCAGTGCCTGAGGAGATTAATTTAGACTCACAGATGTTTCATGGAGATCACACACCCACAAGAAGATTCATGTCTAAACACTTTAGAGAAAGACCTCACCACAACATGAAACGGACACTTCTGGTTTTAGTACCAGTGGAGGACAGGAAGGAATATGAAATATTCTTTTGCTGGAAATTATCTGCTCTAGTGCTACGTTAAAGTAGAAACTGAAATTTCAGTCTACCCCAGTTGATCTCTTTTAAAGTTTTGAACGAATTAAAAAATAAACTTCTCTCTTTCTTATTTGTGAGTGTGCATATGTGAGAGGGTATAAAAACTGAAGTATCTGTACAGAACAGATAAATGTAAATATACAAGAGATAAGTTTGGAAATAACAGAATGGTTTTACCAAAAAATCAAACATCCTGATATTCCCAAATCTAAACGTGTCATTTAAATTTGCTGTTCCAACAAATTGCCCTTTGGAGGCAGTTTGACATTTAACTACTTTCCATTTTTTGCAATAGTTTATCAGTTTGAAGTGGTAGCCTGATTTTCTGATGCTACCATTTTTCCTGATGAGTCAGGAACCATCTGGAAGAAAATCTATATTTTGATTATTTTGATGCTTGGAGATCATTTTTGAGTGTGTGGATTTATGTCATGTATTTATGTTTTTATTATTAGATCTATCAGCCATTTTCCCTAAAGTTCAGATTTCAGAGTTCATAGAGGGCGCTGCTGAATAATTGAATCCATACCCTCCTTGTGCCAGTCAAGAGTATTTTTGCTTTAGCCTCATATTCACTGATGTTGTAAAGAGAGTTAATGAAAAAATAATGTTGAATTTTCATCCTGTGTGCAGATGGCACATATTTGATGGGTCAGCTCCTCTTCCACAAGCAGCTTATTATTTTAGTCATTTCATCTACTATCTGCATCACATACTCTAAAGAGCAAGATCTTTGCTTTAGGTTACTTCAACTCCTTGGAAGATGATCTCATGATAAAGAGAAAAAGGAAGAAAATATTTATTTCCCACTTTCTATTTCTCGCACGGGACAGCGATGATTTTGAAGCATCCTCTTGATGGGTGCCTCTGAGATCTGTGTTACAAGTTGTGGACTGAGGAGAGGCTTCTCAGTCAGTATATTTGCATTAAACAGGCTCCCTCCTGAGAACTGTAAACCTGAGGTCAGGACCTGAAGAGCACATTAGGTACATGGTTTAAGCAAGCACTAAATTACACGCGATAAATTGACCTGAAGTCTTTTGGAAAGTAGCTGATGCACAGTTGAATTCAGACTTGCAACTTCTAGCAGTTGGCACTGAAACAATGGGAGAAGTGCTGACAATTGCCCACTCTGTTTTTCCCCCAGACATCGCCACCCTCACAGCTGAGGCAGCAGAAAAAGTGGTGTGTCCACCTCCTCCAAGCCCCTGCAAATAAATGCTTAATGCATTCCCTTCAAGGTCTACCTGGAGAAGTGCCCAAATCTGTGGCAATACTGACATTCTGACTTTTTACACAGGCTCACAGAGATAAAACAAGGAGGAATGGTTTTAAACCAGAAGAAGGGAGATTTAGATTATATGTCAGGGGAAGTTATTTGCTCAGAGGGTGGTAAGGCCCTGGCACTGCTGCCCAGAGATCTGTGGATGCCCTGACTCTGGAGGCATTCAAGGCCAGGTTGGATGGGGTCCTGGGCAGCCTGATTTAGTGGGTGGCAACTAGCCCATAAGAGGGAGTTGGAACTTGATCTTTAAGGTTCACTCCAACGCAGCATTTCTATGATTAATTCTATGAGTCTGTCCCTCCAAAAGACAGCACAAGCCTCACAGATGCAGCTCAAGTTTTATCTAAAAGAGAATTTAGGGCTCTTCAGACCCTAAAGCTGATGTCAACCCACTCCTGTCCTGGGAAGCATGGAGGAAGGAGAAGGAAGGAGAGCTGAGGTGCAGACTTAGCATTAGACAAACAGCGAGAGATGCTGCATGTTTCTGCAGCTCTGTGGAAAGAGGGATGAGACAGAAAAGGCATAGCCACATTCAGTGCAGCCACCATTCTGTATACCCCAGCCCCTCAACAGTAAGTGGAGATTTCTGCAGCTGTGCCACAGCAGAGAAGGCTCAGCCTTCCCATGCAGCCAAGGGAGAACACTGCTTCTGGTGTCACCACCTGGTCCTGCATGCTGTGCTTTTATAGAGCACAGAACCAGGGTGGAATCACACATTTTTACATGCAGCCATTTCTTTGGAAAGAATTTTTTATAACTCTTGTGATTCTTTCTCCTAAGGCAAAGAGTGAGTCTTGACCATCCTCACTGCCTACTGAATATGTATTACTATTTTTTATACGGCTGTGCTGCCTAGTACTTGGTGCAACTGGCCCCAATTCATTGAGGAGTTTTATGCACCATCACTAATATAAGCTGTCTTAGCAATACCAATGACAAATTCACAGCGATAGAAAGCAGAGATTTCTAGCTAAATCATCATAAGTTCAATAAACCTAAAACTGGATAAGCTACCGTGCATTCTATTACAATGCTTGCCTGCCATGACAAGCAAAAACCTGCTCACTAATGTATTCCCACACCCACAAAAAAATCAAACTGTCCTTGCAAGAAGACTGTTCCTCCTTTTCCTCTCCCCTCATTGCTATTGCTAGTCTAATGGCAGAGAGAATACATAAGAATTCAAACTAGGTCTTCCTTGGAGGAATGCAAAGGACAATCCAATGAATAATGCTGTGGGAGTGATTTGTAGTTTCCCCCCAATGCGTGCACTGATTTGTTATGAATAGATCTCAGCCTGCTGCTCTGCTGAACGCCAAACCTACGTGAATGATTTTTTTAAAAAAAATATGTGGTAAAGAATGATCCTGCATTTGATTGTGTTACCGATCACCTTGACGCTCACGGCTGATATTCTACCTGTGCAATCATAATTCTACATGTACAAAAAAAAAAAGAAAAGCAAATATGTCATGTGTTAGCTGACTGCCTTAATTTCTCATTTCACTACTGCAAAGACCACCTGATTCAAATTCCTCAAAAACAGATCTATTGAAAATAAGTGTTTTTGGTAATCGTTTTAATATTTTAAATGTAGTGTGGCTGAAAAGGATTTTGATGAGAGAGACTACCTATTGGAAAGGTAAAACCCAGTAAAAATATCCAGGATTAAATAACTGATTTTTGGTTGTACTTTTTGATTAATGAAGTATAAAAAAGGATGCAACATTCCATGACTAATCACATAAAAACAAGATGAAGTTTTAAGTTTCAGAGTAGAAATTTCCAGTCCTTGTAGGACCAGAGAAATTCACGTCTGATTTAAAAAGTCATCTCTATTCAGTGTGCTTAAACACAGCTTTATATCTCAAGATCTGAATAGTTACTCTCTAGCATAGAGTAGTAGAAATACACACTTAAGAAATAATTTTTATAACTTTTCCCCATGTAATGGGAGAAAACTCACTGGTAACGTCTGAGATCACAAGCTACCTGGGAATAAGGCCCTGCTTTTGACCCATAGCTGAGAGAGGGCGGATGTCTTTAAGCAGATGAAAATGGCAATGGATGGAGAATACAAGATACCTTTCCCTTCTATTTTATTTCCTTTCAGCAGAGATATCATCTTGCTATTTCTGAGGAATGCCACTCATCCAGTTCAGCGCTATCACTCCACAATCAGAGATAAGACTTCAAAATATGTAACCACCAAAACTGAGCAGAAGTGACCAATGACCAAATCTCAAGGTTTGGCCCACGTTGGATTCATATAATCATGTTTAGAGAAAAGACAAAATCAGCCTTCATTTAAATTTTGTCTAAATCAACTAACAACAAACTACTGCAACTAGTACAAACAATATTATTGGAGAGATGGTGCATTTTCCACTGTCTCTGGCTCTGAATTTACATTGTTCACTCACACTAAAATCTGCTGCTGCATTCATAGTCCAGGCAAATATCTTCTATGAAATTCAAAGGCATTTAGACATTCAAATAATTCCTGAAGTTCCAAGCCTTAGATTATTTTGTAGGAGATAAGAACAGAGGTGGATAGGACTGCCTTTTGCATCTGCCAAGTAGTGAAATGGTTAATTGATCATAAGTGGGTCAAGTGTAAGAGGAAAGATGTGATCAACATTTGCTAATTTTTTCAAAGAGGAAAAAATCCTTTGGCAATAATCCACATGATTCATAAGAAATGGAGGCAGGCTGGCAAAGTTCAAATGATTGAAAATGATGCCTGTGGCCTTCTGTAAAATCTGATTACAGCTCCAGTGATCGATGAGTTGCCATTAGCGGAAGGAAAAAAAAAAATTAGAAATTGAGCCAAGTAAATCAAGAAAGACCTTTTGAGTTTACAATGAACATTTCAACATGATTCAAAAAGTGTTTTAACCAGGATTTCATTTTCTTTAAATATATGTTGCCTTCAGAATATGAGCTATTCATTTTCACAAGTCCCTTCTGAGTCAGGTTTTCATGTGGTCTGAAAAGATGCCCAACTCTGCCTGCTGGCTTTTCAAGGCTTCACTTGATTTACTTCGATAACACTGGGGACTTTGCATGTCATCTGGTATATACGCTCTTCTCTTCAGCTACAGGTGGGTCAGACATATGGAACTGAGAGTCTTATTTTGCATTTTTGCATCAGTATTTGCTGGATTCTTTTTTTCGTTTGTTTTGTTTTTTATTTGTTTGTTTGTATCAATATCTAAAATACCAAAATCAGTTCCTATCGTTACTGGTAAACACTCCACTAGAAAATAAAAAGCAACATGAAAAAAAACCTGAAAATCTGAAAATAGAATTTTCCAACATTTTAAATAGTAGAATTGGTTCACTGGCTCAATAATGAGAAGCCTTTCATTTTAGGACAGTATTCCACAGTTCTAAAAATCAGAATATTGAAGAGTAGATTTCTTTTTCATTTAGTTCTGAGTAAAATATTTCTTTTGGGATCTCAGTTTTCAAGTACATAACAATTTTTATTTTTAGAATAGAATATGTCTCAAACAAAAACTTTTTTTTTACAATAGTATATTATTTTTATTAACTGATATATGGAGGATTATCTTGTCAGTATACTACTCAAGAAACAGTCTAAAAGCAAAACTAAAGCTTGTCTATGAATATTTGTCCTAGCCTGAAAATGAGGCTCAACTCTACTGTTACCTAAATTTCACTTGAGAGCTCTGAACTGAACACAGACTATCTATAGAAACCAGAACTAATCCTGGTATCACTCTGTGTTGTTTACTTTTATTCAGACAAATTATCTCTAATTTGCAAACAATATCTTCAGAATTATACTAGAAACCACATCTTAAGAGTTTTTCACCAGAGATCAGAGCTTTTTGCTGGTGACCAAAACAAAGGTGAGGTGTTGCAGAGAAGACTGAACAGCTCTCAAGTGATACATAAGAATCACTAAGGTAGCACTTGAGAATGTCTAAATTAGACCAAATCTTGCAGTGTAAAGAGAATGGCAGTGGACAACCTTTTCCTTTACTAGGCCTCCCTGGGAGCTGTGTGGCACACATAAATGAATTATGAGTAAATCAATTTCTTTCTCATAGAAGGTAATGTAGTTTTGTACTAATTAAGAAAGAGAGATTAAACTAAAACTATTTAGGTAATGAATTATAAAGATGTAATTGCATGTTAGACTACCATGTGAATAGACTCATTCCCAGATGGCAATGGCAGTGAACATTTTGATAAGACACCTGGAAAGCTTGACTGTAATAACAGTACACCCTTTAATAACTTATCCAAATAAGCCAATGGGTTTATGAGCAAAGAAAGGTGCAAACCATTTCAGACAGCACAAGTGCTGTGGTGGGCCCCCTGTTCTTGCAGGCTCATAGTGCACTGTAAATCTCTACCTCTTCCCCAGCAAGGACTACTCCAAGCTGAGGCTTTTTAACGGCTTCTCCTCACACTGATAAAGACCTACTAAGGTCTTTATCTGCCTAATTAAGATACCAAAAAGAATTTCCACACAAGACCCCTTTTACTCTCCACCTCCCTGTGCTTCATGGCTAGACCTTCATCCTTTGCTGCATCTCTGGCAGAGATCCAAAGTGAAGCCTTGCCGGTTTCTATGCAGTCTGTTCTCCCAGTCCTGCAGAAAGGCCTCGGCCAATGGGAACTACTGCTTTCAAATGTGTGAGACGGCCTCTTCTGCAAGATGGCCGCCAGAGGGAGGAACGTCATCAGGGTAACCACTGGAGGAAAGCTGTTACGATGACTGGAGCAGCTTGGTGTCAGCACACTGGAAGCCAGCGAAGTATTGCTTGTTGACTGCTATTTTTAATTAAGCAAAAATAACACTCCAGTAATCATTGGACTGATGAAGCGGCAACTTGCCAGCTTCATTATAACCAAAAACCTATTCCTAGATCTGTCCTGGATTGCTCTTCAAGCACCTGTGTAGCAGCAGCAGCATCGCTCCTCATTTCCAAGGAGACAGAGATTCGTGTAAATTAAGGGATGGTTTGGAATTTAAAAAGCACAAAGGCAAAAAGACATAGCAGAGTTAGGACTGCTAGCTAACTCTGCAGGACTTTGAAACTTTTATGTCATGTTACCATCTTCTTTCATGAGAATTTATGGGGCAAAATCAGGTACCTCAAAGTGACTGAGGCTTACCTGTTCTTTCTATGTTGATCTAGTATATATTTAATACATCTCAAACACAAAAAGGTAGCTAGTAGCTATGAGACTCCTTAGAGAAAGAATTTCTTAGCATACCTAACCTTGTTTCTGTAGTTATGGACAACATTATGGACAAAATTCCATCTTTAAAGTGAAGATGCATTTTCCTTCTAATGGGATGTATGCTACAGAACTTTTTTGGAGCAGTATTTAGAAAAAAAAAATTGAAAAAAAAACCACCAATCTATCAGTTAGTAGTAGTAGTTAGTTTACATTTTCATTTTCATGGGACAATAACCTCTTCCTGAAAATGTTCCCTTTCGCATACAACCCACCCAGTATTAGAGATCTCATTATGCAGCCATTTTTCTTTTAATGAAAAGATACACATATATAAGTCCAAATTTAAGTAAGACTGGATCAAGTCATCCCTTACTGCATACATGATTACTTGTTAGCTCTTTGGATCAGATATGGGATCCTACCAGTAGCCATGGCACACACACATATCCCAGGGTACAGTTATGTTACTAAGCAGAGAGCGCAACACACACCAGGGCTGGCATTTCAGTGCTGTAAGACTTCTGCTCCTGAGCCCCAGCATGAGCTTTCAGATCCCCTGCACCTCATCTTTGCCCTTCATTTAGATAGGTGCAGCTACACTCACTTCCTTTATGGACCAGTCCAAAGGAGGCTGCAGCAATTGCACTGCAGTTAAGTCCGACATTTCTCTCACTCTGTCTTTGTCTAAACTTGCTTCCTATATATTACATGTAAATTCGACAAGTTTTACTTAATGCAAATGTTTTCTCCATTCCTGTCATAAAGAATTCCAGCAATTGAAGAAAAATCATTTGGGATTAGGCTATAAAGAGCCTCCATACCTGAAATAACCCATCCCCCATCTGTTTTAATTTAAAACCTGCTTAAAACCCATTTTCAAGTTTCCAGAACCACTATAAGGTGCTTTAACACACATGAAGCAAATGAAATTATTTTGTAATGAAAGTCTTGTCATACATCATTAGGATCTTCCTCCTACCTATAGGGCCATTTAGGAAGCTGAATAAATCTATCCAGTTTTATAGCTGTAAGAGATGGTACATTAAGTTTGCTGGTCCCGGAGTGCCTGAAGAAATCCAAACACCAGTATTCTTCAAGTTCTGGAGATTTTATTTTCTAACTTCCAAATGCTGATAGACAGAGATCTTCAAAAGCACATCCCCAGCCAGCAACTGCAAACATAGGTCTACAAGCTTTAAAGATATATTTATCACAAAGCACACTGAAAGATGTGAGCACTGAATGGATAGCAAACTCAAATCTATCCCCTTTTCAAGTCCATATTGCTTGTCTTTTCAATACACAGAAACCTGGTATCAGTCTCCTTCAGCACTGGATCCTGTTAAAAGCTGGAAGCAGCTGTAGTCAGCTCTCAGATTGCCTTGGTATGCTGACCTTCATCACCCTGACTAAAGGGGCAATGTTCCCAGCACTCACCAAACCCTACACAACTACATATGGGGTTGCAGCATGACATGGAGCGCCAGATTACTCAGTATTAGGAAGGTGGTGATGATAGCCGTGGAACAATACACAAAAGGAAATGAATTTTTTGGTCACTTAGATTTTTAATGAAGAAATCATGGAAAAAAGTCACTTAAAAATATCCACAATCTAAATCCATCTCTTTTCTAAATACACACCTATTGGAATTATATTCAATATCCCCAAGTGTATCCATATTTGAATTAGATCTATATTATTTCCATTTCTCTTATGCTGTTGTCATTATCCCAGTGGAAAGGATCTAATTAAACTACTGTATTTATCAGTTTGAGCTGGTCCTGTGACTTTTTTTCTTTTTGTTTTGCTGGAAATCTGACAGCTGCTTAGTTTCATTTTTGTTTCTACTGCAGCTAGTTGAATAAAACATTTTTCAAAGCCATCTCACTCTCTCTCCAAGAGGGAGAATAATAAGAAAGTAAATGGCAAGTAGAATACATTTTGTTTCCGTTTTGCAGTTAGCTTTCAGCAGTTAAACTGAGAAACAAAAACACATACACATAAATGATCGACGTTTTTTGGTCATTTGAATTTGATGGGTTGCCTGCTCTGATACGTGAGATCTGTAGCTGGACCAAACTGGTAAGGTAACTCATATTTTAGAAGAACAGTGGGATGTATTTGGAAGATTAGCACTTTTATGGAGATCATCAACAGAAACATTATTAGTTTTTCATTCAACATTTCCACCTACAATTTGTTGCACCTTTTATTCATGTTTGCACTTAGTGTTGGCTGACTCACAAGAATGCAGATTGAGAGAGAAAACAGTAAATGTCAGAATGAAGACCACTGTAGTTCTCTACTTTCAGAAAGTCACTGACTTATATCTAAGCTAGATTTTATGTCTGGTTTCCTACACCATTCACATTTGATTACAGAGACTACTGCACTCCCAAACCAGGCTATGAGACATAGTCAGACTGGCTCTGCAGCCATTTTTTTCCATGTTCATCAATGGAAAGTCAAAAATGCCACCTCAGCTTTCATCCATCTGGTTAAAATATATCCTCATTGCTTAAAAGCAAAGTCTTCTCAAACTGGCTTTGATTATGCTTGCTTTATTTTAAGTGCAAATCTGATTAGCTTCCATGTGCTGAAAATATTACCTAGATGTTTATATAAACACTGAGATTACATCTAGCTTGAAAATAAGAACCCCCAGTGTGAGTATATAGTGTTCCATCAGCTGCCCATTCTATTAGCTCTATCCTACCTCTCAAGCAAGATCAATCAACATATCTACACAGCGAAGTGGAAGAAATAAACCCTCCTAAGCAGGCTGAGTTTAGTGAAGCCAGCTCTCCCAGGCTTGATCTATCCCATTGTTTTTCCAGACTGTGCTTTAAGGCACTGAGCACCCTTTAGCTCATATCCACAGAGACCCCTGGAGCATGGCCAAAGCTTGCATATGAACACTGAACAATGCAAGAAGAAACTGAACCTGGCAATGCCCTGGTCCTCCTGAAGCACTCTCAGGTAAGAACTTCAGACTATTCTTTTTTGGAAAAGAATAAATAGGGGAGGGTTGTCAGGCACAGCAGAAAGTTGCAAGCCAAACAAGGAATTAGTGTACTCAGTTGTGTACTCAGTTCCTGAAATTATCAGTGCATGGAGAGGAGAAAGATGGACTAAAGAGAACATGTGTTGTTCTTACAGGAGATGAACCATTTCACACATCTTTTGAGACCATGAAAGCATTTGAGACTTGTCTTTGACTGTTAACTTTGTTTCAGTGGTTGAGCTGTTGCTCTGTTTACACTCATTCTCTGCGAAACATTGCAATTTAAAAATCCTGAATTCATCTTTTCAGAAGAAAATTTCTAAATAATGGACATGTTTGGGACGAGCAGAACAGCCCATCCTGCTTCTCAGAGGTTGGGTAGGTGGGAAATCTAACCCATTTGCTGGTATCCTAAAATACTCAGAATCTATCTTTGTTTATTTTCTACAGTGTTTATTTCACTATCTTTGCCAAGATATCTTTTATTATTATTATTATTATTATTATTATTATTTTTGTTGTTTTACTCTTCACAGTTATAAGAGATTGTAGAACTCATCAGCCCCATACAGATTGCACCACTGGGGTGGTAACTCTCTTGAAATCCCCTCAAGCAAACTCACAAACTTTTTAATACTCATAGTAATCTACCATTCCAGTGGTAAGTGGTAACATAGGAATGCAAAACACTGCCAGATTAAAGTTACCCTTTGCTCTCAATGGATGTAAAATGCCTTAAACATCATATCAAGCTTAGGGTTCTTTTTTTTTTTGTTTGTTTTTAACCTCAACTCTAGAGGCAAAACCAGATTCAAATACCATTGATAAATGGCTAAAAAGATAAACGATACAGACACTGGAAGTCTACTGTTCCAAAGTCTTGTTGGATGAAGGTCTGGATACTGGTACAGGAAGAAATTTTTCAATGTCAGCTACAGATGGCAAGATGGGAAAGGAGTCCTTTGATAAAAGAGAAGATTAGAAGCTTTTCCAAGGAAAACATCCTACATTCGTCACCATATCACTGCCTTTCATTGCATTGTTTGTTTTCCATTATTGAACATTATACTGCAGCCTCCCTAAAGATCATATGGTGCAGAAATAATTACAATGCTGATCCATAGGAGACCAAAAAATCCTACCAAAACATATCTGCCTTTTATATATGGAACTAGTAACAGTTCCCCTCCTCTGCTTGTTAATTAAATCCCCTGCCTGTTCAATTGAACAGCAGATATTTAAGAAGTAGCTACTATTTATTTCATGTTGCACATTGCTGCTCAGTGCTGTGCTTCAGTAGTGGGAAAGCACACACTGAAGCAAGGGGACAGTGAAAGCCCCAGGGCTGCAGTTACCTAATGAAGTGTTATATATTCTGGTGGAAAAGAGAAATTCAAATGTTTTCTCTGACAAACCTTGCAGGTTTGTCTAGAACATCCTGACAGCCTGACTCCTCATTTTAACACCTCCTTTCTTTTAAATATTCCTTATCAAACTCCCGAAAACAAATCTCCAGAAAATCCTTTGAATGAAAGCACCCTATATAATCACTGAGAAAAATGAATGAAAGCCAAGGGTAAGCATAATATGCTGAAATCAAAATATGAGCTTTCTCTTTTTATTTCCTTCCTGCCCACCACTGTGATAAGTAATGTGTAAGACTGTGACAATGGACAGCATCTACTCCCAGAAACAAATCAATTTAAGTAAACAGAAGAAAAACAGGGCAAATATTGAGAAACAGCATTTTATCCTAATTAATGCCTGAATTTATAGGAGGCTTGGACAAGCACTGTTGAACCCAGAAGCGTATCCGGATTTCTGATTATACCAGCTAGTCTAACAGTAGAATACTTTCTGTTAACAGAATCTGCTTGCTTATATCATCATACAGTCTTGGTTTCAGTAACACTACAATGCAAATGCTTTAGTTGCTGGAATATTTATATTTGCCTAAACTTTATACTAAATTAAGCAAATCTGGATATGGAAAAGACTGTCTTCACAATAAATATGATCTTTGTGCCAGATATTAGTACAGTTTTGCTATTAGCCTGGAAAGCTGGTCAAAATAAGACAAAGAAAAGGTCAAAACTGTTCTAAAATTGCATTGAAATTTATAGAGATATCTTAGAGTTTTTTGCATTTTTGTAGTTGAAACAGAAGTGATTTTCATCATCCTGCTCTCCAATGTGCTTGCTTAGCTTAAGCATTGGCTTTGAAATCTTGCTATGTACTGTATTAATGAAAGTTCAGTATTTTAAATATTAAATCTTAGAAGAATCCAGTCCACAGATCTGTAACAACTGCAGCAAGTGAGAAGCATCTTTTCAAACAGGAATACTCTAAAGAATACTTTAAAGAGAAACAAGAAGGGGAAGATGAGAACATTTGTTACTTAATCACATTTTCTGAGTAAAGCAGTTAAAGATCTCAAATAGAAGGAGAAAGAAAGGGGGAAAAATAGACAGAGGAAACTCACAGTCCCACAGTGACCAGGACTACAGCAGGAACCTAACCACTTTTCTCAAACTTTGTAGATCCGTCACACAACAGTGCTTGTAGTTAAGCTAATAAAAGGAGAGTGAAGAAAGAGGCAGAAGGAGCAGTTGGAGTGGGATAAATATCGTCTTCATTGCCAAAAATGTTCTATCTTTGGCAATATACATTAGCTGTAGGTCAAGAGTCACTCTGATATACTAAAACAGACTGCTTATGAAAAGCAAGGAATGAAAGGTTTTATACTCCCACTGTTTAAAACCCAAGAGACTATGAAAGAGCCTGAGGAAGGTTGACAAAGATAGTTATGTGCATGTTTACAAGGAGTTCATCCTCAGCAAGATAAAAACGTTGATCATACTTCTTTGATTATCAAAAAATTTACAGCTTCCAGCTGCAGCCCATTATGCTTTTAGCCAAGCTGGGCCATAGAAACAGATCAACTTCATTCCAAAACAAGGAATACATAATAGAATTTGCTAATCTGATGGTCTAAAATGTCTAAAATGTTAATCAGTGGAATTGATTAACAGAGCTGCTAAACAGTTAATGCATGGGCAGGCTACACCCACCTCTTACAATGCTTTTACATCATGCTTAACATCTGAAGTGAAACTATAAAGTGCAAATTTAGTAAAACAGATCATAATTGAATTTTATTCCCCAAAGTACCAGACAAAAGTCTCGGATGAGGCTACAGAATTACAGAGAACACTGAGCATTAGAAGGGCTACTGGTTAACACTGTTATTAGCAACAAATATGTGATATAGTTAATCATTTACTCAAAAATCTTACATTTGAACATTTGTGAAGCCTGTTTCCTCTGAGCTGTCTAAAGGTTTCAGAATGACCCAAGAATGCTCCATTTCTGGGCAAGACTCTCTAGTGTTGGGAGGTCAAAAGAGTGAAGAGATAAACCAGTTAGTCCTACATCTGCTGTTTGGAGAATTCAGTGATGTTACTTTATGATGTCTATCCATACAGAGTAGATAAGACTCTCTGCTTTCACCCTGAGCATTGGTATCCTCCGAATGTCCCTACTGCAGTCCTGTGGAGAATGATATGCTGCAGAAATCCAGACGTGACCTTGTCAAAGAATCACAGGAAGCCTGGAGCTGCTGGCAGGTGCATAAAAGACAAATGAGCCTAATAAACTACTAAGAGAATTAGTGCTAGACTATTAAGCCCAGGTCCCCAGGTATTTAAAAATCAAAGGAAATTAGGAGTCTAAATAAATGTGCAGCTTTTTATCCTAACAGATTGGACTTCTGTGCTGGAATTCTCGGAGCCATCCGGTGGGGTCTGGATTCCCCTTGGAAAATCGAATGAGAAAATAGAACTGAAACTCTTTAGAGCTCTTCTTGTTACAGAGCTTCCTTTTGCTTTGGGTAATGTAGCTTTCACAACTGACTTTCATCTCTGAGATTCCAGTCATCTTATTTCCTCTCCCCAGAAATTCCAGGCTGCATCCTTTCAAGTAGAACTTTATCAGTTTTTCTGTTCTTACTCTTGGCTTTCCAGCCAGATTTTGCCTACTCAAAGGAACAATAGGAAAAAAAAGGTATTAATGAGGAATTTAGATTTTCAGCTCTACAAATGGCCAAACATTCTAGAAAATGCATATGATCATTTGTGTGGTCTTAACAGGGGAATGGCTGGGGAAAAGATTATGTAAATAAATGAAAAAATAATACTAATGAAAAACTAAGTTAGATGGTTCAGGTCAAGTCTATTTCCTTATTTATTTCCTTGTAGAGTTTTGGTGTTTATACCAGGAGAGAGAAAAGTAAAGGGAGAGGGGGAGAAAAAGAATAAACAGAGGCAGTTTATAAAAATGTTGTAAGAATAATGCTGTTCCCATTATCACAGAGCACATCTGTCAACTATACCCATTTCTTCTAGATGAGGTGGAGAGACCTCTGACATTTCAAATGCATCACCCTAATCAAATCCCTATCCTCCTGAAATGATTTCTGAGACTCCATTATAGGTCTATAGAAATACATGAATGAATAATACTTCGGAGAACAATAAGGAAAGTTGCAGGAACAGAGCTGAAATAACTGGGCATACCAGCACTCAGAAGAGAGGGAGCCATTAATCCCCAAAGATAAAGTATTTTCAACTCTAGATCAGTAAGATCTGCATGGCTGTAGGGAGAAATCACTCAGCATGTTCCCATTTACCACTGCAGAGATGTACAATTATCAGCACTTCTCACTGTATTGCACTGCCTGGCAGGACAGTCAAACACTGCGAGTTTCACCAAGGGCCAAGGGGCTTTTAAAGGGTGTTGTCAGTCTCAGTTTTCTAGCCAGATGATTTATTTGGCTTTCTGCTTTCACAGCAATCTGTAACCATTTTTCAACCTCTCTCTCAGCCACGGAATTGCTCTTGTTCTTAGATTTAGCATTGCAGTAAAAATTATGAGGTGATATTCCTGATCTCTCTCAGTATGTTAAGTCACAGTCCAGAGCCTAAAACTCCGTAAGAGTTACATTTGTTAGTTCAATTACAAGCACTGTAATTGGGCTCTTGTGTGATTTTGCATTCCTTCTCAGATAAGACTCACCTAATTTCAGTTCAGCTTCCAAAACAGAGAGTTTCTAGTCTAAATGAGAAACCTAAGCTACTATAGCCAGCGAGGAACAGCGAGCACATGCAGAAAAAATAAAAGTCCTACCTTAGGACTCATTTGAGACTAAGTCAATTAGTAAATATTCAATTCATTTTCCTTCCCCATTAACTTCAGAGAAAGACTAGAGGGTACATCTAGGATTAATTTCATCTAACCATAGGTTTCTAGAAGAGGAACACCTAGACTGCTTATGTTGTCAGTGAGAGCAATAGGAATCCCTACAGGGTGATTTGTTCCTTTTCTCTTAAAGATCTCGAGGTGGGATAAGTTACACTCTGGAAGTCCCTGTTTCCCTCTGTTGACTGTTGACGGAGTCCAAGGATTGGTTTCATAACACTCCTTTTTGAGTGTTTATTGTACAGGGACAGTGCAGAATACTTAAATTTCTGCTGTAGTTAATATTTATATGGAGCAGTGTCAAGAAATGAAATAAACCTCATAGTGAGAGAGAAAAAAGAGGAGAACAAAGTCAGTGAGAAGTAGAAAATAGAACGGAATCACAAAAGACTGGTAACATGATTCTGAAGGGTTATTTAGTCCAACCCCATGCTCAAGTTCCCATCAACAAGAAGTAGCTGTGCAATAACAAGGAGTTTTCTCTGAGTGCATACAAACATCATATTGCTATTATCCCAGCTGCTGTAGCCTAAGACAACATTTTCCTAGACTCTCAGCATTCCTTTTTCTTCTGCATCTAGGAGCAAATCTAGTCCAGATTTCAAATTCAAGTGAAAAGTGGTAAGTGGTAGGATCCCAACAAATGACTCCATGCACCATGAGCCCATTTCTTTCATCTATACTACAACCAGGAAACTAAGGATTTAGGATAAACACACTTCAATGTTCTGGACAATGCATTTATTTGATGCAATTGTTTCTGCAAAAGCTAAAAACTGCTTTCCATGTAAAATGTAAAACAGGAAGTACAGTATGTGACAGCAAGACCAAGTTCATACGGTTCAGTTGGGTTCACAAGTGGAATCCCAAGAGGAGTTAGTTACACTGATTTATGCTACTTAGGATTCTGGTTCAAAATAACTTCCTAACAAAGTAGTGTCAGAGTGAAAACTAGCAGTGGGAAATCCTCCAGGAAGGACTCACAGTTAATTTACAGCCTTACAGCCGCCGACCAAGGTTTAGGTGTAATTCTAAATCATGAGCCTAAGCAATGGAACTTACTGGGAATTTTGAGACAAAATAATTTCTGACTGAAAAAAGTTTTACAAGTCAGCACTTCCCTATTGAAAATTGCTTTATTTCTTCCCCTCTTACTATCTCAAACTATTAATAAATAAATTAATTAATTAATAAAAACCCACATATTTTCTGATATTATATTTTGATTAGATGAATTAACACATTGCTTCCTATTTGGGAAACAGTCTAGGATATCACAGAGCTCCATAAGAATCACAGTGGAATAGTCTCAAGCTAACTTTTTTCCAAGAGGAAAGGTTCACTGCCTGGGCTGTATCAACAGTCACATGATCACAGCTCCATCTCAGGAACAGTTTAAACTGGCTGAAATCTCACTGCAGTTATTGTTCTTTTCGAGATTAATTTAATGACAGCAGGTGGAGTTGGTCAGACAATCTCTGCATCACAGACCTTGGATTCATGAAAAGAAAATGGCATTCTCTGCACCCTCAGGTTGATAATTCTGTGAAACTGATTATAGAGAAAAAGATGAAACTGAAGTACCCCATTCTCATATAAGGTCCAACCACAAATCCTCCTCTTATTACTAAAGTATGGACATAAATCCCACCAAATGATCTATAGAACTATTGGAAATGCTCCTTCTCTTTTCTCTTCTTATGAAAATTTGACCTCCTGAACTTATCAAGACAGCTGGAAATAATGAATTCAGAATATTTATCAGTTGGTATGGTCATTGACCAATGCCTTACACACACAAGCAAATAATTGCAGTCAGTGGCTTCAACGTCTGAGCAGAAGATAGGATGGAAACATTTCCAGGACAATCTCCTTTTATGAGCCATGACAGAAAGTGGACACTCAAATGCTTGGCATGTTTAAAATGTTTAAAATAGAAATTATGGAATATTTGCAGTTAATGGTTTAACTGTCTTGATTTAGTGGATTGCATTTCTTTTGGTGGGGTAACAAAACAAGGGCACTCATGTATCAACTGCAGGAGTGGTGGTCGGACCTGAACACTATTTTAATCACAGCTTTAATCACTGCCTTTTTAAGGGCAGAGGTACAAGGAAAAAGAAGATTACAATGCAAGGCACTCCTGGCATTGGGCAAGCACAATAAAGAAAGTTTGTCATAGGACTTTGATCACCATCACACCCTCTCATAGCACTGTACATGTGTAAATTGGATAGAGCAACATTCTATCTCATGATTGTATCTAGTACCACACAAAATTAATCTCTGACAATTTTAAACAGATTCTTGTTCTAGTTCCCACTGGTTTTCGTAATCATAACATACTGGAAGTCTTTTGACTGCTCTATTTATAAATAAATAATTTAATATATTAATTCAGTTCTTGACAGATGAAGAAAAACACCATTTGATCTTAGCTCAGGGGCTGAAAGCCCACACGTAACTGAAAGCAGAACTCTTATCTGGAATAGCAGCAAATTGGGAAGGTTAAAAAATAATGAAAGAAGAAAGCTTGAGAAAAATATAAGAAATTCAGAACTTCTGCAGAATCTCCCTGAATCCTGGAGATACAGAGATCAGTTGTGTTCATCTGACTTCTCAGAGGGATGATACTGACTGTTCTGCCTAAGCTACCTAACTCCAATAGAGGGCATGGAAGACCTGGTGAAATCACAATTTAATAACATTGTTATTCAAAACATAGTAAAACTATCAAAAAGTCCACCTTACACTGTATGTTTAGAGCAAAATGAACCATTAATCCACTAAGGAAAATATAGCCAAACATTAATACCATGCCTGTGCAGAATCTTTTCATCTATCTCCAATGGGTGCATGAAATGTCTCTAAGCAAGGCATCCAATACAATCTAATGATCATCCAACAAACAGAACAGCAGTCTGAGTAAATGTAAAAACATCATACTCCAGAGCTCAGCCCTATGATCATATGTGCAAGACCATAGTTATGTGGTAGCCGTGATTCAGAGGAAGCCTATGTTTACTTTAAATTCATTACTATCCCTGGCTGGTAGCAGCTTACCAGTGCTTCCCCTTCAGATACCTATCAGACAGGCACAGTGCTTCTTTTTTGTACTATTTGCTTAAGGTCTGTGAAACAATGTCTTCTGGCATATACAGCACTTTTCTATCTGAGATTTAATTTTAATGGGTGCTCTAGCTATTCATTATATAAGTCAGAAGATAGAGGATACGTCGACTTTCTGCTGCAGAAATGCTTTCCTAATGCCTGCAATTTCTTGGCTGAACTTGCTGTTCTTTAACATTACCAAGATGCTTCTAGTAAAGCTATTTTAGTTTACCTTGGACAATATTAGCTGCTCGTATATAAGATTGTACAGAATATAACAAGATAAGCCATTTTGACTGTTCTGCTCCTAAGCCTCTGCACCAGAAGAATGCCCTATAGGCAACATGCCATCTGTGGGGCCATTTAAACTGGCTCAAAATTATATTATTTTAATTATGACCTCACATGAAGTTATCTGCTCAGGATAAGAGGGCATTGGATCTCTATACTCTCAGTCACTTAGCCTCTAAGATCCACATTCATATCCTCATGGAAGAAGGAAATTTCTTACTGGAAGAAAAGGCATAAGCCTAAATGGTTATCAAAGATTTTTACTTAATAATTTGAAGGATCTTCCTAAAGTGATTAAAGAGACTAATTTTACATTCTCCCATGTGTTGACTCATTTGGAGCAACAAATGAAGATGCTAGGAAGATAGGAGATGGTTGTGTTTTGCCTACTGTCTTTACAGTACATTTTATTAGATGTTCACGTTCTTAAAATGTAGTTCTGTTTAAATTAAATACTTTCAATTTCAAACAAATCCAGGGAAAGTATTTTTAAGGAGAAATTATTTGTTTGCAGAAAAGTGACAATAATTACAGTCACTTTTTGAAAGGCATGAGAAAAATCAACTTCACATTGATTTCAATACTGAAGGAAATATTTGAAAACTCCATATTACGGATTTTATCATATTCACTCTTTATTGTGCTTTCCTTCATACCTTCCCTAATGTTCTCTACTCAGTAAGTTTTCAGTGTTTGCTTCTCACAGACAGAATTCCTGGGGCTACACATTGGGCAGGGAAAGGAAAGAGCTAATACTCTTTGTTTAGAAAGTTGTTAATACTAATACTAATTAAAAGCAGGGTTTTAGATCTACAGTTATCCCTATAGGAAGAGAAAATCTGGTTTTCTTGGCGGCTAATTTGCTCTCAGCCATACCATGTTTATTATGGTAAATGTACTTTTTCAAGTCTAGATTGGTGAAAGGAGCCTCGTCATACTCTCAATGTGACTTCCCAGCTGTGACATTTCTTTCGCTAATTCTCTGAAAGAACATCCCTGCAGCTCCTGACAGTAATTAAACAAAACTCTGAACAAATTCCTGCTGTGAAAGCAGGATCAGAGTCTACTCTTCACACTGCTAAGAAGAGTATTACAAGCTCTTGTCTTTATTTTTTTTACATGCACTTTGCTTAAAGCTTGCCAGAATGCTGTAATGTGAATTTTGCCTCCCATGAATTTTCACCATTCAGCAAGAAACATGGAGTCTGTATTAATTACATTCTTTGAAACTGGAAAAGTAACAGTTTTAGGAACGGTCCCGTTCACTTTCTTTCTCTCTTTGTCAGTACTCATTGCTGACAAAAATTGCTCTTGCTCTTATCATCATTTGTATCTTGACACAGGTGAAGGAAAGCAGGCACATGGTGGTTCATGGGGACACCAAGCATACAGTTCTCTGTAAGAGCATTTGGACACTGGCTTCTGGGGAACAGGCTCCAGTTTTCAAGCCTAAGGAAATTCTACATTAAGCGGGAGATGAAGAGAAGGGAAAGTCTTGAGCTGTGAACATCCACTTACCAACTCTACTGTTTGCCAAACTCAGTCTCCCACCCACAGCCCTGTGGTAAAAGTTGAACTCTATTCCCTGGAAGGCTCTTGTGCTCCAGATGTTGAACACTACCTCATACACAGCTTGCTTGCACTCTTGCCACATAACCTAATTTGAAAACTTTTCACAGGGATGAGCAGCTTTGCTTTCTTTTCTTCTTATGGTCAGTGCTACCAGAAAGGGAAGACAGCGTTGTCACAATGTAAATTTTTCATGTCCCAAATGTTTTTGCCTCAGAGAAAAATAAAAAGCAAAACAAAACTCCACTGATGGCTAAGCAGAAATCTTAAAACTTTAGAAGACAGGAAAAAAAAGAACAAGGGACATCACGGAAAGAAATATTCCAGCAGTACAATGAAGCTGGAAAACTCCAGTGTTCTTGGTTAATCTACATCCATTGCAGCACATCAGATGTCCTTACAATCAAAATCCAGGTTTCTAAGGTGGAGCTGGTTTGCTACTCCCAGAAAAAGCCTGCAAGGTACATACTATGTGACCTGATGAAGAGTAATGAGAGAGGAGTGCTTTGCCATTCCTTTCTGACACATGTGAGAGTTCAGCATTGCCACTGTCTCTTCTGATGCTGCTATTTTTACTACAAGAGCCTGGATTCATTTGCTATTTTATGCAGCACTGCTGCTGTCTTTTGTTTGTGAGAGGAAAACAAAAGGGCTTCTGCAGCAATTAGAAGATTTTCCAGAGAAGCTGTGAGATGGTCATTTGTAAGAGGGTAAGTCAGGATGCTCACAGGAGGAACTAACTCAAGACCTCCATTTCAGATTCAGACCAAAGCTTGAACCTCTTCTAGATATTGTGGAAAATTATTTTATTTCACTATAGAAACTCTGATTATTTATCTAGTTGTGTTGTACTGGACACATTAACTGGGACCATGATCTTTTCTTACAATATTTCTAGCCAGGACAAAATTCAAGGGTAAATGGAGAATCAGATTTCTCAAGATCTAGAGCCCAATTTTAAAATTCAGGGATGAAGTATGGCTTCCAGGAACTTAGACAGAAGTACATGCATGTGTTTCCTACTGTAGGAAAGAAAATGGAACAAATACCTCCTACTAACCCTAGTTTAAAGAGCCCTGCAAACATCTAGTTCTCTGATGTGTACCACAAGTTGACTACCTGCAGACTACTACACTGTTGTTGAGATAGATGTGCAGCTGACAACATGCCAGCTGGGAGTCATGGCATATCCTTGAACATCAGCAAGGATGTTTCCCATGTTCTGTAATTCCCACTAACCCTGTTTTTGTCTTTCTCATACACATAGCAGTAATTATGCTTCTCTAAGAATTCCTGCAGACTCTCTCCATAGTACTAAATAATGTTCTGTTTACAGAACAGATTCAGGAACAGATACAAGCTCATCTCTAGAATGGGCCTTTGTATGTTAGTGCATACATTTCACTCATTTTGCCCTGTGTTTTTGCCTAATTTTAAGTATGCCTGCATAAGTAGCTTTGTTCTTGTTAACGTTCAGAACTGGTTTAAGAAGCCTGGAATGGGTTGTTTATGTGAACACTTACAGCGGTGGTTAAAGTCCTGAAGGCTAGCATAAATAACCAGGCAAGGTCAAACTAAATCGTTCCATTTGTTTTAAAGGTGTTGAAGAATATTGACACAAGAAGCCCAAAAATCCCATTGGCCATTTCTCCACTGAGAGGCAGTACTTCATTGACAAAGGGCAGATAGGCTTTGTGTTTGATAACAAATCAAGAAATCAAATGCGAATGCTAAATTTTCACAGTGATTGGCTTTACCTGTTTAACGTCTGGTCTGAAAGTCTTTGTTACTTATTTAATTACTGAGTCTAGTAAAATACACAAGAATGATTCAGATACTTAAATTCAGGAAGAAAGTATAAGTTAGAGACCTCAATTTTAAACATATTTGCAAAAGTCATTCAACTAGACTTTTCCATCTATAGGACTAAGGGTAGGGATGAGTGAAAGTTCTTGGAAGAAGAAGGATCCAGTTGAAGAAATCTGCTGTACGGTAGATTTTTTTTCCCTAAGATATTTGAAGAAGTAGAGAAAACACAGAAATGCTTTTTGAAAGCATAATAGCAATTCTTACAGTTATAGTTAAGTGGAACCAAACTTTTGATGCATCACAACAGTTAGTTGCCTTGGAGAGCACTGATTGAAAAGCTTTGAATCTTGTTACTAAGGACAACTCATGTTTTTAAACAGATTTGGATCACACATATGCCTATAAGGAAGGCAGAAATAGTTCCCAAGAGTTAAACTCATAAGCATTTGTCTGGACTCCAGCCAAATAACCCTAGTCTGTGGTGCAGCTCAGTAATGGAATTGTTTGAAATTACCAGTTTTCTGATGATGTTTATTTTACAGCAATATATATGTGGATATAATCATTTCATTATGTGAAAAAATGTACTTTTGTAAGCCTCATGTAATTGACCCTTCATCAAGCAGTGCCAGCCAGCTGTCCCAAAAATGCTGAACAAATTTCTTATTAATCACTCTGACACCAACAATGGCAGCTTGAACTCAATGTAACAGGAGCCACATGGCAGAAGATTATGGCAAGTAGATCCATAAACTTCAATTAAAGTCCCTGTCAGAAAACAGTAAAAATAACGACACCATTCAGGATCTATCATTTGCACGAAAGAGTCATTACCAATTCCTGATGGCAAGTCCTTCCAGCAGGAGGGAAATGATTGGATCTAGTGGAGATGGATAGTACAGAAAAAATTCAGAATGTCGCTCAATCATGCTAAGTGGATAAACTTTTCATTACTGATCAGAGAAGGTGGCTCCAGCTTCCTGTCACTACTAGCAGTTTGTCCTGAGTGTGATGGACAGAATTAGGTCTTCTGTCCCCTTTCACATTTGTTCTTACACCCTCAAACACATTTGACCACGCCTCTGCTTACACATCTTAAAAGTGGTTCTAAATTACATTCCCTATTGTGACAATACACAGTAACTTTCCCATAACATATTTTAGTCAATTACAGCCCCCGACTGCTTTTACAATGCCTTATGACGTGTCTTATATGTTTTCCCTCTGAAAATACCAGGATGGGAATATATTCACCATCTGTGATTAAGAGTTGAAACTGAGGCCCCTTTAAGCCTCAGCTCCAACCCAGGCTGCCTGCAGGCTCTGGAAAGATGGTGGTGGAGAAAACTGGAGCTCTCTCAGACCTCACTCAGCACTAATGCACACCCCAGCCCTTCACCTGACAGGTCTGATTAGCCAAAGTAGAATGCCACCAAAAATCCTTAGCTTGTGAGCTATTTCTCTAAGTAGTGAGTCTTTGTTTCTCTCATTAAAGTGGGAATAAACTGACATAAGCCTTCATTCATGTTCTGAACAGTGCAGAGAAACCAGAACAAAAATGATAATGCAGAAATTCAGGCATATTCACTTACAGGTTGGACCTGTAATTTTGTGTTCTGCTTTAGCGCATAGGCCTTTTTCTTATAAATTTAAGGGAAGACTATACCATAATAAAGAGGTTATTCAGTGGAATTAATGACTGGTAAATTTAGCAGAGATTAAGAGGAGAGACTTTCTGTGCTGTGTGTCACTTGCTCATGTAATAATTCACAGTTGTCTCACAGGAGGTCAGTTAGTCAAATATAGTAGTTTAAATCTGAAAAGGAACTAATAATATATAACCTCTACCATAGCTTATAGTTATGCAGGCTTTGAATATGAGCAGTCAGTTCTCATACCCTGGAGATAAAAGCTTTCATTGCGGTGAGAAGGCATTTGGAACTCTGCCTGCTCTATAGCACTGATGCTGAGGGCTGGCCTGAGGCACCCTCTGATCTGGTGAGCAGTACCACAGTCACGACCCGGTCTTTCATGAAGTCACCAGAGGTTTTCCTTTGATTTTCCTCAAGCAGAAAATCTTCAGAGACTTCACCTCACACATGCATGTATTTGTTGCAGACTCCTGAAAGGTGATGTGGTGCTAAATGGGAAGACAGAGAGAAAGAGTGAAGAAAAGGGCAGTCTTTACCACTTTCTCACTTTAGGCAAAGGAATCTGTAAATGACTAGAAATCAAGCTCGATAAGCAGCTGCTGGTGGTCCAGAAAATCCTAATTTCCATGGAAACCTGACCAACTGTCAGACTTCACATGCCAGTGTACGAGAAAAGGTTGTGTATGGAAAAGGGATATTGGAACAATCTGTTTTTCTAAGCACCTCAGGGGCTTGCTAGTTCCCTCATTAACCACTAATACTTTCATTCTGATTACACTCCTGCCCAGTCAACTAGCTCTAATGAAACTGAAAGGTGGACAGAGGTAATAACTACTCTAAAAATCAGAGTGCATAGAAGCACGTACAAGCCCAGATAGTTATTCAGAAGGAGTATTGTATAAATTAAACTTATCTGGGGCTCAGCCACACCATCCCTGTGGAATGCAGAACTTACTTTTGTTCAACATATGTGTGGCAGAGCACTTCAGGAAAGGCCAGATTTAGGAATTTTTAAGTCAGAAGGCTACTTGCTGGTGCTTTAACAATTTTTAGGATAACAAATCTTTGTGTGCAATTTTCAGATTTTGATAGAAGTATAGAAAAAATAAATTAAACAGGAAATTATTATTACTTAGTAGAAATAAATTTGCAATGTTGTTCTGCATTTTGGCTCACTAGTGGGAACCCTCACCCCCCAAAACAAAACATTGAAAAAACGAAGCTAGTAGCTAGCCAGTCATTAAATGGGCTCTCATGGCAATGCATATCAAGCAAAGATTGAATTCAGTATGGGATTTCTTTCTTCACTGTCAAGTCCTAGTTTATAGACGTCAGGACAAGGTTTGTTAAATTAGGCTGTAATTCCTTCATTATGAAATGTCATCTTAATGGTTCTGATCTTTTGGAAGACTTTTAGCAGATTAGGAGGTGATGGGATAGGAGAGAAGATTAACTGCATGCTCATAGCCATGTAGTAATCCAAAGGGATTTACAGGCAGTACCAGCTCTTGTGCTGAACATGGATGTGAATTATTTTATTCTGATAACACGAGGATCTTCTTAAAATACAGTATGATCCTGACAAAACATCAATATTGGTTAAAAAACAACAACAATACAAGCATTCAGAAGTGATTTTTTCTCTTCTTCCCATTAGTTACCTTTAAAGGAGTAGAAACTTGTCTTGGGATCATTTTTAAGTCCCCTTAGACACTTCTTGTTCTGAGCTTCACTCTTAGTTGAATGTCTTTGTGTAATGCTAGTTGGGAATTTCCATTACAAATGTTTTTTCTAGCTGCTGGAGTGAGCCAAGCACCTACAGTTAAAGCTTTGACAGGGATATTTATTTCAGTTTGGACTGGAAGATTTCTAGAATTTGGGCAAGAATTTTAAAACAAGAATCAATGGAAAAATTATGTGTAGAATAGTCAGTAATGCTTTGAGTATGCTACAGGCCAGGGATTTCATAGCCTTGTTCCACCTACTTCAGAACAATACACTGCACTTTGGGATTTTCTTAGACAAGATTTTCTACTGCATCTGAGCTACACTCATTTGTAGCTCTCCAGTTGCCTTCCACTACTGAACCATTTTAAGAAAAAAAAAATCTTTCACAGATTTAACACTGACACTGTTCAGGCAGTAGTTACTCAACCCTGCTTCCATCAGAACTGTATAGGCTAATCATAAACCATGGTTTAAATAGTTTGTATATACAACACTGTATAAAATAATAATTACTTGTTAGTTTTGATCAGCAATATTCCTTAATGAGTCCCTGATTAGATTATCTTATGAGCCTGATTAATACAAAGCACTGGATTAATTACAGAAATATTGTCAGAACGTCTTTAAGCAGTAGAGAAAAATGATTATCTTCACACACCAGAGGAGAAGAAACGGGTATACATAATCTATCCAAGGTTACAGATGATATTTATCAGTGACTTGAGAAGAACCAAGTCCTAATGCTTCATCATTTTGGGTTTTGTTTGGTTTTGGTTTGTTTGGTTTTTTTTTGTTTTAAACTTGGGAAACTTCCTCTCAAGTTTTAAAAGAATTGACAAAGAATTTGTATTCATAGCTGTGGAACAGCAGAGGTGACCTAGCATCTAAAAATGAAGAAGAGAGGAATCTCAGTTGGGAAACAGGCATTATTGCAGTTAATAGCTTCATAGGATAAAAGCAATGCCAGTTCAACGATCTTGGTATATATATATGTACACACACACACACATTTGTTTTTTTACATAAATACACAACTGTGGTTCCAGAGGAATCTGCTCTTTAGACAAGGGCTGCCATACAAACCAGGTTTAATTAAAACTTCATGTGCTTTGGATACATTGGATTTCTGGGTCACATAGCAAGTACCCAAGAATGTGGTCCTCATACACATAAAAAGGGGGTTTACATTTCTCATACCCAAGGGAGTTCTATGACTTCTGGATAATGATATAACAGAGACTGGAGATCAAATGCATAAGCCAGGCAAATTCATTCCCATAATAGATCTCTTTTAACAGTCACAGTAACTAATCATTTACACAATTTACCATGGAACAAGACAGATACTCCATCACTGGAAATTTTAAAATCAAGTCTGAGTGTTGTTTCAGTGAGATGTAATAACTAAGCTGGTAGGACCATGCTTCACTGGGGCAGGAGGGGGGAGAAATTGCATGATGAAATTTGTTACTCTACATCACAAAGGAAAATCACACCAAATATAATAAACATAACCTTCTGTCTACCAGACACAATATCTCTCTTTAGTGGGATACAGTGACGAAACTGTCAATGTTTTAAAAACTACTTTAACTCGCTGTCTATTTCTGGGGAGAAGCAGGAAAAAGGACCCCAAAGAACTCCACAAGGAAAGCCAGATGAAATTATTCAGGATAACAATTTGCTGTTCCCACACAGAATAATGTTTGTGCGTGCTTCTTTCTGCTTTAGCTTAGATCTAAATCTTTGTAACAGTTTATGTGTCTCCATCACAACTGACAACTGCTCTATCTTTACTGATTTTACACACTATTATACCATAGGGCTCCTTTTAAATCCTTTATTTTATTTTACTGTGCTCTTCTATGTTCTCCCTGTTGGCATCTTATTTGTATTAGTATTTAAAAATCAGTGCTATTTCTACTGGAGAGACTCCTGCATTTCTAAAATATATGTGTTTATTTATTTTAGAAGTGGATATACAGTGCTCATGCAATAGTTGCCACAGAGCATAAAATTACTTCAATGCCAAATTAGCAACTGGAACTACATCCTTGTCATAATGCTTTTAATTAGCCATTACTCATTGGAATAGAATTTTTTTTAAATGGCTCTTTCACTTGATGAGACTGATTTTCACTGGGAGGAAAAGCAGCTGTCCCCAGCCATGCTAAATTTGAGATGATGGTCATAGTCCTGTATCCAGGACATACAGTATGCTTTATCTCACTCTGCTTGGCAATAGCTCAGTGCTATGCTCAGCACTATATGGATTGCCCCGTAATACATCTACAGAGAGCCTAATAATCTACAGTGAGTAATAACAACAGGCTCCTTATCATGATAGTTTTAAGATCAAATTTAGGAAATTCAACAGGATTGATAAATAAAAGTGGGACATTCACCACTATGCTGTAATAGTGTGAGGTCTATTTAGAGCTCTATCTTATAGGCTGAACTGAATTTTTCTGAAGAATTGTAACATATCGTCACTCTTGAGTGATGATCTTAGCTCTGCATAGCAATTTAGGAAGTTGCTAGTTTTCACTTGACAGTCTCAGGCCACCTGTGTGTCAGAAGTCAAGCCTAGAAAATGTAGGTGCACCCTTGTGGGTTCAGGCTTTGCCTTTGTGTACAGGTCCACAAAGTTTACAGCTCCCCAGCTGGAAGTGAGGACAGCAAGGTAGTTATGTCAGAGTCCATACTCAAGGGGATCCCTGTGTTACAGTACCTTGCTAAACCATCCCTTCCAGTCACAGCCCTGCCTAGTCTCAATCACCATGCAAGAGGGATGGCAAGGTGTCAGTTTTAGTGACAGAGATCTGGATATTTGTTCCAAGCTTTGCTCCTACTACCCTTACTCCAAGATGCACCTTCCTCCTGAGGCAAACCCATCTCCACTGACCACTGCCTTGGGCATCTTCCCAATCCTGGCCAGTCCATGAGATTTAGACAGAAATGCTAGGGTTGTTGGTTTAAGTCATCACCCAGTTGTGTTTCTTTCATCTAAATAGATAAGAGCAGCCCTAAGCACTTCTTCAGCTCCCATGAGAAAAATTTGATTAAAGTCCAGCCCTAATCTACAAAAGGTAATATGGTGCTGGGAGTGGGAGTAAATTCAGACAGTTTGTTCACGTCACACTGGTTGTCTGCCATCAAGTATACAAGACTGGACTATAAAAGGAAGATGTGCTGAACTACAGGGAGTAAGCTCCCTGAAATACGATGTTTATGCATGGTGGTGGAAAATAAACATCTTCAGTCGTATAAACTGAGAATAGTTCTTGTGCCACTCCTACTCCAACCACTTTACAAATGCAATGCATGAGGCAATGACAGTGGAACAACTGTCTAGTTAAATAAAATGACCATCACTCTCCCTGCAATAGGAACTCATGTAGTTTCCAGCCTGTTCTGCTGAGGATGGAATCCCGGCTAAGGTAATGATTTTTGTTTCAATGGTATTCTGAGTTACACTTCTACTCTTTGCATCTCTGTTTCCCAAAGAGTAATGTGTATGTTCTACAAGCTAGCAGATAATTGAGTACCAGCTTATCTTTTTGGAGAAGACTTTTTTTGCAAACATATTTTTTACATCAGTTCCCCAAACCACTTACAGTTTATTAGATTAAAAAGACAACATGACAGAGCCTCTGCTTCTGTTGGTCCTACATAAGTTTTGATCAGCTGTCCAACTTCAACTTAATTTGATTTGACATAGGTCTCCTACAGTCAGCTCTCCCACAGCATGCAGTTCAGGGATACTTTTGAAGTACCATCTGTCATTCTGAACACCCATACAAAATGGTTTTGTACAGGTAGCTTTCTCTAATTGAGTAGGGAAGCTGAGAGCATTCAGGCAGTCTAAATGGAGATACAGCCATTGGTTTGGAGTTACAAAGGATACAGTGAGAAATTCAATGTTATACAATCCGATATAAAGCTCATAGAAAACTGGACCTCATTAGTTCTACTGCTTATAGAAACAACTCATTCATTACAAATTCTGGCTTCTGCAAAACTGCTGTTTCTTATAGTACAATGTTATTAGTCACAACACTTCAATTTTCCCCCAGGTAGGAAAGCAAAAGGAGAACAAAACATTTTTTAATTTGAGTTAAATTTGCCTAAGCTAATAGAAAGTGTATTTCACATAAAAGCTCCTCGAATCTCCTCCATGGAACTGATTTTATGGTCATGCTGCCTTTCTCACGAACATTCACTGCCGCTGAGACTTCCAGACATACTGCACTGTCACAGATGAGACAAAACAACTTCCGACCCACTCCAAACAAAGAAATAAAAAATTAATAATTTTCTAAATGTAATTACGTTAAAATTCTTTCCAGGAAAGTGGTTCCTTGCTGTGTCATTTCTTCCCAATTGGGAAAAAGAAAATGAGTCAAAGCGTATGATTTCTACATGGGCAAAGAAATACAATTTCTGAGTGCATTTAGCTGTGATTATTACACCTAGATACTACATTGTTAGTTAAAATTTGTCATTTCATAACCCACATCCTTCTCTTCAAATAAATTTCTTGATAACAATAAAGGGTTTCATCTTACAAGTGCAGAAATATCATGAAGTGGGATTTCTGATGCAAACTCGTTGAAATCTTTGTAAATTCTCTTTGACTTCCATGGCCTTTGGATCAAGTCCCTAGCGTGTTTATCTAGCTAGAAAATGTTCCCAAGGTTGTACTGCCCTGAATGAAAAATAAAGTAATTGAATTCCAGATATTACATAGCTTAACAGAGGGAAAAAAAGTGAGGTCGTGGTATGGTTACAAATTTTTTATTCTTTTTTGCTGTCTTTTCTCAGTGGAAGGGTAGGTAAAGCTTCTCTCTCTTCTGAGTTAGCAGTTATATGGATTAGATTATAGGAAGCATTTCATTTAATCAGTTCAATGAATTTTAGCTCATTCGAAATTCATGCAAATTGTCAAGTTCTAAATCCTCCCAAGATTGCCCTGATTTTTTAAGAAGTACATAGAAAGGTTTTATCCATAGACGGTTGAGTTCAACTAATTACATTAAGAACTAATGCGATTTCCTTGTTTATGCTGTTTGTACAGGAAGATGATTGTCTAATCCTTTAAGCAGTACATTTAATTCTGGATTCTATTTCAAGTATTTAAATTGTGTTAACTACTTCTAGTTCTCAAGGTAAACATGGTTTAAATCTTAAATGTTTACTTTTGAGTAGTTTCAAGGATGAAGCTGCTCTGGTTTCATTTTAGCTGAGGGAAACCATTTCATGCCCACTGGTTCTAAGCATGAGAGCCATGGATGAAGAAAGGGAGAGAGATCAAGAAGACTATTTTTCTAAAGCAAGTTAATGATATTATCTGCAAAATTTTTACGCTGGCTTGTCAAATGATTTATTGCTATACAACAGTCATTACCACTAATTATCTGTCTGTCTGTCAAATATGTCAAACCAGTCCACCATCTCTGAGCATTTTAAATTTGCATTTGGAAGAAAACAAGGAAATTATAGTCAGCCTAGTTAGTCATTGCATACTAATTACATTTCCTCTCTTTGGATATGATATTTCTGTTTTATCTTGGAATAATATTGAAAAATAAGTGTAAAAAAAACTTGAACAGGTAAGAAACAAAGATCACTGCCCCAAACTGCATGCAGATACAATCATTAGAATTCCTTCTGTTTGTTTATATTTTATTAAAATAAATACATTGTGATATTAGTGATGCTGACAGTTTTCAGAATAACTGCCCTGGAGCTTTAACAGGATTTTTATTTATTTTTTATTGTTATTATTTTTTACAGAGCACTTAAATGTCAAATCTATTCACAACTTCTTGTATTCCACCACTGAACCTTATTCAACTTCTATACATCCATTCTAAAGATGTTTCCTGCATTACAGCAGAGTATGATGTCTGAGGATATGACCCAAGCGATAGTAACACTGCTCACTGTGACTTTTTCACTAGTGTTTCTGTACGAGGATTTTCAGCCAGTGATCCATTATTTGTAGGTATTTCAAGAAAGGTGACATAAAAACCAAATGTAATTTCTCCAAAAACATATCAAGCACAGATATCTGAAGGTTTCTGAATCTCCCCCGGTGAATTTGCAGAAAGAGTCATTCAATAAATCAATCAATCAAGTAGTCAATTAATCAAATGATTCCTATTATTGCCTAAGTGTGAATATAAGGTATAGATTTGCCCAACAACTCACACTCTGGTTAGCATCTTAGCTCCAGATACTGGTGATGGAGAGATCTACATCTGAGCTAGCTTGAGATGTATTGAGGAGATGTACTGTATGCTCACTTGAATTAATCTGAAAAATCACTTCCTAAGACTAAAGAAGAGAGTTGATAATGCCTCTCCTTCTCTTTCCTTTAATTTGCACGACTATTTAGGTGATAGACTCTTCATAATGAAGACTGTTTATAACCCTGTCTTTGTAGCACAGCTGTCCAGATTGCAACAGATGTCCATAATGCACTAAAATCAAGAACTAAAAAAGCTGTTGTTTTTCATCTGAAAACTGAAGGCATGTAATTTGTTGTTCACCGGATTTAACGTAAGCCATTCTTTAAGACATAAACTCAGGATTACATACTACTGACTTCAATAGAATTAAAGTTTGTCATAATAATCTCACTACCAAGTTCATGTATGCATTCTGAGTTGGACAGCAATCCTTTCATTTAGTTACACCTATACATTCTTTCTTCCTGAAGTTATAGGAAGGCACATTGAACCCCTGGTGATAACCTTGGTGTCTTGTATCAACCTATATAATCAAGCTTTATGAATGATTATTTTTTCAATGGAAAAGAGATGGAATTATCTTGTATTAATAAATGTATTATTCAAGAGAATAAACACGATATTAATATTTCAAGGAAGGTATGAACATTTCCATGGAGTTCCTGTCAGGATCAGAGCAAGTATGCACAATACTCAAAAATTTCATAAGCAAGGAGGAAAAGTGAGTGAATAATGTTGGGATAAAGTATGCTCATAATGGAAAGCGTGGACAGACAAAACTAGGATATCTAAATCTGAAACAGAACAGGAGGAACTGTAGGATATTTCATTATACTGAGAGAGACAATGATAAAAAAGACAGACGAAGCCAAAAGAAAGTAATGAACCTGGAAAAACTAATTCTAGCTGTCAGGAAACTTTTGATTAATAATTATCCTGGTTGTGGCAAATCCAAGAGTCTGAAACTCGCCCCTGGCCAACAATATCCACCTCCCCATTTCTGTCAGTCTGAAAAACAATTATCTTTTCTTCTTTAACAGTTGAGATTTGTGACTTTATTTTAACCTTCAAGTATTTCATAGACTGGAGCCAGAGTGCACAAAGAACACTTAAGGCAGTAAAACCTACAGGAAGTAACTTCTAGTAAGGATGAATCAAAGTAGGTGGAAAAGGGTTATGAAGAAACAAACAAAATAAATCTGCTGAAATGATAATGGTTCATAACTCAGCAAAAAGATTACAGAGGGAGTGGGCACCATTCCCTGAAAACATCAGTTATGTAGTGGAAACCAACAATGCAATTATTAAGAAAATCACTGAGAACTGAAACAGAAAACCTACTGTTTCTCTGCATAAATCTGTAGGGCACTGCTACCCTGACCCTGAGTCAGCTCTTCTCATTCTATATCAAAATACAGCTACCGTCAATTGGGCACAAAGAAGAATGACAACTTAATCAGGAGAATTAGAATGACAACAAGGCACAGGTGCATTAAGGAGACAGAAAATCCTCAGCATCTGTGCAGATGACAGGGATTGTAGGTATACAGTCAGTTCTCAAAAATCACATATGATGTGAAGACAGAGAAAAAGGATGCTGAAAAACTGCTTTTCACAGTTTAAGAGCAGAGGACATACGATATTTTTTATTGGTTGTCAGAGCTTATAACACTCAGAACAGAACATTTCCCAGCAGCACGTAACTAAATCATAGAACTCATTGACACAGTATGTTATGGATGGTCGAAGTATGGATGGATTTCAGTAGAAGTTAAATAAGATATAGTCTCACTGTTACCTGTTAAATTGTTTGATCTGGTTATAACCTCTAGGTCAGTGTTGTCAGAAATCAGAGAGGTATGTCACAAAGATTTTCAAAAGCATCCAGCATCCCCTGCTGTCAACAGCCATGAAAGAGCCCAACTGGGACTCTGTCTGACCTAATGCAACCATTCTTATGTTCTGCTCTTTTCCTTACACTTCTGGTAGAATTGACTTAGTTAAATATGACTGCATTATATAGAGTCCTATAAGTGGATTACTGTGGTAAGACTTTATCCATATTTATCTATACAATATTATGTAAAGTAAAAACACTACATTATAGTTATGGACGTCTATTTTATGGAATTGTCACTGTCACCAACATGAGAACATGCCTTAGGTGTTTTTTGTTTGTTGGAAGAAAGAAAGAAATGTGTATTTCATTCTTTCATCAGGGAGGAGTTTCCCTGTTGTCACTTTTCAGAGCAGGAAACAGAAATAAAAAGACAAATATTTCTCATTAACTCTATTTCCCATCAGTAAAAACAGATGAAACAACTGTGAGCTGGTACTAAGGAATGCTATTCAGAGCTCGTTTAGACTGTTGCACCTTTGTTCGTGATGTCCTGCCTGAGATAATGAGTCACCTTTTGATATCCTTGATCTTTTTCTTACACAAACACAAAGCTGCAAGAAGCAAGGAAAATGACAACCCACTCATTTCAGTTAAAAGACACTATTCACCTGCCATTGAGAGAAATAGTTAAAGCAGAGTTTATTTTTTCTGCCAGTCTTCTGACAGAACTCAGCCTTACAGGTATATAAAGTACTGGATATAATTATCTTCTCAACTCAGTTCAGAAGTGAACAGAAACCACATTATTTTAATATTTTTTAACCTTACCATTTCCATCAATTTATGTGACGGACAGAAGAAAACAGCAAATATGCTTTTCACTGAGGACTACTGTCTTACTTCTAGATACACAATATTCACTTGGATATTTAAATGATCTCCCTAAAATTCATTGTAGTTGTACGTAAGTCATACATTTGTACCTGAGAAGATGGGTTTTCATAAATTCAGCTCAGTGAATGATTAAATTCATATTATTCTATATGTTGATTGCTGTACCCTTACTACCTCCATCACTAGCTTGAGTGTTGATGCAGAAAAAAAGTTCCTTAAAAAGTATTTGAGAAGTTGTGGGATGTTTTCATCACTAAAATTATATCCAAAGACTGTTTTCAGTGTCAGTATTTCCTGAAGATAGTTTCTATCATGTAAAATAATTTTGTGGAGGGATTGGAGAAGAAAAATTGCTGTGAGGATTAAACTGAAATGATCATTTTTAGCTAAAATGTTGATTTATTGGAAAAGTAATAATGTGTTTTGTTAAAAAGACATTTTTCTTCAATATCACTGTGTTTCTATTGATCTGCTACACTGGCCATATATACTTCCATATTTCACTCCAGGGAAATGGACTCCATAACATACCATTATTTCAGGTGCTTGATAACTCTTTTGAACACTGAAAACAGATTGATGAGGTTAGGCCTTCACATTCCAATGATTAACACATATTTTGGCAACCTTTCCTCAATATTAGAAGGACAAAAATAAATAAGTTAACAGGCAAGTTGATTTATTATGTGGATTGAAGATTCCTGGGGAAAAAGGGCTTATGCTTCATTGGAATGCATTTGTTTGGCAGACTGGTCCCTCAGTGAAAGCCTGTCATAGTGTAAGGATGGTACGTTATAATTTTAAAGTGAAATTAGCCTGGATTTTGCTCTGAACGTTAATATCTTTCATGTGTGCCTAAGTAAAATATATTATACTTGTCAAATTAAAAAAGCCATACAATTGTAGCAATGAGGAGACTACCTACCCATCTGAACTGCAAGCAAAAATTAACATGCAGCTGGTCATAGAAAATCACTACTACCTCAACAGGTTACATGAAAACTGCAATCAACTTTGCCTATATTTACCACAATAATCCTGTGATTTCAGCAGGACTTACTGCCCCAGATGGTACTACACACACATTCTGATAACAGCCTCATACTCAGGGCTATTGAAACACGCAGATGCTCATAAGCACCAAACACACAGATGCTCTTAAACTTGAAAGGAGCTCTATAATCTCTGTAATAGCAGGCCCCTTGCAAAATCAAGCTATCCATAGACTTCAGCTCTTTGCAGCAACAGAGAAGATTTCTCCCCTCTCTGTAGATGTCAGCTGTAGAGGGTAAATTTACATTTGTAAGACATGATGTCTGAAAGCATGATTATATTTGCAAATGCCTGCATTTGATGGTGGTAATGTTTAGGTAGATAGGGCCATGGAGGCATGCACTCCACAACTATGAGAAGTGTAACTCAGCTTTGGCCTTCATCCCCAGAAGCCCAACAACCTACATGGTCCTACCCAGTAACCACACAGGAAAGCACTTTTCTTTTGGGAAATCACAAGGTCTTGGACTTTCTCCCACGGAAATAAATGACCAGCTAAAAGCAGGTATAAAAGAAATCTCGCCCTGTCAGGGCTTTGGTCTGCATAACCTATTCACTCCCAGGAAAATCCATGACTTAATTCTTCTTAACAGGTTAGTGCTACTCTTACTGTGGAGATCATGACAGTGCCATAACCCTGCTTAAGAGATGAGCAACTATATGAAAGGAGGATCAATCAGCACAGATCCTGACTGTGACATACTCAGACCTGAGCATAAAGGAGAGACATACTTTTCCACAAAACCATCCAGAGCAGCCCTCCGCTCTCTTTCTCGGGGCTGAATGTCTGCTCAGTTCATCACCATCAGACTGTGAATGAACACAGTTCCAGACTGGGACTTACGTAAGTGGGAGATTCAAATTCTCCATATGCTCTCATAACTAAAGTTAAAACTCCGTGTTGAACAGCGCCAGAGATTCAAATCCTCTTGCTATTAATTAAGTATACAGTATGCAGATATCATTGGTACTCGTCTCTACTTGATGCTGCATGCATGAGTACCAATTCTCATGAGACCATATCAAAAAAGTCATTTGTGCTTCAGGAGAGCTCACAAACCACAAAGACATTCAAAGGCCATTGTAGAAAATGCTACATTTAAAATACTATTGGTAGATTCATAGTAGGCAACAGTCTCTATCCTGGAAAGTCAAAATGAAGTTAGAAATATATATCTATACATACATTGATATGTACACATAGGCTCCTGCTCACGTGTACACATTAATCATGGAAATTATAGGATCACAGAAATCATAGTATCATTAAGGTTGGAAAAGACCTTTAAGACTCTAAGATTATCCAGTCCAACTATCCACCAACCACCAATATTGACCACTAAACCATGACTCTAAATATCACATCTCCATGGTTCTTGAGCACCTTCTTAGACAGAGACCCCTCCACCACTATGGGCAGCCTATTTCAATGTCATATCACTCTTTTGGAGATTCTTCCTAATATCCAACCTAAATTCTGCCTGATATCACAAAAACCAGAGAGCTAAGGGATCATGAGGTTTAACTTAATCCAGGCTAACAGAGACAACTAAGATACCATTCCTCAGGTCCTCTCTGTCCCAGGGAGCTGATACCACCTGGGGCTGCAATTCCAAGTGAGACACTGCCGTGTGTTCATCCAACCTGCCACTGTGTAGCCCCAGGGGGCAACCATCCCTCAGTACAGGAACAGCTTTCCTTGGCTATCTCTTTTGTGCCCTGGATCCCAGAGGCTGCACAGATGTTGCAGTCCAGGTTTCTATCCTTTTTTTCTGTCCACCACAGCAGATATTCTGTTAAATAAACATCAACTGCAAAGATTCATATTCTGGCATATACAGGACTGCTAATATTTACAGTATGAGACCCCTACCTCAGCATGTCTTTCAGTAAGCCTAAATCATACCTGACAAATAGATGCCTGCAGTAGCTGATGAAAAATGAATGGGCTTGCCTGACATAAACATGGTTTTAGAGAAGGAACTTATTGATTGGCTTGCAGAATATTTCTTCTGGTTGAAGATTCAGGGGTCAGTGCATTAATGCTGAGTGCTCTGCTCATCATCTTGTTGGTTTTCTTATTCAACTTTGTTCATTTTACCCACTTTCCCCTTCTCTTACATTCTACCCCCAATTTCTGATACCTGAATGTCTGAGAGAAGACAAAACTGCATTCTATCTCTGAAGTCTACTGAAAGCTGAGACATGCTCACCCAGGATGTTTTCAAAATATGTTGGTGCAAACAAGTCTCAACAAAATTGATTCCTTCATTGTACTGCAGGTAACCTTGTTTTTGGTATATCAGATTTTCATGAAAGTCATCAGCAGAAGCTATTTGAGAAGGTCATTTTCTACATAGAATAAGAAGAATATTAGGTAACAGGAGAGAAACAAAGTTATGTTTAATGGATGCAGACGTCTCCTTCTGCCTGAAAATGATCTCTCCAGAATATCCACACTAGAGTTTCCACCATTTCCCTGTCCTTGTGAAGTCATGTTGATGTTTACTGATTTGCTCCGAATGCCAGACAAATAAAACATCACACATTTTTCAGAGCTTAAATGAAAAGAGAAACACCTCTCCTTGTAAAAAATAAAACAATCAGAAGAATCTGACACAAAGTAAGATTAAATGCTTTGTTCTGTAATTTCTCTGACTTCATTGAGTTTCTGCAGGATATGTCATTATCACATAATGCCCACTGACAAACATGGTGGGAGCTGAATCAATGGTAAAAATGGCCCTTTTAGGAAGGAAGTGCTCAGTTTCATTCCTGCCACACCTGCAGAGAACAGTTACAACTCTCTATGCAATCTGAAAATCTGAATGCCTTCTTTATGACATAGATGAAAAGAAAGTGTACGGTGTGGAGTATTGCTTGCAGGCAGTCAATACTAGTGATAGAGCCTTTGAAAATCAGGTTCACTGTTTCTATAACTGAGCTACAGTCCATAGAGAAAAGAATGGTCTTTCTACAGACTTCAATCTGAGTAAAACAGGTTAATTTCACCCTACTATAAGCCAAAAGAAAGAAAGAATAAATCCCATACAGAGTAAGACTGATTTAAGTAGCAGCCTGGATTTATGAGCCAAACACTAGCTCTCCTGTGATCTCAGGTGGGTGGAACTAGCAGATGTGTGTAGATATTTAATATGCCAGTTTTAAGGACACTAAAGAATCTGATGTCTCTGAGCATGATCCTCCAGGTACTTTTACATTATCAAATTAGAATAATCTTAGTTTATCCTCACATCTTCATCCCCCAACTGAACAAGGGTTCTATCATTTCTTTGAATGATAGCTCCCAAAACAGCTCAGTGTTTTCAGTCTTGGTTCCAAGAAATTTCAGGACAGCTGTGTAGAGTGGCAAAGGAAGGCAGAGAGATGCCAAAGACTGCAGAAATCGGATAGGTCTTGTATCACAAGAGCCTCATGACTTTGAGTATTCATACACAATAGCTCATAGACATACAGCAAAGCAAAGAAAGTGTCTGGACAGGGCAGCCCTCAACTCATGCTCTCTGCTCACTAAGTGCTCAGCAAGGCCTCATGAACAATGCCTTTGTTGTGTTCCCTTTGTCTATCTCAAAGCAATCATGTGAAAAAATATGCACTGATACACTTGCAGAGGTCACACGTATTATACACAGGCTGTATTCTTATTTAAAAGAAGTGCACAATTCTCTAGAGAAGTGCATTTTTTCAAGAGCTCTTTCTAAGAGGTAAGTGAGAAGAAGCTGTTACCTAATGATAAGGATGTTTCTGAATGATAATTTAAAGATAATCTTTTAAGATTTGATGCAACCTCATTATGAACACTTCTAAGTAACATAACTACAAGTTTTAATTATTCCTATCTCTCTCTTACAGCTCCCTCAAGAAAACTTTCCCCCAAAAAAACATACAGCTCATAGCTGACATGAGGCCTTGTAACTTATAAACTGTAATTCACCTTTAGATGGCTGCAAATACATCTAGTCCAATGGCTAACCAACCTTCACTGCAGTGATAATGTTGAACAAATAACCCCACAAGCAGCACTGTGCTGCCTTTTCTGCCAATCTCAATTTTAACTTCATTGTTTCTTAATGCCATACTCAATGTCATTGAGACAATAGATCGCCAAGAGGCATGAGTTGAATAGTTTGAACTCTTATTCTTAATCCCAGTTTATATGTAGCTGTAAATCAGATACCCCTGTGGAGAATTAACAAGATTCTTCTTACTTCCCTATTGCAAGCAGTTAATGTGCAAGGTAAAAGAAGGACAGACAGACAGATGGAGACAAAAGAGAGACCATGAAGAATTGTTGCCTAATGTTCTGGCTTTTTACCTTCTGACCTTACTATCTGCATTAACAGATTTTGCTTGACATTTATGTCACAGTCTTGATTCTTTCTTGACCCTGACAAGCACTTAGCACACTTAAAAGGGCCAAGTGAGACATTTGCTAAGCCAAGATCAAATACAACAGGGCTAAAACTCACAACAACCAGAACAAAGGATACCAGCTGAGACCATTTTCCTCCTCATACAAAAGTTGCTGACTCGTAGTACAGAAGAGCATTATAAAACAAGGGAAGGCTAATTTCACATCAGAAAAATTGCACAATCCTTTCTCTTCACTGATTTAGCAGTTGTGAAAGAAAGTCAGTGAAAAAAACTTGTTTCACTTGTTGAGTAGTGAATGAAAGATAGAAACAAAAACATTATTCCTCAAATATTACACTTGCAAAAAGGAACACTTTGTGAAGTATTCTTACATCCAGGACTCAACACCAATCCCCATATGACAACACTGATACCTAACCTAAGACTTTCTAGGACTGTGTTTGGCTTTGAAATGTACAGCATGACTTTGTGTAAAAATCATACTTGACCTCTTGATTATATGAATGTTGTTTCCAGCTAGCAAAATCTTTTTTTGTTATTCGTAGTTTCAAAACACGTAGATTTTATGTGTACTTCTGCATGTATTTTTTATTCTTGATTCCATCCCAACATTAAGATTCAAGTTCTTAAGTACTTTCTGTAGAATAATCTGACCATTTGTGTTAACAATACTTTCCATCTTCATTTCAAAACAATATTGACCTAAGAAGTAGCAGTGGGTAAATATAGACTTATTGCAAAAATTAAGTATGGCCAATTCTAAAATATGCCCTTTATGAACAGAATTAGTTACTTTTCTCAAGTTTCATATATATTCATTTAATACTGCTTGTTGTCATCTTCTAATTGTTCTTTCCTCCAACACAACACTTCTTTTTTAAGTCTCGTTTTCTTTTCCTTCACTATTTCCCTGTTTGGAATCTATAGAATGCTTTTCTTAAGATAACAATACTTGTCTTTCCTGGAAGTGCAATTTCCTTTTCAAATAGAACTATTGAGTTTGTTTTCTCTGATCTACCTTTGGAAAACTCATATTTCACTTGATCCAATTTTTAAGTTACTTTGATACCTTGAATTATATTTTCCCCAAATACGTTTTAATTTTTTGAATGCTACAATGGACTGATAAATGGCCCTGCATCAACATTTTTCAATTTTAAAATACACACGCACTGTTTGTTCTTCTCCAGTCTTACTCTACCACTCCCTAACACAATGGATTAATGAAAATAACTTTCTATAAATTCAAAGTTCTTGAGTTTTTAATGTCATGGTCACTTCCATTTTGAGTGATACAATGATGTTTCCTCATTTTGAAACCACTCAAATGGGACTTATCTGAAGAAAGAATGATCAAACTTATCAAGAGAAGAAACCTTGTATTTAAATTACCGAATTTTCATATCTCGTTTTTAACTGATTGATTAGACAGTCGAAATAAATCTTCTTTAAAATACTACAGAGCTTGAGGGTCTATTAGATTAATCTGAAAAAAAAAAGAATAAGTATGATGTGCACTGTGCAATGTCTTTCAACCTCATTGCCTACATATTAGACGGCAAGAAAAGAACATTTAAATGTCTGTTTATTAATTGAGTGTCAAAGTGGTCTGATTATTTCAAGGAGATAGCATTGCACAAGAAAGAGTAAGATGAACTGAAGAGTAGCAGAATGACTGATTCCTTTCCTTTGGGGGAGGGGCAGAAATGAAAAAAAATAATGAAACATAAATGTGTCAGATTCATTTACAGAGGACTGATATTTTATGTGGCTCCTTTTGAAGTTGAAATTAAATTTTCTTAAAAGGTATTATTAAAGGGGAGATGGGAGGTAACCTTCCATCAAGATATCATTATTTTAAGGTCCTTAAAAAAATGAAGTTTTTTCCTGAAGTGTGCTAGTAAATTGATTTATGCAGATCTAAGCAGTAATTATGAAATGTGCTTATCTAGACACCTTCTGTTTCTATTGATCCTACACATTATTCTGATGAAAAGCTCATAATTCATAGCATTCTTGATGTTTAGAATTGTTGGAATTATTTATAACTTGCAATCCAAGGGTGCTGCTAATGAAATGAATTTTGAAACTGATTTGCAGTGCACCAAATTGTCTGTTTTAAGGCCATGAACACAGATAGTTACAGCACTCTGCTTTGCAGCACACAAGTGGGGAATGAATGCAGGGCCACTATGGAAACAAACAACATCAGTATAAGGAAGGGAAGAGGTGACAAGTTATCAGGTTAGGAAAACAGATAAAACTAGGAGATTAAGAAACTGAAAATGCTTCTGGAAGCATTGCAGTACACAAAAGAAGTGTTTTGATGGACACTAGCAGAAGAAATGTCATCAAGTATGCCCTAATGATCATCTGCAAGGAATAAATACCTCTGTCAAGAACTTGTGCTTTAATTTCTTAAGAGATTTTTTCAGAGCAAAACCATCTGTTGAAGTTGTGATTGCTACTACAGTTGGAAACTACTGGGGGACCAAAAAAAAAAAATAATACCCATTCCTTCTCTGATAACTGAGGCTTCCACTACTTAACAGAAAGCTTGGTCCAAAAATACTTTTTTAGGGGGTCATTGAAGGGGAGAATGCCTTATGTGTCTGCTCTGAGAGCTCTTTTCTACTGCTCTCACCTGAAACCCTCTCAGGACATAGCTTCCCCTGTGTAGGTTTGCTGGGAGAGAGCAGAGTGGAGACAGTTGAAAGAAAATAGGGGAAAAATGAGAGGGTAAGTGATTTAGCTAATACCTGTTAACTCTCCAACCACAGCCCAGCCTATGAGGCTGTGAAGCAGGGGTGACATGTCATTGCATTTTGTTGTTCATCCTGGTATCACTGGGAATTAATTGTTCTTACACGTGCTTTTCATAGGAATAAACACTGGTATTTGTGTCCCTGCTCTCTCATAGGGACTGCAAAGATTAAATGGCATTTGTTTATCTTTTTGCTTCAACAGGGACAAATCCTACCATACCATCCTACCTATTCTTTGGGTACTTTCTGTATTTACAAGAAGTTCATGGACAATTTTAAGAGGCAGTGACATTTATGCTGAACACATTTCTCCCTTACCAAATAGCAATGACTGTAGACCTACTCCACAAGAGGAATCTTCCCAGAGACTCAGCTATTGTAACACAGTCTGGCAGCCATCAGACTCATTATTTTCTATCATTATGGTACCTGTTAACAGCTTCAAGGACATCTCAATAGTCTCCTTATTGGTAGATTACTAGCCCCATAACAGAAAATAAACCAGACTAAATTACCATCGAGATTATACCTGGTCCACATCAAAGCCCACTATTGCACAAAACAAAATTTTATTTTCCTACTGTTACTGCCTCATTGAATACTACATTGGATTAGGATGAGGACGTTTCCTCATCCACAAGGGCCTTTCAAATGTTTTCAGTAGACCTTCCATTAACGCACATCTTGGTGTTACTCAGAATAAAACGACTATGACTGTCTGTCACAGGCTCAGTGAAACAAAATTACAAACCACAGATGACCCAAAGGCTGTAAATTTCTCACCCCTCAATTAGGTGAGACAAAACAAGGCACATCCAGGGAACTGTCAGAAATGCACAATGCCACAGTAAACTACAGCTTTACATATCAGTAATTCAACACAAAGATAGCCTAAAATAATCCCATAAGCAACAGAAACAGGAGAACAAAGAATGATAAATACTAAACAGACACATGGCATTCTTTGAAAATCCAATAGAACTTCTTAAAACGGAGCCAAATTGCATCCTTAATAGCAGTGATCTTCACATCTGAAGATTACACTACGTCTTAATAGAATTAGGAAACTGCAACTGCTCAGCCAAAAAAAAAAAGGAAAAAAATAAAGCTCACTAACGTCCCCAAATCCCAAGAGTTTCTGTTCAGTCACGAAGTCCAGTCAAACAACAAGCATTGTACATGGTGCTTAGAACAGGACTTTTAAGTCCTAAGGTAGTCAAATCACTACTGAAATACAGCTATTCTTTGTTGGAAAAACCTGATCATCAGCATCAGAACTTTCCTCAGACGCATGCATACTGTTAAAAAAAAAAAAAAGGAAATAAATAAGAACAAAAGGGATTATAGTATTCTTTGTTTCATAATTATTTCTCATTTCTAACTATTTACAGAAAACAGACATCCAAATGAAAACAACCAAAGAAAGCAAACTGCTTAAAGAACTTAAAAAAACTTAAAATGAGGCTGCTTTTCAGTGTCAATCTCCTAGCACTTTCAGATTAGTTTTGCAGAATAATTCATGCTGTATTGACTTTCTCTGAAATTTTTCGATGGAGTTCCTGTCTCTGAAACAGTGAACAGTTATTTCTCATGTTTGCTCTAACCTGTTTTGTAAGCCTCCACATACAAACCTACCTTTACCCAATACTAACACCAAAATACTGCACTCAGCCACCCAAACTCAGGGCTGACTGACTCAAGTCCAGCACTGAGGATAGCACCCAGCCCTTTATCTGGAACACAGCTTATACAAGGACAGTGTAGAACAAGATCCTGGGGACATGTCTATATTTTACCATAAACACGTGCTGTGCCTCTTTCTGTTCTTTATTTCTAGCCAGATGTCAAAGCAGAAATCTTCCCTTTAACACAGGTGCAGTCTGCATTTGTCACATTCTTAGCCAAAAAGGACCTCAAGTTTCATAAGGAAGTTGGAAATGAGAAGACTGATAATAATCATCAGGCCTCATCTCACTGACCAAAAGACTAAGGTGTTGGGTGGACAAGGAACGCTGACTGTGCTTATAAAGTCAGTGGTGATAAGAAGGTATTGCTTTAGGAGTCATTTACTTTTCCAAAATGCTATTTTTGTTTATTTATTTATTTACAAGCTTTTTAATAACATTCTCTCACTTCCAAAGATACCATACTGGGAGTTTTTGGAGCTAATAATCAATCTAAATGAAATTTGTTTCTCCCTGCAAACAGAACTGAAAGCATACTCTCAACTTTGAATAACATTTTTTTTTTTCCTCATTTCAGAGCTTCTGGATCATTTTATCTCCAGATACAACTCCTCTCTAGTGCTCACGTTTCTGGTCAGTGTTCACAAACTCCTGGAAAATGAAATGGGCAACGAGCTCTTTTCTGACATTGATTCAGTCAGCTGTGCTACCAGCTGTCCTCACTTATTTGGGCTTTGGACATGGGGCATGGCAGTGCTTTTTGAGCAACAGAATTCTACAAAAGCTTATTCAGGACAGCCAAATTTACTGTAATAAGAAGGAAGCTGATAAAGGTGAGCTCTAACTGAAGAAGAGAGTGAGAAAGTCATCATGAACTGCTCTTCATTGTCTAATATTTCCTGCATTTCGTATTGAGTCAGTAATGGATTTCAGCTGATATTGGTTGAATCATAGAACAATATATCTATAGCACTCTAGAGTCAAGCTACATAGAAATGATTATTTTAACAGATTCTGCACTTCATGTGTCACAAACAATCACTAAGGAAAGATAGGAAATCTGTAACTTAGAGAAGTGAAAAACCGTAACTTTATGAAGTGCAGGGATCTGTCACAAGGATAACTGTAAACAGACTTGAGGTTGCCAATGTAACCTGAAAAGCTTTGGCATAACACTGCAAAAAAAGTGTTTTGCCGTATGAGGAGAGGAAAACTCACAGTTTCAAAAGTTTTCTTTTGAGTTCAACCCTTGGAACAATGAGATGTTGGAGAACCTCAAGGGGTTGCTGCCCACAGAACCTTGATGAGCTGTCCATCATCATCTTGCTGTATTTTCCTGGAAACAGTTCCTTCCAGGCTAATTCTTTATTTTACCATATACCCTGAGGTGGCTTATATCTCCCTCTTTGAGCAACTAGGAAAGGAAATGGTGACTGAAGAAATCTGGTAAAGAGTACATATTTCTGAGTTTGGGAATACACCATTTATATATCAGGAGCAGAATCAGATTGCATTTATGACATTTTTCTTGCTATTTAATTGCTTTGGCCCCTGAGTAATGACCAGGTTTGTGAGACCTATTTCATTTTGTTCTGAATAGCCACCAGTACAGCTGTATATTCAGCTGTGCCCACCTTCGTCTTTCTAAACCTTCCCAGGACAATTCATCTGGTAAAAAGAAGAACTGAGCAGAAATAAGAAAGTGCCAACAGTGGACATGTCTGGAGGCCAGTATAACAAATCAGTTTTTGCTCGTCTTCCATATCCATGTCTGTCTCCATGTCATGTGGAATTTGTAAAACCACTGTCCTCTAAGCAAGGCTGTACTAAAGTTCAGTGCCCTCTGACTTCTTATTAATGAAGTACTTGACATACTTCACGACAAATACATACTATCACGGCTTTTGGGAATTAAAAACTCTCATTCCTCAGTCCCCATTAACAACCACAGTACAGTGAACATGCAATGCTGTTTTCACACAGTACGCCAGACATCTAAGATGTAGATGTAATCTAGAGTCAGGTATAAAAAAAAAAAAATGACAGCTGGAAAAAAAATAAAATGCGCCATTTCCAGGCAGAAACTTAGCATTAAGATTCAAAGGTACTCTAAGGGAAGGAGCCTCCAGAGTACTCTGAACGAACATATCCATACACATAGCAAATATATTCCCATAAATTTTAAAACCTATCAATGCAAAGTGATGAAACTGAGATTTGCCTTCTGCTTGTGCACTATTACTCAATTGAAATTGAATTCTGATTTAGCTTCTTTTTGTGGCTATGTAGATCTCTATTTCATCTCTCTTTCTCCCTTTGTGTCTTCTGCACCCTGCCTTTGTTTCTATGGTTGTTCTCGATTTTCTCTCTTCCTCCTCTCTTCCTTTGCTGTAAACAGCACCTGGAAAATCACATCCAAACAGCTTCATAACACCACAAGAAATAGGGAAATAAATGCTTTCAATATTGGCATACAGGCAAACTATGTTTGCCATCTCAATAATAGGCAGAAATACAGACGGGTAATACTTTCAGCATATCCAACTTGACTTGCCAAATATGTACTTGATTTATATTTCATTAAAATATTCATTTGTAAAAACGAAGGAATCTTATCTTCCACAGCTTATATTCCTGTGTTTAAAATTAATTCGATTCAACTGTAGTCTGTCTTTATCAAAGGCTTGTGGGCTTTGCATATTGGTTAGTGAGATCGATGGATTTGTCTGGTTTGTTTGGGAAAGCTTACAGCAAAAATTCCTCTAAAAGCATTTAAGTTACAACACATTCTTCCAGGAATAAAAGATTAGTCTGATAAATGTGTGTGTTCCTACGAACTTTTTTCCCTGAGAATCCCTTTCATCTAGTCAGGAAGCAAAAGTATCACAATTTCACCAGAGGTGGTGTTAGATTAAATTTAGTAATAAAAAAAATCGTTATTAGCTGAATAGCATGAAAATAAATATGTTCCAGGCAGTCAGTTCATGCAGACTAAGACAGCAAATTCCAATTTCCTTGTTAGTCACATGCTGAAGCATTTCATTAAATACTCACTCAAAGAACTATCCTTCATCAGACTCATGGTAGTCTGAATTAACTAGGAATGAGCAAAACAGCAAAATTTAGGCCCAGAGATATTTCTTAAAGCCTTCTAATTGCCTTTTTGTAATTTTTGCCTACATGCAGCCTGCCACAGAACTTCTCTAGATGTTCCTTTTATTTTCTTTTATTCTTTCATTCTTCCTTTTTCTAGTTTAAATTAAAAGCTTGGAATTGATGACTGCAGCATGATTAACTTAAACAAGGTGGATAATATGCACTAGAGTCAGTTTGGAACATGGATACAAGTCCAGAGGGAAGTAAGCAAACTCTGAAGATGGAAGAGGTACACAGGTAAAGGGACACAAAGGGAAATCTCATGCAAATCAGTCTGATTTTGGCTAGCACTAAGCCGACTCATAAATCAGGAAGAAAACCTGTTTGTTTAGGCAAGGCTATGAAAGTACTTTGTGTCCACGAGGCACATGAGGAGGGGACAATATAGGAGAAATTGTACACTGGATGCAGATTGATTTTGCTTCAAGGCTCCACTGTGCCTGCCTCCATACATCCCAGCCCCAGATTAGAACTAGGCCAATCTGCACTGTGTGAGCATTGAGAATCTCCCTTTTCAATTTTTTGTCAGGATTTCCCTTCCTCAAACAGCCCATGTGTGCTCCACTGTAAACAAATCATTAGGTTATCTCTATCTTAGAGCTATTGCAATGCCATTAGCCCTCTTTGAGATGTAAATTCAGACAAGGCCCTGCTTTCACTTGCATTTTACGTCTCTTGAGGATTTCTGTAGTTTTACTACTTCAGTTAAGATGCTCCTTCAGCGAAGTCTGGCATATTCTGAGTTTAACATTAACATCTACGAGGGTGAAAGGGAGCAATATTAGATCCCTAGCAACAGGATTCAACAGGATGTTCAGCTTTATCGTACTTCCTGTCAAGAGGAAAAAAATCCAGTGTCTTTTACAATGTTAAATAAAACTGCTTAATGATGTCATATTAAAAAAAGAGGGAAATAAAGCAATGAGTAATGAGAGAAACAGCAAACAACTTTCCAGAGAAGCTAAAAAGAAAAACAAACTAAAAACAGAAAAAGAAGAAAGAGCGGATGAAGCAGAGAGAGGAGCAAGGTGGCTCCAGAGGTTAAATATGCTACAATACAAGGGGTCTGCATAATGCACAGACTGCTTGAAAGGTCAAAAAGTTATTCTTAAGCTAATGTGCTTTTAACATAAAGAGCAAAGGAAGGAAAAACAGAAGAAATGTAATACTAAAACTAAGGCTAACTTAGAAGTTAGTTTGCCCACCATAGTTTTACAGTAAGCAGGTAAGAAGAGAGGCTAAAAGACAGTAAAACTTTAAGATAGCTTTAGGTAACTGACAGCCATACACGTCATCAAGGACTTCAAAAATAACTTCAATTTATCTGGAAGCACACTCAACAGATCTTCAGCAATTAGCTTAAGAGCCAGTGGAGAGCAGAGGAGGAATCACAGGACTAATTAAGGGCAACTGACAAACTTCCCTGGAGAAAAGAGTTACAAACTGTCAATGGTATTTTTGATAGATTCTGGAAAATCTGGAAAGATTTTAGAACCAATTATTAAACAGCCTGCTTGCAAGTACCTGGAAGATAATGAAGTGAAACCGGTTGGCCTAGTGGCTCTATCAAAATGTGGTCATATCAGGCAAATCTAATGTCTTTGTTTGTCAGGAATTTTCTTGTTAGTGAATGGATAGCATGCAGTGTACCAATGAACTGTAAGGTTTCTTTTTCTCAGACTCATATGAAGTTTTTACCAGGAACCCATGGAAATGTATTCAAGTTTATATGATTATGACAGATGTCCAAAGAGTTAAAAAAAAAAAAAATACTTCTCCGAAAGCAGTTATGACAGGTTTTCAAACAAAATAGAAAGTAATCTGTCTCATCAGCTCCATTAAACTCTTCATGAAAATGTCTTGAACACAGTATAGACTGAACTCTCAAGGATGCTGCCAACCTCAGAAAGACTGAAATCCAAAATGACTTCTAGAACTGGGCAGACTAAGTGAAAATTAGTGTAATGAAATGCAGCAAATTCTCTCCTGCTGCAAATAGAGCTGGTAGCTGAGCTACCAGATGCTAAATCAGCTGCTACAGTTCTGATTCTAAGTCCCATGCACACATATGAAGGCAACACTGTCTGACACGTTAGCCTAGTCCTTTTAGCCTGTGTTGAAACCTCTGCTTTGGAGATTGCTGTAGGTAATACCCCTTGATGGTAAGTCTCATAGCTGAGACAAACATACCCCCCACAATATCTCTCGATTTTTTATTAAATAAATTTCCTACAAAACGCTGAAGCTACTCTGTCCCTTGCCAGCCCCTGTGATTTTGAAAGCTATCATCGGTTCTTCTAAATTTGATAATCTTCACTTCAACTTCGTCTCATTACAGAGATACTGGAGGACTGGACATCTTCTAGGTTAAACTCACTACCCTAAGGTACTTCTGCCTGACATTGGTATACATGAGAGAAAAAATAAACTGAACAGATGTCTTCAGCAGTATTCTTCTACATGCAGGAAGGCATACCAGGATATCTCAACAAATTAGATGCTACAGTGTTTCAATAAATATGCACTGATCAAACTAGAGTAGAACAAGTTAGTGATTGAAATGCATAATCGTTTTGTCTTTTCCAATGAAAAGGCCAAATCCTACTGTCTTTCCTTACTGCTTAATCTATTTTCAGTTCCAGCTGAAGCCACTAAGAATTAAGACCATCAAAGAATAAACATAGACTATATCCCTATAAAGAAAGATTACGTAAAATACACCATAGGTACAGTACATGATGTGCTAAATATGACAATCAATGGCATAACACAAAAGAGTATTTCTGTTTCAGTTATGCAAGGAAAAAATTAGCATCAAATTGCTTTGCTAGATTCCAATTAGATCTGCTGTACTAACAGAAACTTGTAGTAAAAACATTTCTGCTTTTTTGCATGCACTATGTAACTTCACATCAAAAAGTAGCAGGATCTGGCAGTCAGCAGCACAGTCCTACTGGGAAATATCACATGTAGTTGTTTTCTATACTGAAACACCGACTGGAGGGACGCAATTGTCATACCAGTTTTTACCACCTATAATTACTTCTAAAGATTCATGTCCTGTAATGATCTAAGACACTCCTGTTATCTGTTTCCAGCAATTGATCTGAAACATCTGTCATCAACACCCGCACGGTTAAGAGAGCTGTTTTGCTCAGGAATGATAGGGAGAGCAGACATTGTCATTCAGTTACAGTATGTTATGCATGCAAAATCAAGAATGTCACACAGCAGCCTCCAGCTGAAGATTTAATGACATCGAAACTGAAGCCAGAAGCATTTTATTTTGCAAGGTGGCAATGTAAACATGTTTGTTTACAAGGCTGCCACTCTGCAGGTTTGCAGCAGATGACAAAGTGGAGCCAGCTTCTTGTGCTTCCAGCCCATGCCAAATCACTCCTGATCTGATAGGGAAGGACAGATTCAGAACTTTCCCTCTGTTTTGCTAGTTTGGATAATCTGTTAATTACTCCTACTGCTTATTACTTCAGAGTCCAAGCCCAGGAAACTTGATTGCACACAGCAAACTCCCATTGACCTCAAAGCATTAGTAGGACAAACTTTTGAACTGATCCAAAAGTCATTAGCCTGTATGCACTGAACTTCTCACTTTGCTTTAATGAACAAAGCACGGCGAGGTATCTGTAATGTGTAATTAGTAGAGACAAGCTGGCTTCTCCAGATTAAATAACTGAAGGCCAGATCCTAAACTGAACTCATTAAAGCTATTTGGATTTACATTAGCTCAGAAGATAGCCCTGGTACAAACTGGCTCAAAAATGAAACCAGGTTGACTTAGTTTAGGGGGAATTGGCATTTGCTTCATTATTTCCCCGTTCACCATTTCACATTATTGTTTGGAAGGAGAAAAGAGGACAGAAAAATCTGGAGGAAATTGTTTCTGGCCCTAGTGAAAGATTGGAACAGGGAAGCTTTCCCTCGCACATTTTTCACAGACCAGTTTCCAATTGACAAAGGTGTGAATTTGATGAGTTTTGCAATGACACAGGATTTTTAATTACCTCCTGTTGAAAATCACAATTGGTACTTCTAAGATTCATTGTTTGATTAAAAAATGAAAAAAAATGATTAATAATCTCCAGAAAATTACCACATGTGGGTTGAAAGTGGAGATATTTTGATTACGCTTTTTTTTTTTTATTGTAAAGTTTTACTTGGGAAAACAAGAATAAAGGAGGGAAGGAAAATGAACAGACTTTTCCCTGGCAGTGCTCCTCTCTTCCCATCTCCACTTTGAATGATATCAAGTTATTTTCTTTAGAGTTCTACACATCTGAAGACATAAGAAAATGTTAGCTTTGATTGCTGAGACTCCTCATACGAGCCATGAACTACAGGCAACAGCCCAAGTGAAGTCTACAACTGTCCTACCCATTACCCATCCTAGACCTCTGAAGGCAAAGCAGTCCAGTCCATAGAAAACTTGTTTGAATGAAAATCAATTGACAATTTCCATGAAATTTAAAATTTGGAGATAGAGGATTTTAAGTAGCTTGTATATAATTGTCATGCTAAAAACAAACAAAAAAATAAAAAATAATATGGAAATCATAATATTGTGCACTAGAAAGTAAATGCCAACAACCAGATTTCTGAAATATATGTGCATATACTGAAATCTAAGGGTCACTGCTGCTGCAGTGTTTCCTTTTTAAGCAAGCCTTCCCCAAACCCTTGCCCAGGACATGTGCTGTCCCTCTGAGTGCCATGCTCTCCCTACCATTCCAGATCATTAACGTGATCCCCACTGACACACCGTATGGCAGCACATGGCTCCGCACTGAGCCACGAGCAGTACCAAGCTGTTAATGATGCCCTCATCCCAAAACATGTATTTTAATGAATGCAGTGGGAACCTTCAGTTTTCAGCATGCAGACGTCACTGGCAAGCGAACACTCAAGGTTGTGTTTTGCTGCAGTACCCTTGAGACACACACACATTCACACATGCATATTCAATCACTAACCCATGCTGAAGCAAAAATGTGTTTTATTTTACTCTACAAACTCAAATTGGCTGCAGAAAGCCATCTGAAGAGGTTGAGATAGGTTGAAAGAGAGGCTACAAATGTACTTAACATAGAGTGGGGAGAAGGAAGACTGTTTCTGAAGAATTGTAATGCTGATGTTTTAATATTTAATATTATTGCAAGGAATTCTGAAGTGCAAGGGCAGCTTTTGTAAATATTTTTAGGCCACTGAGTCACCTGGGTTCCCTACTGCTTGGTCAAATTCCATGGAAACCCTGCAGCAGCACAGACTTGCAGCATATTACCCAAGAATAAATACTTTCTTCCCTCTGCTTTCCAACACCCTCTCAGGTTTTATTTTTTATTATTTTCATTTTAAAACCAGAAGTACAGATCAATAACCAGCAGTGAAGGAACACAGATCAAATGTACTAGTTACGGACGCATGCACAGAGGGATAGACTCTCTAAAAACCTGAGGGTCAGATATCCTCATTATGAAATCCCACTCCTGAGACCAGATATTCAATACGACAGTGGCTTTACCGAAGCAACCAGCCACAGAGTAGTGTTTCTAGGTTGTTACCCAGAAGGGAAAGAAGACGAGCAACTGTAAATTTAATTTACTGCCCACTTCACCTCAGGGGAAAAGAAAAAAAAAAAGTTAACAAAACACCATTTAACTACTTATTACTGAGCTGGAGGGCTTTTTAGGGTTTAAATGGAAGAAGATTGAGTCCCATTTGAGCTAAAAGGCTTCCCTTCCCCATCCTCACCATTCTTCCCCTACTTCTAGCAAGGGCCAGTAATAACACCACCCATTCCTTCCAGTGCCATTCATGACACTGCTGGTGTCAGGAGGGCTGGATGTGGCAGCCCTGCAGTGCCAAGAGTAACCCATAGAGCAGTCTCCATGGAACCCGACCAAAGTCCCACTGAATCAGCAGCAGAAGTGGGGAGCAAATCAATGAGTATAAATTACCTTTCTCCTCTGTCTTTCTTGTCTGTGGTAAATTTGAGGGAACAATCCTTCTTCCACAGCAGTGATCATAAACAATTTATTGCAGCAAGTGGAACCTGGCTTTCTATTCACCACTGCCACATTCTGTGCAACCCACGGGAGCAAATAATTCTGTGTGCTAAAGTAATCACAAAGATGCTATTCCTTCAAAGCAAAACAAGCCCAGTAAAACAGGTACATCTTGTGGTATCTGTGTCTGTCATGCCCTACAGCCCAAAGTTTCAGTTAAAGACATCTGTAGGAAGACAATTGTCAATGGTTTACAGGTTGGTTAGGCCTGGTTCCATGATGGAGAGGACCCATGACCTGGGAATGGGGGAAAGGGGAAAAGTAGATGAGCCTAAAAAGAAAACAGCGACAATGAGCTGAGGAGGAAAGCTAAATTACTAAAGATATCGGAATGCAAAATAACACAATATAATAAAATATGATTGGAATTGAAGCTAATAAATGAAATAAAATGAGAGAGAGTCCGATAAACCGAAGGCCTTACACTAAATGCTGAAGGTGAGGCAGCTAGGGAACACCCACTGTTGGGTTGATCTGAAAGGGAAAAGCCTGTGTCTCACGGCATGTGAACAGTTTTTATCTTTCCCTCAGAATGGAAAATGGGGTACATAGGTCTTCTCTTCTGAGACAGGTATACCTGGAGCTATCAATGAGCTATGGAGCTGGGGTGTTAACTCTTTAACCACCAATGCACTACATGATGTTATGATGCAGAATACCAATAATGAAAATAATAAAACCACGACAATAATGCAGATAACTTTCTTCCCTTCACTGATGCTACGAGATATGAAGCTGCTTGAGAAGACAGAACTTCAGAGGAACCAGATTGCTTATGGGGAGAGTTGAGTGCTTTTAAAACAGGAGATTAGGAGATTTCTTGTCAACCACTGTAAGCAACTCAGGAAACAAAGACAGTTAAAGGATTTTATCCTCCAAGCAGGCAAGAGCAAATAAAAAGCAGTTTCCAGAGAAGATGAGCATAAACGGATCCTGTCCTCACTCCCCAAGCCAAGATGAGAAGGGGAAAGAAGCCATTTTATTTGCATTGGGCATATTTGTTTTCTCAGATGTTGCTGGAACACACATCCACTCCCATTCTTTAGTAGGAACAGTATCGCTGTTCGCTATTTATCATTGTTTTGTTTTTCATCACAGACATCATAATGTTCTTCAGGATTCAGACCCATAGCAGAACATGTTATACTTTGAACAAACACTTTTTTTTTTTTTCCTGGCTCCTTCAGGCTACTCTGAGACGCTATTTTGGTTCATCAAGCATAACAGAAATCCCATGTTTTCCAACTATATCTGTGCTAACCAAAGCTGTCATACAAGAGAAGCTGTTCCCTAGTTGTGAAACTATTACATCCAGCTTGATAAGAAAGCTTTGTTTCCAAAAGTATGTGATGCTAGTAGGGACCAGTGCTTGTCCTTCCCAAATAAGCACTTTGCTTGTTAAACAAAATTCAGTGGGAAACTTCTGGTGAAACAATGTGTTAATAGTCTTCTTAGGACTGTTTTGATTTTTAATGCATTTTTGGTTGCTTAACATGCTGAGGAGGGATGCATGCAGAGGCTAATCTCCACATGAACATTCAATTCTCTTTAAAAATCCCATGTTCCTGAGATTTCTCAACTGAAGAAAATAAAAGATCAAGAAAAAAATGTCTGATATGACAAAGACAGATTGCTACATTTTCCTGCCATTTAGGATCAAGCCATGCTGTCAATGTCATTAAGGGTCAATGGTTATTATTTATTTGCCTTAGCAGTTCATTTTGGGTTTCTCTTGACTCAGTCTCTGAACAACCAGTAGCCTGTCAGGCAATAAAAAGAAGCTCACAGGATGATTGTATGATTAATACATCAGGAGCCATACCTCCACTGACTGTGGGCCTATAGGCAGAAAGAGAAGAAATAAAAGAAATAAATGCAGAAGATTTAAGTTGACTTGTATTTAGATGAAAATTTCTAGGGGCATGCTTCACAAGATGTTCCGTGTACGGTAACTTATTTCCCAAGCAAGGTTCAGGTGGTCACTAGATTAGAAGTAACTATAATAAATATAATAGTGAGGCTTGAGAAACTGTAGGCACCATTTATTCACTGAGTTTTTCACAGTGCATGAGTGAGGCCAGGAGCTGTGAAGAGCCTACAGTTTGGCTGAAGAAAGCACTATTCTGTTCACTCTGTTGATTTTTTTGCCTGAAGCAAATCAGCCTTTCAGTCTGACTAACCTTAGCTTTGTTCCCTCTTCCCATGCCCTTCACCACCACCCCCAAGCACTAGTGATTTTCATCCACATCTTTCTCACTTCTTGGTCAGATTTATCCTAACCTACTTTGCAGCAGCCACAAATGGGATATGCTCTGCTGTCTCAGACAAACCAAGAAGACATGACTTGCCCCAGGTCATTCAACAGACCTCAGAAGAGCAAAGATAGGAATAGACCTCTGGCTTATCACTGCAGTCCCCAGGTCTCAATGCATGACAGTAGCCAGGGTAGGAAGAGGCAGTTTGTGGCTACAAAGGACCATCCAGCAGGATCCCAGTACTCATTCAGCAATAGCATCAGCACTAAAAGAAATCTTGAACTACTTTTCTTAGTTTTCCGAAGCACCAGACACATTTTCAACAGCAGAAACTACTATTCTGTGCTGACAATTGAGTCACCTTTATGAACAACATGGAAAAGAAATCTTGTTGGATTTCCACACTGAAGGTACAAAAATGAGAGAAAGACAAGTAGCTTTTCTTTTGCTGTTTACTTTATGCTAGGGTCTGACTGGAAGATAGGGAACAAGCTTCACATTGCAGGTAAGCAGAAGAAGAATTCACATCACCTAGTACGAGACCCTGACAAGTCCATGTTTGTCTGAGCTTTTTCTCCAATATACGCTTAGAAATAATAAGCAAATAAATCTAAGACAGCTCTTCCAAAATTAAAAACACTATGAAACCAGATGAGGTTGTACAAGATTCCAAGGAAACCAGTGTTTCATTTCATTGTCAAACAATGACTCAGGGAAGATCAGCCCAAGTGGAGATAAGCACAATATTAGCATACACAATCAAGAGAGATAGTGTATCATCTAAGACTTCTCTCTGCTCCTGCCTTGTCTTTAAAGAACAAAAAAAAACCTACACACACCCAAAAAAAGCGTTGGGATCACATGATCACGTTATACATCTGATTTTTCAAAGGTAATTTTCAACTTCCTGAACTTAAAAAGCAAACTACAGAATCAACCTCTCCCCTCTAAAGCTTCTCCTGATAGTTCAAGAAGGCAAGTGTTTCGACTTGTGATCTAGTCACAGCAAGTAGAAAACTTCGTTGTTTTTTTTTTTTTATTGCGACTCTCAAACAATCAGGGGTTAATCTGGCAATAAATAGGTATGAATTTACTTGTACAGTTTTCACTGTCAGAATCTACCAGTACTTGGTCATATTTCTTGCAAACCATCATGTGTTGTTTGCATCCCGTACAGTGCAAGGAAATAAAAATTCTAGCCTATTTAGAATTAAACTGAGTGTGGCTTCAAGGTCTACAAATCAAGGCTGTCAGCTTGAATCCATTCTCCCATTTAATGAGTTAATGTCTGTACAGAGTTTTGAACATCTCAGACATTATATAAATTGTGCACATTATTATGAATTTATCTGATTTCATGACAGGCTGTACGTTTCACAGTTTTCAGTTTTGATGCATCTCCAAGGTCTTATCTGAACTTAAAAGGTTTCCAAAGAATGCAATTCTAAAAAGCTTTCTCAGCATGGATGAAATTTATCCTAGGGAAAAAAAAAGTAAACAAGAACAGAAAGCCAACCCAGCTCAGCTGTTCTCTTACAGAAACAGAATAGCACTTTTCTGAGCTGTATTGCTCAAATATTTTCTTACCATTACACACGCAATATATATGCCACTTTATTGCATGTATAGTTGCAAGAAATCTATGATGTTTACCAATCCACAGATATAACCAAGTATTTCAAGTACAGTTCTTTCTAATATGTTACAGAGTGCTGGAAAGAGAATCTTCCATATTCTACAGCAAACCAGCAACTAAATCAGGATACAACATGATGGCTGAACTGACTTTGACATCTGTTGATCAGATGAGTTCCCAAGGCAACTTGCTATCATTCATACTCACATTTATTCCTTAGAGCTGCTCAACAGATCACAGGTCAGGCAGACCAGTTGTGTGTTTCCTTCCCAGAGAAACAAGAAACTGGACTACAAACACACATGGCAGTATGATGTAGGAGTTCATTATGGAAGTCCCAGTTTGATGGGAATGACTTGTGACTAGTCAACATACTGGCAAAAAATAGTATTCGTAACCCTAATGAAGAGCTAATCAGACCGCAACAAAACAAGTCACAAAATGAGCCAGCAAACACTGGCTGCAGGATTCTTGCAGTATCTCATTGCAGTACTCTCTCCTAAACAGGGAAGAAATGTTTTGATATAGATGGACAGTCCCTGTGCCTTGGTATTCCTGCATTAGTACTTCATGATGAGGTACCCCAAAAAGCAACTAAGAATTAATATGAAAATGACTTTTTTAGCCATCTTAAGCAACTTTTCATCTTCTACTGATCTCTGTTTAAAAAATAATAACAATAATAACAAAACATTCCAACCACCACAGATGGTCCTTGCTAATCTGACAGTATATTCCAGCCTTTGATCACTGTGAAAAATAGATGATCAGAAAAGCATGTCATGTATGTCTTAGTCTGACACTGATCTTCTTTGCTTTGGTTACTTCATTTACAAGATTATGTTTATGTGGCAACCTTGATGGATTAGCATAAAATAAGATAAGCCAATAAAGAATTGTAGAATGCCATGGTAGTATGTTTTTAAAAGAGTTCCCACTCTGAATGTATAGAAGCAAAAATCATATTGAAACTCATTACAAAAATATATTCTGAAGTTATTTACTTGTGAGTTAAGGCTAAGGATAGAGGGAAAGATATGGAAGAACTTATTCCAGTCTTGGAACAGAGTTAGTTAAATATTCATCAGTGTCTGTATATTCATATTCTATCTCTTCATTTAGATAGTGAAAGCTAATTCTAACAGCACTGCAGAGCTTACACATGTTCCTAGCCTCAGGCCAGACCTCTCTGATTTTGAGGAGATGGGGAAGCAAAGAATAAAGAGACCTGTTTTTCTTGCCCTGTTGAAGAAATAACAACACATAGTAGAAAGGTCAAGACCTCCACAGATTCCAGGATCCCTACAGCTTAAAAATCTGGAAAATCAGCAGGAGGTTGAAAATACAGCAGAACCAATGAGTAATGCTTTTCACTGAGGTACTGACAGATACATAGCTATTACTGAAGTAAGCATGACACAAAACTATAATTGAAGTGTTGCTATTGCTGGGACTGAATAGTAAATTTATATGTAAAAATTAGCAGAAATGAAGACAGACTGCTAAAATGGAAGAGGGAATTAAAATAAGATACTATCATTACCCCCAAAAGAACAGGTCAAGTCTGAAAAACAGAGGACGGAGATTGTCATGATTGGAGGTAGACAGGGATTCAGGATGACATCCCTATCAGATAAACACACCATTTCCTGCACTCATCTCCAGTTCTGCGGGCTAGTATGTTATTAGTTCAGCAAACAGCTTGAAAGAAGAGAAACAATTTCTAAATCACTTAGATTTCCAATTCAGTCCTTCCATAACAAGGAACAGACTGACTGAAGCGTTAGATGGAGTGAGAACTTAGCATGAGTAATTAGAGCTACAGAAACCTAAACTTTTGTGGCCTGCATCTTTGCTAGAGCAAAGATAAAAGATTTAAAGGCTCAGAAGGTAACTTTTTTTTTTGTTGAGGAAGAAAAGAATTTTCTTGCCTGATATAATTCCTCACAGAAAGCCGATCTAAATATACAATTTTATTACCATACCATTTATGGTTCTGAAAGAAACAGAAAGCTTACCCACCTATAAATGATTGATATCTCCCAGTTTCAGAGCATGAACTGATCAAAGATAGGAACAAAGTAAAATAAAAGAAAAACAAACAAGAAAATGAAAAACTCTGAGAAGAATCTCAGGATTTTGCCACCAACTGCTGTATTTATTTACTCCCCAGTATCCACTTTGCAATACATGGCCCTCTAATGTAGGCACGGAAGACACAAATTGCAGATTATTCTTTGACCCCTGTAGACTTCAATCAGTAGATTCACATGTGATAAGAAAATTAAATCTCCCAGGTTTTCATGCACATGAATGAGAGTGCAAATTCCAGTTCTATCAACAAGGCTCTGATCCTGTTGCATAATTGTGTGGGCTGAAACAACATTAGTAGTGACATTTGACAAAGGCTGCATCACAGAGAGGAGGAGTAGGACACAAATTAAAATCTAATAATCAAACCAATAATGCTGTAGCACTGGGTTTCATCGTTATAAGCACCGCATATTATGCTTTGTTTTTTATGCTACTGAAATATTCTAGACTCTTGCAACACTGAATGTAAATAAATTTTAAAATAGCATGTAAAGATACAAATACAGTTTGCATTGTAAATTCACGCAATCATTCTCTTGGGATAACACTGAGCATCAAAGAATTTTATGTTATTTGGTTATGAGTTGGTGTATCCAGTTCTTGAAGGCCTATTGTAGCTCTTCCAAAGAACTACATTCACATGGAAAGAACCTGTTGCAGCATCAACCACAGTGGGTTCACCTAAGGACAAACTTTGCCTATGGTTCTCAGTGGTGTATGTGAGAGTCTTCACTGGAGTATGAAGGCAACAAAAGCTGCGCATCTGTTCTATGGGGATTGTATCTAAAACCTTATAATGGAGGAAAAATAAAAAAAATCAAGTTGAAGTAGCCCATCTTGATAGTAGAGCTGCCTGATCTTGTGGAAATGAAAAGCATCCAGTGCTGTTACTTAAACCATTATCATAATCAAATATATACCTAGGAGAGGAGAGATCCACACTGTGGGATGAGCAATAATAAGAATCATTTAAAGTGAAAGACAGTACTAGAATCAGTCTTCATCTTTCTCTGACTGCTACTGATAGACCTGGATTAATCTTCACCTCACTTAAAATCAGTAGCACTTGGGTGAGAACTAACACTAGGTTAGAAGCTCATGTCATCTGGTCTGCAATATACAGGGCTGCAGTCAGGGAATAAAAAATGGGAAAAGTGTGTGTTGAGGCCACTCAAGGACAATTCATCTGTAACTTCTGTAATTCAGATTCAGTCCTATGAAAAAGGTCCAGCAACAAGAAAGGGAAAATTATACGATGACCAAGTAGATTCAGTAAAATCATTAGGCAGTGTTTTACAAACCTCCCCCCTAAAAAGCCCCGCTGAATTGTCCACATTGAAAATGAATTAACACATCACAGGAACACATCCTCAAGAGCCCTGACATTAGTGTGCATTTTAATAGCTAATTAAAACACTTTCACCTCTCACATTTGCCAGTAAATTCCAGGCAAATCCTTGGTCTTGAGATCCAAGCCAAGAGAGAATTAAAAAAAAAAAAAAAAAAAGAAAAAGTGGAGTTACTGCAGGGATGGGAATTAAAAAAAAAAAAAAAAGAGAGAGAGAGAAAAGCAATTTCTTCTTTCTTTCACAGCACTTCCTGAAAGATTTTGTGAAGTCATGGGTGATGATGGTAGTTCCTCATGTTCCACAAAGACTGGACAGGTGTCCCAGCAACAGCTCCATGAAAACTCCTCCAGAAACTCATGTGTAAGCATGGGTATCCAAGAGATACATTACTTCTGTAACACCAAAAGGACTCCTGTTGAACCAGATCCCAGTTTACCTTGTGCCTATTTATTCACGTAAGTGGTCAAATTCTTTGTAAAGTGAAATATTTTGTGCATATATACATGCATATGTACATATGCATTGAATGTATTCACTGCAGTGAAGGATTTGTAGCTCGCACGTGGAAGTGACACAGATTGTATAAGCACTCAGACCTCTCTTGCCTTACTAAATTTTCCGACTAATTCCAGCTTCTTTTTCTACCTTAAGAAACTAAAACAAAACAAGAATCAGAGAAACAAGTTCCGTTATTCTCTGGCTTACGCATTTCTGAGTAAGTGAAACTGAGTCTTTCTCCTTATCTGAATCAGAAAATCAGATTGCTGTACACTGGCATAGTCCAAAAACCTATGTCCTGGGTTCAGATATTCCTGCTGCTTCCTGTGGCACAAAAGACTGATTTAGCACATCCAAACTTTGCAGAACATGGATGGAAAGGCTCAGAGTTTCATGTTCTCATTTCCACATTCACATTTAATGCAGAAATCTAATCAGAGAGAGGTGAAAGGTTATTTGACACTTTCTTAATCCAATCGATATCAAAGGCCCCCTTATCTCTTTAACGAGTCACTGGTCTGGAAAAATACTGAAGGTACAAGATTCATGCTGCCTGCTCAGCTGAAGTAAAAGGCACCCCAAGCCCTAGCCGTGCTGAAATCTGAATATTCAAGGTCTGAAGCAGGTTCTGATTCGACAAACCCCAGACTCCTCAGTTCCAGCAGGAGTGAGCCTTCAGAGCCTCACTGGAAAGAAAAGAATAATCGAACAAGCATTTTCCTGCTTCACTGAATTTCTATCCTATGAAGCATTAACCATTTATAATGTATACAGCCTTCTCCCTGAAGATTACCAGGCTCTTTTGACAGCATTTTATGCAAGACTCATATGTAACAGGGCTGAATTCCGTGTTTATAAGGCGTGACAACAATTTTACAATACATTGTCTGAGTATGAGGAGTTTAAGGTGCACTCTTTCCCAGTCGCAATCACGTTCTAGCAGATTTTTGTTACAGGACAAGAGAGGTAGTTCACTTCTTAGACAATATAGGCTTTCAGATCAGGCAAGTCAGACATCTTCTGTCTCTTAGCTTGAGCATACCACTCTGGATATTATTTCCAAGCTTTAGCAAGCAGAGGAGATAAAAATCAACCGGTAGAGTCAGGACATGAACATCAAACTCTTAAAATATCCCAGGATATATTAAAAAAGACATCTCTGCTTTTTTATTTCTTTTCATTTTTATGTGTTTTTTGTCCACTTCATAGTATTGTGCAGTCTGTCTTCTCTTTGCACTGCTTCAGCCCATTGCATGGGTGAATGGAAGACAGCTTTGCCAGGAAAGGTCCAACACAGCATGGTTATCGTAGCATCATTGAAGCTCTGACACATGCTAAAGTATGGTCTAAGCAATCCAGCATAATACCTAAGTTACCTAAGGTAACTTGCATTATTCATATTCCTTACTTCTGAAGATAAAAGAATGCTTAACAAATCACTTTAAAACTGTCTTTTTCTAAAATCTCAGCTGCTTCTGTGCATTGGATCTATACCTGACATCTCTGGTACCTTACAGAAAGCTGTTTTCTGGTTCATTTCTATTCTTTAGAGGGGTTTCAGGAAGATCTATAGAAAATAACATCAGAATGATAGTGCATAAAACCAATCAAACCCATCAATTCAGTGAGATAGGCAATGAAACATTTTCCTAGTCCTGGGTCTGCCTCACTGGGGAAATTTTGGGCTCTTTCTCATGCTGTTTGAAGGTGAGCAAATGCCACTGAACTCATCCACGTGGATTTTAGATCTATCTATATAATCCAAGGGCATGAGAATTAGTAGTGACAGGGGCTAATTATGGTACTTGAACAGGAGAATCTTAATTGAAATCAATCAATGGTAGTAAGGAAGTTAGGAAGCAAGAAATGATTGAAGAGATTTAAAATGGAAAAGAGAGAGACTGAATTACCCTTTTAAAGTTCCCAGAGATTCTGAGGCTGGTAGAGAGCAGAATGCTTTTGATTTTTCTTTTTTTTTTTCCACATAGGAAAAGTTAAAAACACAACAAAAACAACGGAAAGTAGGAAAAAAAGTACCGCCACAGGTAAATCCTCTGTTTTATATCACTCTGAGATACTGCCATAAGCACTTTGTAGACATGAAACCAAGATGGGTTACACTTGCTATGACTGGCTCAGAAAACAACAGAATTCTAAGCCCTGAAAGAGTGGAGTAATTAAGATTATTATGAGCTGTATTATATCTCTGTTCTCCCTGAGCAGTGTCACCTTTGTACAGATGATCATTTGAGTCTTTCTGGATTTCTAATGTTCCTGGATTCAGGAGTGTCTCAGTAAACTGTTTTCTTCAATTCTTTTTTTATTTCTTATTCTTTACGATCCCATTGGAACTGGTCAAAATATTTCCAGTTTGGTTCACTCCTATCAAAATTGAAAAGTGGTCAAAAAAAAAAAAAACCCTGCAGACCTCATAATTCTTCCCCACTTTGCAAACATTTTGATGGAAAAGTTTTATAACAAGGTGCAGCCTAGTCTCTGATATTTTTGTGGGCCAGCTACACAAGTAATTATACACAGGTACTGCCTCTTGGGTTAGTACATCTTCATGTAAGGACTTAGGATGACTTTCATGTAGAGAGTAAAGGTACCATGCAAAGAGATAGTGTTAGCTATCGTTGTATGGAATGGTCAGAGATCAGAGCAAGGCAAGTACAGCAGACTTCTCACCAGTTTTCCATCCTTCTAGCCTAGCAACTCATTTGTCCTTCAGAATTAGAAGTGAACAAATCAAATTAGTTAAGATCGGCTGGAACTAAGAGGTTTGTCTCTCCCCTTTAGAATCTTTAATCTTTGCCCATGGTTTACCTTGCTTTCTTTCTTGTTTAATTCATTACTTTCCATTCTTCTTGCCTGTCTCCCTCCAAAACAACACTGCTTGTTACTGTAACAGATGTTTTATTGTAATGTATCCTCCCTGTTTATTGACACATGGCTAGACAGCTATTAGAAAGGAATTAGAGGATTAATTACAACAAAGCCTCCTCCTGCACACTGCACTTGAAAAGTATCTCCACCACTGAGGTCAAGAAAACAGTAGGAGGAAATCCAAGAGGGTTTTGCCTTTTTCCACATCATTAAGACCAGCTGCATAAAGCAGTACATTCCTTCTATTAGGAGGGATGGTAGTGAGGGTTGATCACTGCTGAGGGTCAAACTTAAAGGTTCCCCTCAAGGGAGCATCAAAGAATTTCACCATCAGAGTCCCCAGGCTGCAACTCACCCTTCCACTCACTGTTAATAGGTTTGCTGTGCAGAGTGTGATGGGGCAGCCAACTATGCAAGGCAGGACTCTTTTCCAGCCCTGCTGCCATGTTCACTTTGTTTGCATTCTTCAAATTTACATTTGCTTTAAGAGATTGTCCAAACAATGGACAGTGTAAGGCATTCAGGAAGTCTATTAAGAAATAAAACAAACAAATGAAACAAAAACCACACAATCTGGGAAACTATAAGATTGACCTGTATTCCAAGTTTTATCATGATCCATTACAACCCTGAAAATTACTGAAGTGTAAGAAGAAAGTTACTAAGATTAAACTCTCATCAGTCAATATTTTGTTTGAAAAAAAAATTCAGTATATTGACAGCTAAAATGAGGCTACATTTTCCATGACCCAAATTTGGCTATGACATTTTTTCCCCGTATATATCTGTATAATACTTCCACACAAAAGTATTAGTTGTCTTTCACTTTTAATACCACTTCTTGGAAATACAGAGGTCAACAATTAATACATTTGTTAAAACTTAAAAGTTGCTTTGATTAATACTCCCTGTCTAGTTCCTTAAGAAATGTACTGTATCTCCCAGGCTAATAAAGACAAGGCAGAGTTATTTAGGTGTTTGTTAACAAAGCTTATTTGCATATAATTAACTGAGAAGATCCCCATATTTACAACACGATCTGCCAATCTCTTTTTCTAGAGTGTTTTATGTAAATAGTCTAAATCCATGCCAATCTAACAAAACAAGTTATATTTTTCCAAGACTACATTAACTAAAATGAATACAACTTGCGGGGTTGTACCTGATAAAAAATAAAGCTCACATTAGAAAACAAGTAGTGCTTCCTTTCAAATGTTATTTATTCAGGCATATAAGGTTTACTTCTTCATATGCTCTCATTCAATTAGCTATCTCTTTGACATGAAAACAAACAACAGTTTTGTCACATGGGATTGTTCTTTTTCTCTGACCTACTTATGGGAAAATTTCACAGTTTTTGCACAGATGTCTTTTGTAAAATTACCAGTCACACACACTAAAGCTCTGAAAAATTAAAGCTTGTATAAAATACTTGGTATACGCAGCCTGCAGGGTGAGCAGACAATACACTGGTCTTCATTTAAAATATATTCCAACCCCACAGAAACCAGGGCACTGGACTTTGTCATTCACTTCTGATTTTGTAAACTTTCCAGATTCAGAAAGACACCGGAGGATTGTCTTACAATATCTTTTAAATCTCAAAATGAACTGAACTAAATCACTCAACACTAAAAACACCAATGAGATGTAAAATTAGTATCCATGCGATTAGTCATTATAACCTGACACAGTTGAAAGTAGGTACATTTGTTGATCATATAATGGAGATGGACACAAGAATTTTCAGTTCACGACCTGGCAATGCTACGTTATTATTTTCATCCCTTGGTCGTGTCATTTCTCTACAGCCAAGAAATAATAGATTAAAAAATATAGTAAGGAAACCCCATCGAAGACTCACCTACGTCAGAGTATATAAAACTGTTTGATCTTGATGACAGTACCTAGTTTCCAACATGCCTCTTTTACCATTACTCCAAGTATTACTTCACTTCCCCATCTTTATAGCCCTTTCTTCTGCTTCTTTATTCATAAAACAATTAATAAGAGAAAGATACAACAAGCTTTAGATCAAACATACCCACTCCGCGACCTTCACACTGAATGCAGCATGGGACAGCTAGTAACACGACCTACTCTCCACTGCCAAGCCATCACGGCAACAGCTCTGACCCAGAGATGGATCTTCCTCACCAGGCTGTCCAGCCAGGTCCTGGACATGCACTCATCACACAACAATGAACAAAACATTGGGGTGCTACTGTCATTGTTTCAGCTGAAACTACAATACAGAGTCAAACTGAAACCTGCATGTATTACACATTATGTGTACTTGTGCTGCTTAGTGAGTAAAACACAGCGATTATCAATAACAATATTCCAACCTATATAATGCTATCTCAAAAGACAACAGATCCTGCCCCTCCTCTCCCCACCCCCATCCCTCCCCCCAAAGGAAAAAAAAAACAAGAAAACACATGCGGATAAAGGAAGTGTGCTCAATGAACAATGGACAGGTGAGTACTTTTTTGTTGAGACAAATAGTAGGACATTATGCTTAATTCCTAAGGAAATCACACCAATTTTCAAAGATTATTCATGTCATCTCTTTTTGGCATTATATACATTTGTGAACAACTGTTTTCAAGGATGGAGTACAGGAAGAGTAAAGTTTCATCCAAAATCTCTGAAGAATATCTATCAACTCACTAAAAATTGAAACCACTGCCATCAAACCAGACTGATGTGCTAGTTTCTCAAATACAAGATCAAATATCCCACTGGTATTATATTTCTGTTACTACAATTCCTCTTCACTCACTGTGACCCAGGCAAGACAAAAGGTTGGGCATCCATGCTTTAGATACAAAGCAATTTGTACAAGGGACAGGAAATTTTAGGATAATTTCTTAAAAATCTTTAGCTGCAATAAGGCAGCTAAAGACTAACTCAAAGTACTCAGCAAGGCTTTAACTGCTTTAGCTGTGACTGAAGCAGCAATATGCAGCACAAAGATGTAAAGGAGCTTAGGAAAGAAAAGTTCACGGACACACTAGCATTTTCCTATCATGGATTTGTTCTGTTAGATGTTAACATAACTGTTAACTGACAGTATGCCTTTTGGAAAAAAACAATAACAACAACAAAAAAAAACCTACAAAAATATCCACTAAGAAAAATCAAATAAATACCCTCAGAAAGTCATAAATAACACACACACAAACGGATCTCACTTTCTTTGATCAGAACTAAAGAAACAGACAAAATCACAGACAGAAGCACCTGGAGGGGGACCAAAGAGAGGGATAGGAGTGAAGAGAAGGCAGTGTGCTGAGTTAGACACGCTTCCACTCCACTGTGCTCATTTCATCTCTTCATTTCAGAGAGGTTGTTTTGTTTCCACAGTTTACATGTGAAAGGCTCAACAGAGTTCTCTGCTCCTACTGACAGCCTGCTGGTGCATGACTGAGAAGTGACCTATTTGCAGAGTGAGACCAAGAAGCTGCAAACAAACAATAGTTGGGGAAGCTGTCACGGTACCCAATTGCTCAGTGCAGATAAGAGAGAAAGGCAAACCGTCCAATACAGCCTCATTCAAAGCTCAAGTTCAGAGATTTAACACCAAATTAGAGCTTTTGAACTACATAAATAAATAACAGCAGCATGAATTTGGAGTTGGGGATGACACAAGGAAGCCAGAAGCATCCTAGGCTAGGAGGTCTGCTCTAAAGCATGACTTATAATTGCTTTACTTTTAGTGCATTACAGTTGAAACACTGCTGGTCAGGATCATTCAAAGCTAGTGGATGAGAATACATTTTGGTTCTCTTTACTACCAAGTTGGCTACAAAAGCTGGTGATATAAAAGAATCTGAGCAATGAGAGAAGCAGACTTCAAATAGAAGCACAAATAGCAGCCAGAATATTGATTATTCAATGGCACTAAACATGATACTGCTGAAAAGAAAGTTGATTGAAAGATAAACTAGAGAATGGTATTAAAAGATAATTCATCATTTTCTTTTGGGCTAGATCATTATTTTCCCTCCTACTACTTCTAGTGTGATTTTCTCACCGCATAAATAATGTTATGTTATAATAAATAATAAGAAAAAAATAAGAGGAAGAAAAAGTGAGAAATGGCAGCAAGGAAAGTATTTCTCTCTCTGCTGCTGGACAACTCAAGTCACAAACAGATGAATGGACTGTGTATATTGTATGCCAACACCCATCTTGCTGTTTGTTTATTAACAGTAGGATACTTACTCTTTTCACAACCACTACTCTCTTGATAGAGTCTACAAAATATAATAAATATGAATAAAGTCACTTGTAAGAATTTAGTTCTGGAAATGAGTGAATATTCCTGGACAAAAAAAAAAAAAGTGTTTGGTGTAGTAACTTACAGAGCAAGCAAGACTGTTAACAGCAAGATCTGACACTGAGATGTGTCAGGCTAACAGAAATAAAACTACAGTAAGGATCCATTCCCTAGAGTTGTTCCACACGCAGTTTGTTCTGAGGAAGCCTCAGTATGGAAAAAAATAGTGCCACTTTGGAAAGGTGCACACTCAATACTCTAAGGAAAGGAGGCTGGATGTGAAAGAATAATTCCCCCCAAAATCTCACAACCTCCTCTGCATTAGCATGAAACATGGATGCCGTGTTTACTGGTGTGGGTAGGGACTTCACGCTAAATCTAATTAAATCGATGAACAAAAGGGCTCTGGAATGCGGGAGCCATGAATGGAGCCTGCCTTTCAGGCCATACAGTCTGCATAATTGTGTTTTCCCGAGGCTTTCAGAGTATTTCTCTTTGGAAATAATAATAAAAGAGTGAAATAAGAACTTTTCCTCCTCCAGCAAGGTGAGGAAGTTAGATAATGAACCTCATTAATTACAGCAAAATCATCACCACTGCACATGAAGCCAAAGAAGAGGCCTGACCAACGTTTTTTCTTATAATATTATTGTTCAGCCACAGTGGCAGGAAAATAAGTAATAAATCAGAATCAGAGTGCACTTGATGGTTTTATTTTGCAACTCATCTTGCTACTGTGACAGGCTGACACTAATTAGCACTCGATGCACAGGGGATGGATTGCCACGGCCAATGGATCTCATTAACCACTGTGAAATATTCATGCCAGGACCAAATACGACAAAGAACAGAGACCCCAGCAAATCGCCTGTCAGCAGCTGTAAGCATCACCACGGAGCCACGGGTGCACAGACCAAAGGGCAGAAAAAGAGTTTGCATTGCCAGCTGTGTGGATTTTCATTGATTTATTAACTTATTTTCCTGTGAACTCAAAGAATGTGCCAACAGGAAAACTCAGCGTCCAGTTTCCACGGTTTGAGTTGAGGCACTCTGTATTGAGAGGGAGTCAGGAAAACTGAGGGCACATCAAAGCCCACGGCACTGCTCTTTCCTGGAGCCATGTCAGCAGATGTGCCATTCTTGGGGTGACCCACTTTGTGGTCTGCTTGGGGGCAGGGGATGGAAAGGCAAATTCTGGATTTCTTCCTTTGCCCAGCTGCCTTTTCACATTAAGCTTGCAAGAAATTGATTCTCTGAGACCTGTCAAGCATGGTTAAAACTGACCAGCAGCTTCATTAATAGAGAATGAAGGGCAGGAGGCAAGAAGAGCCCAGAGAGACATCAAAATAACCATACCCAAGAGTGCTGAGTGAATACACAAGCCTACTTTTGTAGGAAGCAGGGTTATCAGCCCATTTCAGGGTGAACCCCCTCAGCCACCACCTTCCCAGATGCCTACATCCCACAGGCTCTGTCTGGTCCTGCTCACACTAGCAAGAGCAGAGGTTTCTACTGCAAGGCCAATTCCCTAAAAGTCACATGGATCCCTACAGCAACAACTATTCCTTTGGTCTAGACCCTTTTTTATTCCAGCTGAGACTCAGCTGCAATAAAGTTGTTTCACATAAAGCACAGACTACATTCAGAAACAGAGCTGACAGCATAGGCCCTCAGGTGATCTCATAGGAATGTAGGGTGTGATTGACCCTCATGTCTGAATTAACAAGGAACCCATGGCAACAGGCATTCCTCCCATCAAATTGTACTGCTTGGATGCAGGCACTTAGATGCCCATTTGTTCCCCTGCTAACCGCAATGGGTGATTATGTACCTTCATTATATCATTCAAGTGGAGGCATCAAGGCCTTTCTGCCACAGAGACACCAACGTCAGGCTGGACAGAGTTCTGAGTACTTGATTAAGTTGTAGATGCCCCTGTCCGTTGCAGGGGAGTTGGACTAGGTGGCATTTAAGAGTCCCTTCCAACTCCAATGATTCTATGATGACAGATCATAGCCCCTTGCTATGGTAACAGTGTCCCAGCCCTGCTGTTAAGTTCACAGAAAACTCAGCACTAAATAATCACTAAATCTAAATATCTGTGTGTTTTTTTTGCTTTTTTTTTTTTTGAATAGGTTACGTTCAAAACCGAAAATAGGAATGAAATATTTTCCTTAAAAAAAAAAAAAAGTTTGTTTCATGTAAAAAGACATTGTTTATTTTTAATGAAGCTTTTTTATTTCTATTTCTATTACTTTAAAAAGTAATAAAGCAGAATTGGGCATTCAAATTGCCTCTGAGATCTGCTTGCTTTCAGATTTCACTTTCCTCAAAGCTGAAAGAAACAGCATGTAGGCTACAGTAAAGCAATAAGAAAAGGCCATCAGTGCTTTTCCATTTTTCGCTCATGGTATAAAAACCAGGCATATTAATTTGTATTTTCTTTTAGAGGTTCTTTTGGTTATTTTAACCAAGAAGTAAGACAAACATCTTATTTTAAGGATGTTAATGGCACAGCAGCCAATGAACTGCCATCTACCCACAATCTTCCAGGGTCTGTTGAATACTTCATCAAACAGAAGACAGTTTCTGGTGTACAGAACTGTATTATCTTGGACCATGCTGTTCCTGGTCAGGCCTGCACACAACTTATTTATTTATGGCATTTTTAATAGATGGAGCATCAATATTTGATAATGTCCTATGAATGATTAAAAATCAAGAAAATCAAGAACATGAAATACAAACATCTACTTTTAAGCGACGCTGGGGTTGTGATATCCATAAATAAATCATGTGGTGTCCAGTTCTGTCTTTCTGAGACTGAGTTAAACAAACAGGCACTTCAGTGTATTTACAACATGCTTACAACTGTGGCTGCAGGAGCACAATCTGACCAAGGGATTTCAAAGAGGAAGCTAATGAAGTTTCCCCAGAACTAACTGTGAATTTTTAGCTCCTTAGAAAATGTATTATTTAAATAAATATATATATAACATCTACAGTCAGAGAAGTAAATTGAAATTAGACAGGTGCAGGTCTACTCTTTATTTTTGGTTTCTTTATGATAAACAACAAAGGCCTAAGCTTACCTCAAAGAAAATTCCTCTCAAAATAGAAAACAACAACTCTGTAAGCATATGAGACAGTATATCTGAATATTACCTACTGTGGCTGAAGACTTCTTCAGGGTTTAGTCTCTCATATTTTGAGGAGTAATACTTTGATAAGTAGATTTGTTGTTGTTGTTTACTTGTTTATTACACAGAATCATAGATGTTGGAAGGTACCTCCAGAGATCATCTAACCCAACCCCTCTGCAAAGTTTTCTGTTAGCCAATTTTCTATGCAGAGGCAAACAGAGAAGACGACCACAGCTGTCGAGTGCTTTATCAATATGTAACAATGACCCAGCACAACAAAATAATGTTGCCTAGAGTAACAAAAGACTAAACAGCAGCAATCCTAAAATTATTTTATCATGAATGCAGACTGACTCCCAAAGAAATCAAGTAATTAAGCAAGTCTGGTAGGGTAATGACTGAATACAGTTCCAGAGCATAGTCTGTCTCCAGCAATAGGAAAATTCCTTCATTTCAGCACAGTTTGAAGAGTATGAGACTCCATACAAATATATACTAAAAAACAACCACCATTTTCTTAGTGAGTAACTGGACATCATGGAGGTGAAAGAATGAAAATACAAAGACTGCCTGAGAACTAAGTTTTATGGCAGGGATTTTATGTCAAAACCCACCAAATACCTAAGGGTAGCTTAAGACAAAGAGCAGTTGCCTATAAGTGAAAACACCGTGAACTAAAATTCTGGTGGTTTTTTTCTGATCTGGTTTGAATCAGTATCATTATATTAACAAATTGAGTACATATTCCTTAAATCTAAAATTAACTGTTTCAAAATATCTTTGTGTGCATTTGTGCACATTCATAGTTTAAGAAACAAAACATTTATACATATCTGCGCTAACATATACACACAAATATATTTGTTTTTTGTTACCAAGTGGAATCTGTTACATATCTGTTTGTCAACACTAAGCAAATGTCACTTTTTTTTTTGTTCTTTATTAGTGCTTTGTGAACATCTTTCTGAGTAGCTTACACTTCTGAGGATCCCATAAGGAGTTCATGAACTACTTGTTACTGCAGCAGATTCACCTGATTCTCTCATGTTTTTCTGTGTGTGTGCGTACATGCTGGCAGAACACAGCAGATTTGACAGATTCACCAGAATTATAATTTTACTTTACCGTAGGTGTCCCATCCCTGGAAGCACTCAAGGTCAGGTTGGATGGGTCCCTAGGCAGCCTGATTTAGTGTTTGGGAACCCAGACAACAGAGCGAGGATGGAAGTAGATGACCTTCAACATTCATTCCAATACAAACCATTCTATGGTTAAGATGAGAAAGCTGACATCAAATGAATTGATTAACCATGAGAGAGTTGAGAACTGGACTCCAAAATCAGTACCCAAGAAATACGCAAGCAACTTTTACTTTCATAAATGAAGTTCTTAAGTGAAGGGACACTGAGTTTGCGTACTTCCCATCTCTTTTATCCTATCTATAAACAGCTCATTCTTGTGAGGTAGTCAGCTACAGTATCATTATTCTTATGTGAAATATCACCTAGAAGCCTCAGCAAGGGCTTCTATGTGATAACCCACACAAGAGATCCTGCACATGTCCTTACATAAAGATGTCTCCTGACACATAGGTTTCTGTTAAGGATAATAAGTCATGGCGGAATCCTTCCAACAATATAACCTCAGTGACAGTGATTAGCCAGAATCCATCTGACAAAGTGTTACCTCAAAAAAAGCACAATTTCAGTTAATAGATGGTATACTTCACAGCTTTGCACAATGCTGTTTCCTCTCTGTGGTTGTTACAAATTTGAGCTACTCCTTCCCTCCAATTTAATTAATTGTTAACTGGGATAATCAACTCCTCTTATTTTTATTTTTTGTTGTTATTGTTGTTTGGTTGTTGCTTTTTTAGACAGTGAGAACTCAAACGTTATTTAGTATTTGCCAGATTCACTGGTGGTTAAATACAGTAGTACCAATCAGACATCTCAGGGTTAATCTGATTAATTAATTTGCCTCCTTTGGAAAATTGCCTTCCCTCACAGCAGAAAGGGTCTCTGCACAGCAGGGGCAAATGCACTGCTGATACGTCAAATGGAGCTGGTTGCACTTTCATCTAAAACAGAGCATTGGCTGCATGAATAGCCTGTTCTGGGGACAGAGGGTCTGCAACACTGCTTTCCATTTCGCTAAAATGCTGTGGACTAAAATGGCTTCACTCCAAGAACTGGCAGAGAGCTACAGGCCTGCAGCAGGCTTCCCCTCAGCTGTGCAGTTCAGCCCCTTTATTTCCTAGGTCACGGTGAGAAGAGGGAATGGCCCTCAGAGCCATGACTTTAGTAGAGTTTAAGCTCACACTGCTGCTTTTCAGTTGAACTTGATGTCCCTACTGAAAGACCTTTCACTTTTGAGAGTAGTGTCTTCTGTTAACCAACACAGACAGACAAGACTTTACAGAACAAGTTGGGTAGTATTTGCTAACTTCAATAAAGTAATTTGAGATGTGCACTGAGATTAGTGCAGAAAAGCGTACAGAGCAGCTCTCCTGAATCACAGCAAGGGCCCACACAGACTGCTCTCTTGTCTCTGACAATGAACCTGCACAGTCCTTTGTTCCCCAAAGAGTCCTTCAACAAGGAGGGAGACATTTCCAGAAGTGTTATTGCTCCAAAGGATGCTAGACAGACAGACAAGGCTGACAGCAATTATTCAATTTGGTTTCTTTTGCCAGATTGTACAACTGAGACACTGACATTCCAAATCCAAACACTACCTCATTTTGCTACAGCTGAAGTGCAATCATATACTTTAGGGAGGTGGATTAAGATTTCAGCAGAAATAGGAGAGAGACCAAAGAAATCCCAGAAAGCCATAGAAATAATCTAAACTATGAATCCCCTCTTAAAGATCCTTTTCAATTTTCCAAATGAAGCTTAGCTATCATGAACTGTGAGAAGTGTGGTTGTGGCTCAAGGAGGCATCCAGTCTCTCCATAGTCATGGGAACTGGTCCATCTGTTCCAGGCTCTGGCTTTCCACTTAAAGTAGACTGGCACACCAACAATGTGTTCTACCTCAAGCAGCAGATACTGTGAGCTGCCTCATTTAATTTCCATGAGGAGAATCAGTCAGGCCATCCAGCTAGACTAAGAAGCAATTTATGAACCTCCCAGGGCTTGGCTCAGTGAAACCGCTCCCAGGCTCATGTTTATGATGCCCATGAAATAAGAAGAGTGAATGAGATACTTTCCCAAAGCAAACTTCTCCCCTTAATTTCATCCTCCTCCTTCTAAAGCTTCTCCACTGTTTTTGCCTGGCATGCTGCCAAACACTCATTTCTGTGCCTGTTAATCACACACCAGTGAGCTTAATGGTGTTCTTAAAGAGGTTAATTAAATGCTGATTCTAAGGTTTGCAGTATACAGCCACTTGTCCAAAAGAAAGTTAATTTATGTGTTGATACCCTTAAAAACCTCTATTGTTTTATTATTATTATTCCCTCTCCTTTGCTTCCAGATTTGTACCTTTGTGGATTCATGTGAACTAATCTCCAGGGCCAGGAATACCATCTTGACTCGACTGATTTATATTAGAGCTCAGAACACCATCATGGTAAAGCAATATTTCTTGTAGTAAGTTAATAGGAAAATTGAAGTAACTAATAATGAGAGAAGAGGTTTTAATATTTTGAAACAGCTCTTCATCTACATGCTAGACCCTGAACTGAATTACTCCTCCTGCATAGCTAGTAAATCAGGCTTGATAGCATTTACCAAGATTGTGCTTTGTAACTGAAAGTAGGATTTAGCTGGGGAAGCTAAATATACAACTATATATTTACATATCTCTTCCCCCCCCTCATACTCTACACTTACAGCTCCTACATCTCTCTGAAAGTGCAGAAGGCAATATAGATGTTCATTATGGTTATTACCCACTTCACATCTGTATTCCATATGCGTTTTACAGTGCACAGTCTCTCATTCCACAAGTTACATAAGCATACGCTTAACATTAGGCTTGTTAAGTGCTTTCTAAATAGAAATAACCATTAAATCCAGTTGCTGCTTTTAGCTAAAATGTGTGCCTTAGACAGAGGTAAGGCCCTCCCTACCAGCAGCTTTAGTACCTTAAAGGTAGAAATATTCTTGATAACCATTTTTCTGGGGACAGAATAGTTTGATTCAAAAATGAGTATTAGATGCCTCCTTCACACAAATGTGAGAAGGAAACTATAGTGGTTCAAACTTCTGGAATAGACACATCAATTTTTGCAGATGTTTACCTTAATTCCTACTGACGGAGCTGGAGACAATGGAGGATGGTATGGTTTGTAGGAGAAATAATTGCTACTTGGAAGGGCTTTCCCAAGCACTCAGCCTGAGGTCTCTGCTATAAATTTTGAAATGATAGGATGGATGAATTCAACCCCAAATGCACCAACATTCAAAAGCAGTCACTTCATGTACTTTTAAAATGAAGTTAAGAATGATTTCCCCATATCTCAATTTTATTTCTTTCTTCAGTAAATTGGAGGTAACAGTGTTTCTTACTTCAGAAATGTGACATTTAAATCAGTACTTCAGAATAGAGACTGGTTCCAGTTTTGAAATAAAGAGGGGAAAAAAACCACTACTTTCACGCTGATCTGAAAGAAGCCAAATTATACCTGTTTGTGCAGCCCTCAGGCAATGGTTCCTGATATAGAGCCAAGCACTCCAACTTCATGCCTGCACAGGTGAGCATGTATATCCTTACACACACACACAGAAAAACCTGCCTGAGAAAATGACTAACCTCCTTTATCATGAAGCAAGAGACAAAGACAATGTCCAATTAAGTGTAAGGCTCTTTTTCTGTTTATCTCAATCCTTGATGTGCTTAAATTTTAATAATCTCTGACGCTGGTTGTAACAAAAGCCAGATTTTATCGAAGGTGTGAGAATGTGCATGATTTCATTTTGACAATCATCAGCATCCCAGGGAACAAGTAGACACAGCATTTCTTGGCAGCAAGATCATTAACTGGATTCTATGCTTTATCTGCCTTTCTCCAGCTCCTCTTTGCTTCTGGGCTCCAGGTACCAAAGTTTCTCCTTTACTCTGCATTCTTGCAAAGCCACTCAAATTCAAACCCATTTGGTGATCACATGTGGTCAACACAACGATAGAGGGGGTCAGGCTTAAAGCCGATGAGGAAATCTTGGGGTTACATTAGCTGGGGACTTAACTAAGAATAACAAAAGAAAAATCAATGGTGAAAAATATTAATAATTCACCTGTCCATCATGCCAGCTAAGAACTGGAAGATTCTTCTTGATAGGCAGGAGGAAAAGGCCTGTCTGTAATGATTAAAGGAGGTAGTATGTAACAAGCCTTCCTCATGCTGAGAGTGACAGGGAAGAGGCTGGTCACTGATATTTAAAACACACATTATCCTTCCATCTTCTTGTCATTCTGTTCTGCAAGCTGTTCAGATTAGTCTGTGCCAGTAAGGTGGCGGTGAAAAGCAGCTGAGCAAACAAAAAAGTCTGCCTAAGAACAGAATTTGGATTTTAAAAACTGATCCTGAATTTTTCCGTCCTTCTATCTCCTTTCTTCTTTTTACTCCCCTCCTCTCTTTCTGACAATACTCCCCATTAACCTTCAAATATTCTAGCACACAAGCAGAAGTGAAGCATATGGGTACAGGAAGAAAGTGCTTTTATGTCAGAGAGCACAGGGAATTTAACATGAGAAGCAGAGCATAATTTCAAACTTTCCCAGTCATCTCCCAGTGCAGTCTGAGTGCCTGCTTTAAGCACAGGTGAGATTAGTTACATCTCAGCATTTCATGTTGTGGATACCCTGTCCCTGGAGGTGTTCAAGGCCAGGGTGGATGGGGCCCTGGACACTCTGATCTAGTGCTTAATCTAGCAGTTGGCAATCCTACCCACAGCAGTGCTTAAGAACAGAGTTATCTTTGAGGTCCCTTTCAGTCCAAGCCATTCTACAATCCTATATGCCATCACTTGGACCAGATCCTTCAGGAAAAAAGAGCTGAGCCACATGACACACTCAGTTCCTGACACACAATGCTCAAGCACCACCACCTCTGCCTGCCTGGGGTGTAGCACATCCAAGATGCAAAATTAAAATTCCAGTGGATTCCTGTTAGATGTTTCCTCCTCCTCTGTAAAAAAATAAATATGAAAAAAAAAGCTTGAACTGAAGGCCACTACAGTGGTGGAGGACACATGGGCAAGAGGGAGCAAGCCCATCCCTGCTTGCAGCCGTGCACTTGCCAGCTCTGCAGAAGGTTTACCCAAGGAGCAATTCTTCCTCTGAAGAAAGAAGGAGGTGAGAATCCAGCTGAATTGGAGATATTTTAGGATTTAAACACAACTGGTTTAATGCCTAGATTTTGTTTGTAACATGAGTGAACATAGGGGCACTGAAAGCAATATGTGATGCATTAGAAGTGGCTAGTTTGGCCTCCTTTCCATTGTGACAAACAGATCCACAGGAGGCAGATGAGGTATTCAGTTCTCTATAAAAGATTATCATATTTTAGCATCAGGATGGCTATGGAAAAAAAAAAAGGTGGAGTTTATCCACCAGTTGCATCTGATGGTAGATATTAATTAATAAAACAGATCTGCATGGCTCACCACAGCTCTCCCTGAGGTTGGCAGGTCTTTTAAATTCTAACCTGTTATTTCTAACAAACTACTTCAGACTGCTTGCCTCCAAGATGAGTCAATTCAGTTAAGAAGAATCAAGGAGAAAAAACATAGTGCTCCTAATATCTGCATTTCTTTAAAAAGTATTTTGCAGCTGAGAATTTCCTCTATAAAGTAGTGTTATTGCACTCTTCATTTGTTGAAGTATCCATGGAAACATACAGGAGTCATTACATTCTGAGTGACCAATGATATCTAATCTGACCCTCAATAGAGATAGATATCTCTCTATAGAGGTTGAAAGTGTTAATTTATAATATTTGTCAGCTCACAGAAACTTCTATTCAGCGTGCTCCAAAACTCAGGCACAAATGAACTATGTTATATATATTTCAACACTAAGTCTAGAATCTTGTTTGTAGATGAAGATGCCTCTGAAAGAACAGTAATACCAGTAGATTTTTTTTGAACCCCAGAAAGGCACTGGAATAGAAAAACAACCACATGCTGATCCTTAATGACGAAAGTGCCCCCCCCACGCCACCATTTGAAGGAAAGTGTGTACTTCAAAGCATTAAGGTGAAATGAATGTGAATGAGGCAAAGCTGTAGTTTCCTTTTAAGGCTCATTTTCATAATCCTTCATTCTATACACACATAAGGAAGGTCTTGACATTTGTCACACAGCTGCCAGCTATATCAGTTTAAAAAGATTCAAGATAAGATTCCTCAGTAATAACCAGCAGCCCAAATTAGAACTGTGAGAATAAAATGATCTTTTGATTTCACAGTCAGACAAAACACATTGGTACAGAAAAAAAATCAATTCTTTCAGAAGCAGATTCAAAATTTTGGAGTTCAGAGAGCTACCTTGTTTCATGCCAGTATTCTAACCAGATGAAATTTCATTCATCCATACTCAGAAATAAAGCTAAGAGAAGGAGCAAATATTATCTGTGCTTATCAGATTGCCATCAAAGTGCAATTTCCGTAATATCAAGCCATGTTAAAACCTATTTTACCTTATTAATAGCCAGATGCAATTCTTTTTAAAATTAGAGATGAAGGATTACCTTATTAGTTGAGTTTTAAGTTCAAGTGTCATTGTAACCATTAAGCTGTCTCTTTGTTACATTCTGAAGGTTTAAATAACAAACAAACAAAACCTATGCCATTTACTTCAACAGAGTAACTCAATTTCTCTCCAAGCTTTTCCCATTATGTTATATACTAACACAAGAGAGAAACAGAGAGCAAAAGGAATAGCCTCATAGATGACACCATAATCTTCTGAAGACACTCACAACCACTAGCAGCATACATTAAATATATAACACCTCAGATAAAAATCCAGGTAAAAATTAAGACTCGATAAAAAAAAGATCCTTCTGGTTATGAAACAAACAAAAAAAGCCTGTTTGCTATCCTGGTAGCTAGAAGGCAGAAGAATTCACTTAATACTTCTTATTACAGAGCCCTCACACCCCAAATAAACACCCATGTACATTAACAGATGGGGAAGGATATGCATTTCACTCTTTTCAGCACATGCCAGTGAACAAGTTGTTAACACCTTTTGTCTGTGTTTCTAGCTTCACTCAGGTCTACCTTCACTTTGTTCTGCGATACTGAGCCCAACGCTTGTGTGAAGCTAATGTTTATCATCAGCTATTCTGTGGATCTGTCCATCAATTCCTTAGAGAGACAACTTCAGTTATCTCTGATCCTATATATATATTTTACTATGGTACACAGTTATAACAAACAGTTGAAAAGATAGATCACTAAAATTATTTCTTCATCATTTTCAAATGAATAAAACAAAAGTATATAGGAATTTAGATAATAGAAGAGGAAAGAATCAAAGTCTGCATCTGTTAGGTAAAAGATTATATTCTCTCATGATGTTATTTTTTCATACACATTGAGCAGATAATGCACACTTTTTGGTGTACTGAATCAAAGCTTTGTCACTTAAAATAACAAAGATTTGCTAACAATGGCAGTCCTGGTAAAGACTAAATCTTCAAGCCCTGGTAAAAGACTGACCTACTAAATCCTCATTAAATTTCCCTTACTAACATTTATTGCATTCATTCACACTTCTTCCATTTTAGATTTGGAGAGGAAGAAAAGGACCTCAGGTTTACTTGATTTTAATATGCAGTTTTCCACAATTCTATCTCTCCCATTCCTGTGATTTGCCATCAGCTCATCTTCCCCAAGACATGAAAGAGCATTTCCTAGCAGTTGAACCTGCCTTTGAGCAGTAGTTTGTCACCTGACTGGACGAAGTCAGCAATATACAGAAGGTATCCGTTATTGTAAATACAAGTCCTTCTCTGCTGAATTTAGTAAAAATGCCACCTGCCTACCTAAAACCAAGGTTTCTTTTGTTTTGTACGCATCTGATTAAAGCAGGTTGGATTCAAGTTCTAGCAAATGAAAAAAATAAAAAGTAACTTCTGCATCTTAACACTTCAAAATACACAAACCAAACTACTGCTAAATTGACTTTCAGAAGGATCTCAGAGGAGTGGACAATATAAACCCAGTTTAATACTCTTCAATTTGAAAGTCTGCCCCTTCGTCTTAAAGTTTTGCAGATGCACAGTTAACCCTTGAATTCTGACTTAATAGCTTAATCCACTCATTACAATACTTTTGGTTACCAAAATGAACACTCAGTTTTCTCCCCTCCTCCCCCACTTTTCTGGCATCTTGCACATCCATGATTTTCACAGCATGATTTTGCAATGTAAGCGCGTTAGGTACAGCTGTTCAGGGGAAAAAAATCTAGGGAGATTTCTGTCCATCTTCAGACTACCCAGGGGTAACAAAGCCATTTACTACTTATGATGAATACACTTCTGATGCTAGTGTTATAAGGACTCAAAGGAACAATTAGATCCGAGAAAAAAAATCATTAGATTTGTCTGGGATTTGTACTTAGGTCACTCAAAGTAATGGTTCCTATTTAATTCACCGGAAGCTACAACAAATACAAAGAGCACAATGACAGTTTTCCAACAGTTACCACCATCACCTGTGAATTTTCACCAGCTATGAACAAGAGCCTGCAAAATCTGCACCAGTGGAAGTGTCCCACTGTTACCCCTGCTGAAATACACCACCCACCACCTCACTGTGCTCATATTCACTGTTTGGTCAAAAGGTTTTGTAATAATGTAGGTTTTATAATATATATATATATTATTTTTTGCTGCCAGCATGCCAGCTGCATTATCCAAGGAAAACTTTTTTTTTCCTCAATAATTCCTATGTAAAAACTCAAGGTGAATATTCCTATGATAGAGGAATCACAGGTCCTCCAATGCAAGAACATTTTCTGCTAATCAAGTTTTGGTTATCTCTTTTTGGTATCCACTGTCATCACAATGAATACCATGTTTTTAAAAACTGTTAGCCCTCCCCCTACCTTTTTATCTATTTTTTCCCCCTACTTGTTAAAATGTGTGGTGTTTCTGAATGACATTTAGACTGATATTTGGCACCTGTATCCACCATCATGCTGAAAATTTAGAACATCACCACCTCGTGGAGAGGACATACTAAAATGAAACAATTCCTTCCTTGGCTCACTGCTTACATCCTTTTCTTGAATCAAGAGAAGTTCCACACTATATGTCTACGAGGTCAGCAGCAGGGGAGTTCTTGGGCATTTCCCAGTTTGTAGAGATATAAAGAAGGAATAACCTCTAAGTAGCAGTAATAGGATACTTTTTTAAAGCGAGGATGTCGTAACCATTTAATTAAGATAATAATGGGGCACTTAAAAAAAACAAAGCTTGCTTACTGTACATCATCTCAGAAATTCCCTCTCTGACCCTCAAACCAACAGGTCATATCCTATGTAATTAATTCAGCTAAGTAGCTCTAGGGCACTCTTGAACTTCAACCCAGAGCACAAGGGAGTAGAGACAGCTAGTAACTCCAGGGAAGACATGTAGTAAAAGAAACAGAAGAAGGGAAAGGAAAATTAAGATGTATGAGTTCAGTTATAGACTGGTGTCAATCTGATAGGAGATGGGTTTCTCACCCATATTAAGACTTAAGGAGAATAGGAGAGTAAGGAAACAAAAGTGGTTATTAAATGCGTTATGCTGGCAAAGAAATGCCTGTGGGTTCCTCACCAACCAAATTTGTTATATCAGACCACAAGCTTGCAAAGAAGTCTCAGACTTAAGTGTCTGTACACACTTTCAGTCAGCAAGCAAATTGTTAGCATTCTTCCTCTAGCATGGCACAAGCAGGAATCTACTGAAACTAAGTCTGTATTCCATTACCCTACTAATAACTACAGAAATGTTGGTTTCAGTTTGGAAAACAATGGCTGTCAAGTTGTTCTCAGAGACTACTTGAGAGAAGATATTGAGTTTCAAGAGTCCTGATTATGAAATGTTTTTATGACTTTGTAAACTGTGAGTGGAGTTCTCCAAATTACCCAGAAGTGAAAGAAACACAATCATAAAAAACTGCAATTGCCACAACAAAAAGTACAACCAAGAATAAATGTCTCTTTACTGATTTTTTTTACAATGGCAGCAAGCACACTTCCAACTTTATGCCTGTCTCAAGTCAGACCACAAGGCACTGACTTCAACTCAAGATTGCATATTCTATTTATAGGACCAATACAAGGAGATTGGGACATTGTGAAGTTGCCTCTTGGTGTATTTTCCCTTAAAGGCTCTCAAAGCTAAAAGATGTTTACTATCACTGACTGCGAGGCAGGTCTTATCTCCACCCTATGCTATCAGTGATGTGGGGCCATACAGGAATGTTGGTGGCTAACTTTTGTCATCACACACCCGCATGCTATATTTCATAAAGCATGGACAGATCTAAATAACAAAAAGTAATCCAATACCAGCCAATACTAGACTTTTATAAGCAGAACTAATGAATGACAGGCTGACAGATAGTAACAAGATTAGCACGTTCATGGATAAAATGGGATTATGTTAATTCAAATAAATTTTAGTATAGGAGACCTCAGTGATATCCCAAAAAGCTGTCAGGTTAAACACAAATATCACTGCAAGCCCTTCTTTTTTCCTCTCCTTTAGGTTACCTAAGATCCCTCTAAGATACATACTTCATTATTTGTGAAAGTGTTTGAACTACATTAATGAGCCACATTTTGACAAATATAGCACCTGCCAACCTTATCAACTTTATTACCTTCCAGAAACAGAGGTCTGTTTTGATATATATATATATATATATGATTAAACGCATTAACTTCATTCCCCTAAAAAAAAAATATTGAGGTGTTTAAAATCTGTTTGAATTATATGGAAAAACAAAATAATACCTGCAGAGGGTTCAGCCACTTTATTCCAGGCCAAGAAAAATTAAAAGTCTTTGAATACACCAACATATTCAAAAAATTCAATCTTTAGGCCAGTTTATGACAAAAGCTCCTCCCATCATCTGGAAGATTTGGGCTTTTTAGTACCAGAATGCTGCAGTTTCAGCCCCAGAACTAATCCATACCCCTGCCCCAATGTGGGTGATACTGGACCTAAAGGTTGACAGCAACAAACACTATGCACTGGGGTTTGGGTAGTGGATGAATCTGTGACTGTGAAAAGAAACTCATCTCCTTCCCTGCAGCACAGCCTCTGCACATCAGCCTGTCTTTTTACAACCTAGTAATGTTTACAAGGTTAAAACACACGTCCTGGGGAGTTTTCCAACATCCATAGCAAGTTATTGTGCTAAACTGCATCAAACATAGATCCAACCAAATCAATTACACACAACCACTGTTCAGAATTTTCTAAGCAGTCTGTTTCCTTGTCACTTTTTCTGCCTTTTGCCGCAGCTGTTGTATACAGACCATTCAACTAGTTCTAGTGTTTTAGTTTTCAAATTACTTACTGATTCATACAAAAGGAAGGGGATGCAAGGAGCAGGAAGCTTAAAGCAAAAAAAAAAAAAAAACCCAACAACACTTCCAGTCTCAAAAGTCACAGATTCTTTCTTACTGGATAACAGAAGACTAAGCAGTGCTGTGAGATTACTTAGTGTTTTTAGGAAGATATTGGAATGCGCTTCTACTTAGAAACATTGAAACAAGGTTTTCAGCTAACTTGGGTGCTTAATTTTCTGGAAGGACCTCTTTTCCTGCTTCCCAGCTCTACAATGTTCAACTACACTAAGAACATTGGTTAAAGTAAGATCATAAGAAGTTTTAAGATTTAACATTTGTTCAGTAGAAACGCCTACAAGGCAAAAAGGAGACTAGATGGTTGAGGTCAGATGCCAGAGCTGTGAGGAAGACTGTTGTAGAAAGCAGGGAGGATATTTCATCTGACACAGCTAGCTAGAGTCACACAGGCAGATTTCAGTGCAAAGAAATTACTGACCATTGTTAACCTTACTGTTGTGTAGTCCTGAACTCACCAGTCCATTATCAAGTTAATAAAAGAAATAACAAAACATCTGAAGTTTTCTTGACAAATATCGTCACTGCTTTCACAGAAAAGAAATAACCCTGAGAACCCTAAGTGTTGTTCATAGCATAGCCAAGAGAAATTATATATTTTAATAATTATATAGAAACGTAAGTGCATATAGAAATAAAATTAAGAGATTCATCATCCTTGCTCTGACCTTATAAAGTCAGAAAGACAACACTTGTCTTTCCATTTCTAGCCCTCAAGTAAAAAGCATTTGAAATTCATTTCTTGCTGAATTTTTCTAAAGAAAATAGTTATTAAATAATTATCTACAAGATAGTCTTCTAGACTGCTAATAAATTTCAACTAGTTTTCTACATTAAATTCATTGTTAATTATTTAGAAATAGATGTACCCTGTATTTTCATGAGAAAGTGTAAGTGAGGCATGCATACAGATGAGTCATGATGTTTGTTATGCAATCCTTCATACCACGGGAGAGGAACTTGAACTGAAACAGAGTCCTATGATTTCTTATTAAAATAAAAATTCTCATTAGACACGTCACCTCACTGGGTTTCAAGACACTTACCCTCATGTGGGTGCTTCCTAGGCTCCTGTATGAAGTCCAGCACCAAGCCCAGCACCTATCCCTTCCTGCCCACATCCCTCCAGACACATCTGCATCAACAGTACTTCATTGTCTCACAGATGAGACCTCAGAGGCTGAAGAAAAGCCCTTCGTCTGAATACTTTTTCATGCTTTTAGTTTTTCAGTTTCTTGATCTCAAAGGTGATTTTTACTTCATCTGTTAAGGGTCACCCTTTCAACAAGGTTGAATCACACAAAGAAAACACGGCCTCTATTCTGCACCAAGCTTAGCTAGTACAATCAGAGAAAAGTCAAGCATACAAGGGACCTCTATAGGCCACTTGGTCCAACACATCTCTTTAAGCAGAGCTATTGTCAGCATGATGGCCAGGACCATTTGAACATCTCTAAACAGGGAGAGATTCCAACACCTAAACAGTTCATGCAAAGCCACTAGAAGAACCCCTACAATTCTTTTGGTAGCAAAATAATAGGGCACATTCATCCTGATTTTCCCCGTTTCCATGTTTTCTTCTTGTAAGACTGGGAAGATATTTGCTCAACACAGCAAAAGTCCTCAAGCAGCACAGCAGTTGACCCCCCTCCAAAACCCTTCAGATAATCAAAACAAAAATCTTAGACTGCTTAAAAGAGCTATTTTGAAGACGATAACAAATACAAAATTAACTCCAGTGGTTAAGTAGACGTACAATTTACAGTTCAGAGCAAGTGAGTTATCAGCAGAGCTTAATCCAGAGGTATGCAAGCAGCAACACTGCACTTCAGTGATCATCCCCCTTTGAATGGAAGTCATCAGTTTAATAATGATTGGATGTGCTTGTACTGAAATCTGCTGAGGAGTCACTAATCTCATAGTTTTGGAGGATTTCAATTGTAATGCCTAAACTTGGATCATCATTGCTGTTCACATTAAACTGTCAGAGAGCAAACAATATGGTAGTGAACTTCTGAACAGCATATAATTATTATATTTGTATCTGAGTAATATTAATGAATAATTGGCTGCGCTATCGAGCAGAACACCATGGCAGCATGCTGGTCAGGCTCTGAGCACCTTGACTGAGCTGTAGATGCCCCTGTTCACTGCAGGGGAGTTGCAGTAGACAATCCTTAAGTGCCCCTTCCAACTGAAATGATTCTATTCTAAGGACCAGTTGGGTGCAGAAGACAAGCAATACAGAGTTAGTTTACTCTCTACTGGTTTGTCCCAGTGTTTGAACACAAGTCATCAGGGACCAAAAAACAGTGAGGTAGACAGGTCCCATAACTTTGCCACATCCAGTACAACAGAACTTTCTGGTCGTATTTCTGCTAATCTGTTCAACTAACTGATTGTCATTGCTTTGAAATGATCACTGGTTCTGACAAAAAAGAAAAATAACCCCAGGTGAATACTTTTAAATCTTCAGATTGGCTTTGGAAAGAGAACATTTCATCATATGGAGAATTTAAAGGACTTTTTTTTTTTTTTTTAAGAAAATTCTAGGGGTAAACCACTAATTATAGTTCATCTGCCTGCTGATTTACTAAACATGACATGGGATTAAATTCTTTTTACTACTTATCTACCCCCTGACATCCTCCAAACCACCGATAACCAGCAGCAAAAGGAGACAGGCGTGGATAAGACATCTCATAGAGCAACTCCAAAAAAATAAGAATCCATTGTACTGAATAGCATGATCTCGACCCTTTCAAAGACTCCAGCACACAACTTTTGAAAGATCTGTCTCAATTCTGAATACGTAATTCCTTCGCTCCAAGCACTCCTAAACACACCTTTGATTAGCTGGAAGTTATTTTTATAGTACTTGACATACAGCTTATAAGAATATCAATGACCCTTCCCCCACTTCCTCCCCCATTTTAAAATCAGTTTCTGCTACTGCAGCAGATTTACTGGATAAATAAGTGCTTTACTTGCATTTAAGCCATGTAAAATACAGGTTGACTGTAGTTTTAGACTCTTACAAAGTAATTACAGCACAGGATAAAGCACTGGATTCATTAAGAAGTTCTGAAACAACTTTTATGTTCTATTAAATAAAAGGAAAAGAATGGGAAGCTATAAATTGAACCTTATGACTTGCCACCTTTGTTGAATGAACTCCTTCTACAAGCACCTTTTGTATAGTCAACAAAGATCAAGAATGGTATAAGATGCCTAACATAAGAACAGATAAAATGCTTGTCTGAGAATTTGAGAGGTTTGCATGTAGTGCGTGGCTTGCAACAGGTTTCCTTCCAATAGTAGCCTGTCTGGAGAGATCAGCATCTGATTCTGTTTATCTAGGAATTACAACAGTAGGACATTCACCTTGTTCAGCTACCCAGATGGTACAGTTCCACTATTTGAAGACACAAGTAACAGTACAAAATACTTCAGAGGGTTCAAAATAGCCATACCATAAACAGGACAAAGTCAGAAAAGGAGATGAATATAGAAATATTCAGAGAATGAAATCTCTACCCAAAACTAATTGAGTTTATGAAGAGATTCTTGGGTGCTCAAACGTGACAGCATATTTTATACTAGACTGAGTAACATAGCTGGACAAATTTTTGAAGCATCTGCAGCTGTAGGGTTGATGTTAACTAATGCCTGAATGAGCACATCTGTCTGAGATGGCTACAAGGACCACAGGAAATTCATGTACAGTTTATTTCTAAAACTAAAAATAATTTCCTTAGAACAATATCGAAGCAAAACAAAGTGGGTTCTCTATTCCCTTACTTATAACATTCATCCTATGCCTTGGCAATAAGGAAAGCAAAAGAAAGTCCCAGGTACCAGATTTAAAGCATGCCTTGAATGCTTATTTTGTCTACTTTACACATTAATTTCCCAAGTGTTTCCTGACTTCTATTTGGTTAAAACATTAGGGTATTTAATTCTTATTTGCTGCACAAATTGCTCATTTGCAATCAAATTTCCATCAGTATTTGCTATTTTATTATTGTGGTTAACACCACTTTACACTCTGGTATTAACTAGAGAGACATTCTAAAAAGTGACAGTGTTATTTGTTGAGAGTACTGCAGCTCTGTTTTTCTAACAAATAAAATCTCTGTAAAGTCACTAGGTTATTCCAATTATCAAATCCCAGCATCCCAAAGGATTATCAAGTAACCAACAGAGGCTTACAGTTTCTCTGCTTGCATTTCTGCAAATGCTAATCAAACATCAGTAGGAAAAACCTGGAACTACATCAGCTGGACTAAAGTCTTCATCTCAATCTCAAAGCTATATAATTCCCTCATAGAGCAACATGGCTGTATCTGGAGTCCATCCATGCTGCTGAGAACCCTATGATCCAGAATACTGTCTAAGCATTCTATTATTAGACACTGTGATCATGAGAAACTGTTTTAGATCTCCCTTTTCCAGCTCTTCATGGCAGACTTCCTGGGGAGAGCTGCTCTACGATTCAGGTGTGCTCCTGTGCTGCAGTAGCACAAGCATGAAAGTGGCAGTCCTTTCAAGAGGCCAACCTTTACATGAGTGTAACTCAGTCTAATGCACAACACCAGGACAGAATTTCTCACAGGCCTGAGGATTCAAGTTTCATTGTGCAAATCTTATCTGATACCAAGACTTTTTGGTCTTATGTTTGAGAGCAATCTACTGAATGGTCCAAGTTCTGCTCATGGTTTATTAAAGAGTTCTAAGAGAGCAGAACTGTTTCTGAATTAATTCATGAATCATTGGTATAACCATATTTTTCAGCTGTCACTATCCATAAGACAGCTTCTGTTAGAGAAAAATATCCACAGCAGGACCTTGGCATGTGATCTTCCTTACAGTTCTCTGAATATTCCCACACAATGGTACTATCCTTTTGGCTAGAATTACTATTGACATCTGAGTAACTCATTGTTCATAGTGCTACTTCCATGATGCATGAAGCTTTCACCTTCCCTCCCACTCATTACAAATACCTGACTGCAAGACTACAGAGAATATAGCTTAGTAGAAGGCACACAACGGAGAATCAGCTGGGTGGAATACTCAGTTATACAGGGAAACATAAAAATTATTGAAGCATAGATTAGTTTGTACAACCTACCACTACAAAAGTCTCCTAGAAACTAGTTTACACAGAATTTTCTAGTCATTTATGTTGATAGACTAAAAGCTACCTAAAGCATCAGTGTTTGTTACAGTAAAATGATAAGCAGGCAAATTAACCTCATCAGATTTTGCCTTTAATTTTATCCTTCAGGTTTATCTTGGATAGTTCAAATTTGTAAAGATGAGATTCCTACCCAAGCAAATGCCATTCAGAGACCTGAAATAGTGGCTGCTGGAAAGGAAGGATTTGAGAAGTACGCAATCCTACATATATTGAATTGAAAGTTTCCTGCACTATTAAATTTACAACCAAGAGTTACTGAAAAATATGGCAGCCAGTGAAAAGATTTACACTAAATTATCTGCATTTTGAATTAGAGACTTCTAGATACTTAATAGTATTTGCAAAAATGTTATCTCTTAGTAAAATGCACATTAATCTTGTTTCCTGCATAAAGAGAGATCGTTCCCTGGTTATTATTCAACCCTGCATTTCAGTAGTTTTCAGTCCTGTCTCCTTCACTACCCTCTATTATTGCTGATACCAGGAGAGGCCAGTTGTCAGTTAGTTGCTTCTTTCCCATAGGTTTTAGTGTTATCAGGATAGTTCATACAGTCTGAGACCGAAGTATCCAGGCTGCTAGATATTTTAGGAATTTGCTACAACACTGGACTACAGCGTCTGAAGTGGTTGGAAGGGGACTAAGCAATCCAGAGCCTGTCTCCAACCATCTCCAGGGGGTAATGTGGCTTTCCCCCATGCAAAAAACTATTAAAGTCTGCTCTGGCACTCACAGCTCTGCAAGATCTCGTTAGCCCTCACCTTGGCAGCATGGGGATAGACTGCAGAAATAAAAACTGCAGCAGAGCTAGAAGCAGTTGAAGGAGAGCTCTACTGACTTAACTCACCTTTCTTCCCTGCTCATGAAGTAGGTGTTGCATGTGCCAATAACTCTGTATACTTACAAGCAGTGCCCCTTTCACCTGGGCCTGTAAAGCCCACAGCTGCCATTTGCAGCTTGTGATATCTTGAGTATGTGTTTGATGAACTTTGGAAATATTTTCATCAGTTAAATATAGAAAAACTGAGCAGCTTCCCAGGACAGGTAGTGCAGCACAGAATCACATGCTTGTCAAGGCCACATTTCAATCCCTGACTTCAAACTAATAGTGCTGAAAAGCAAATGGAACTGCAACACTGGCTGGCTCAGTCCCAGACTAATTTCTCATACAAATATCCATGTGACAGAAATTAGCTGCTACACTGGGCATTAATTGCAACTTTCACTGGTTTGATGACCAAGAGCATGCCATAAACTCTGAGCCAGAAGTCCACCAATTAGGCTTTGGTAGAGTGAATGTCTTTGTTACTGTATTTACGATGCATCTACTGTAGGTGCTTCATATACCAGCAGGTTTCTTCAGCACTCAGGGAAACTGAACAACGATCCCATTGCGCTCAAGGAAAGTACGTGACAGTGAATTACTGCTGGCTATTTACACTAGATTTTAGAAGATGAAACTGAAGATGCATTTTTTCAGAGGTTTATTTGGCAATTGAAATGCATTTATCCATTATATGTTTATTAACAGGCAACAGCACAGTTGCTACTGAGAAACTGGTTTCCTGACTTCTAGAGGAAAAGAAATTGAAAGCAAGCTGCAGACTCTGTGCTAATGTACTACTGAAAATACCATGAGATTAAACTCATTCCTTTGCAATTACAAGTAGTGGTAAATGGCTAGCACTGCTTTGACTTCAGCTACTTTAAAAGGGGAAAAGAAAAAATTTCTATTATTGAAAAGACTGGAGTGGGAATAATTAGGTATCATGATTGTTAACCCTAATGCACAGACAGATTTACAAGGCATTTTGCAAAGGAACAGGAATTCCGATAGCTTTCTTCTTCCATATCATCCTTTGTTTCTAGCTGCTGCTTGGTTTTCTTCCTTTCAAGATTTTAACTTCACTAAAATATGCCAGCCACTCTTTGAAATATGAACTCTTTTCCACTTTAAAAGCTTTCACATACCATACATTCAGGAGTACTGCTGTTCTAATTAGCTTACATTATGAACAGTCATCTTAGAGGCTTAAAAGTTCTTGAAAGCATTTCCCTCTAAAGATTAACTGCTTTATTTGTATTAATACCCCCCCAGAAAAGACCAAAAGCAGAGGCTATGGTTTGATGTGCAATTAACTGAATCAGAATTGATGGTACAGGGCAGGGGGAGGAGAAAAAGTGCTGTTTCCATGCTTACTTCCACTCCCTCCAGTGCTGGGATAGTTAGGAAAAAAAAAAAGCATCTGCTAAGACTTTGCTAAATTATTGAAAGCATAAACAGTACAGAACCAAAGTAATATGTATTAATAGAGAAATACTAATCAATATTTTATTAGTTACTAATGAAATACTTACCAGATTCATTTTCTTATATACTCTAGAGTAATTAAAAAGATACCGCCTTTACATTAACACCTGGGTTAACACATCTCGTCTATTTGTGTTTCTAGAAAAGTCAGCTACATACAGAAAAATAAAATGACTAGAAACAAAATGTTGAGAATATCCAAGTGGATGCATGGACTCAGTAGTGAGGGAGCATTCATCTGCACCGACAGTAAGAGAAGGGGGAAAAATGGTAGGAATATCTGCTGCAATAGAAAGCATCTTCCGTTGTATTGAGTTTGTTTAAGATACAACTGATAACACAAACTTTTTATCTCACCATACTCACACATACAGTTGGAGTAAGTGCACATAGTTTAAACAGTTAAGAAAAGTTTAAATATATTAGCCAAACAAAAATAACTCAAGAGCATGCATGTTGTTCTGCTTGTACTTTCCCATGAGCAAAATAAAACCAGACTCAGGGGGAGTAAGAATACCCACAGCTAATCATCTGGAGACATCTCCAGACATGATTTACTATGTTTTCTTACTATAAAAGGACTATCAAATACTTTGAATCAAGCAACAGAGAATCTCCCAGGATTCAAAGAATCATTTGTCACAAAGTGAAAACTGCGTATTTCTCTTTTCTAGAAGCATGAAGTTTGAGTTCCTCCTTCTACAAAATCACCATCAGCTTTCAAACCTTGCTCAGAAACTTGGCAGAGTAGGAGAAATTTTGAAATTAAAGTGAAAACTGAAATAATTTCTCTAACAATGTACATTCAAAACTCAGCCCAGGAAGAAATCAATACATTTTTGGAAAATAAAAGAACAAATTAACCTCAGAAGGGGAAGCAAAAGTAAAATGCAAAAAAACCGCAAACAAACAAAAAAGAAAAAAACACAAACTTAGAGTACACCTGCCTCTATAAGGGCTGTGCCAGTGTCACAAAAGTTATTTCTGGGGAATACCAAGAATTATTAACGTGTATGCACATCTGGTCAAGGAAGTAAGACGCAAACTCTCAGAAGATTATCATGGCTACTGCCGCTTTTAACCTCTATAGCTGTAGCACATGGGTCAGGTTTGTACCTCTCACAATTGCCTTTCCAATCCCTTTATTTCCAGATTTCAGTTTACATACTGCTGTAACACACACCTCAAATGTACAATGCACAGAACCATAAATATAAATAGTAATAACATTGAAGAATTTCTTTCTGAAAACACCACCACCAATGAGCAAGTACCTCATAGACTACACCTCCAAACAGATTATTAATTTCTCAGCAGAATGCAGTAACTGTTAAACAAAGGAAAATATCTGCCTATAAGGATGGTAGTCCTTCCCTTTTCCATTCCTCCTTCTCTCTTCCTATTGCTCATTTTAAAAGAGAATTCTCCCTACTACCATTAAACATCTCCTGTGACCAATTGTTATTCCAGCTTTGCAACCGTAGGAGCTGCAAGGGAGACCTCTGCACCATTTTTCAGTCTGTTCCACCCAAGAAAGTCAAAAGCGAAGCTTGGTCCAATCAGGCAGAAATCAACACTGAACACACCACCACCTTACTCCCATTATCTGCTAACCATTCACTGATGCTGATTCAAGTTTCCATACCGTAGCTCATACAAGAACTTGAAAAACAAACAAAAAAATCCTACCTCAGCCTCGCATTGCTTTCCTTGTAAGTTTTTTTCTGTTATTTCCTTCTTCTTGTTCTTGCATCTTGACATTAACCAAGTCACCAAGGCTGTAAACCAAAAAAGAACACCACATTTCATTTAGCCTCCCTATGTAAATACTTAACATAAGTAACAAGCTCTCCCTCACAGACTCACACTGCACCTAGATGACATGTCCGCTGAGACTACTTCTAGATTCTAAAGCTGTTTTTTATGAAAGTAATGGCAGAGCCTTTAAGCCCAGGTGCAGGGACACACTGCAACACGTCACAGGTGGAAGATAAATTAGAGAAGCATTCATTAACAACTGTGCTGAAATGAAAGTAAAGCAGACTTGATTTTCCTATTCTTAACTGGAAATACAACAAAATCTATCACAGAAACAGCCTGTTCAAAACATATTTATTAAGATTTGTATTTCTGTTTGGTCCTTAGTATATTAATGAACATTCCCAGCTTTACTCAGAGACACTTGGACAGCAGTCATTCTTACAGAAAGCTGTAGGATCTAGAACTCATATTTTAAGTTCTTTAAATTCCCCTCTCAGCACAGAGTAATAAGAAAGGGGATACACGAAGTAGATCCCTGCTGCAAAAGGCACCTTCCTCACAACCCAGCTACTAGAAACCCTCAGAGCAAAAAGGGAGAGAAGTTGTAGCCCCAGACTTGCCTAGGCTTTCTAAGAAGAAACTAGGACTACACAAGAACAATAACACAGGACTACCTGGGTTACAAAACACTATGTTTGATCTACTCTCAGTGAACAAACTCAAAATTAACACGCACTTGCTGCCTTGTACCCTTCCCCTGCCCTCAAGACGTGCAAGCCCACCCATAACAATCCCCACTCACCTCACAGGTTCCTTCTCTAGACAAGTAAAACTTAGTCCCTGTTACTATCTCCCACTAAGCCACAAAGGCCACAATTGCAAATCAAACAGCAGAATTTTTCTCTGAACACCTTCAAGACTGCCCACATAATGAGATGTGAAATGGCAGTAGAAACCTACTGTAATGGCTGCAAGGAGCCTTTTTATAACCTCAGGGCTCCAGGTGCACTGGCATTACTAGCAAGCAACGAGTACCCCCTGTGATATTAACCACACCTGAAGGCAGCAGTACATCAGCTCAACGCCCACACTTTTTTCCTAACACGTTATGACCACTTAAAATGTGAAGATCTATGCTTTGTTTAAAAGAGTGAAAATGAAATGATGTTTTAATGACTTAAGGCTTTTGAGATATGAAAATCATAGTAACATGGAATCATTAAGATTTGAAAAGACTATTAAGACCATCCAGTCAAAACACTGACCCACCCCCACCATGCCCACTGACCACGTTCTCTCAGAGCCACATCTCTGTGGTTTTTGAATGCCTCTGGGGACAGTGACTCCACCACCTCCCAGGGCAGCCTGTGCCAGTACCACGCCACTCTTTCTGAGAAGTTTTTCTTAATATAAAACATGAAGAGCCCCTAAACATAAGAATATGAGATGATTCAATCAAATCTTCAGTCTGGGTTCTGGCCAGATAGTTGCTTTTGTTTGTTTGTGTGTTTTGTTGTTTTGGTTTTCTTTTTTTTTTTTCAAAATACCAGCAGCAGGGAAGGCATTCATTTTTATCATTTTTGGCACACGTATATCTTTAATTCGAAAATAAAAGAATAAATAAAGTGTGGAAATGACCAGTAAGCTGTCTGTGTTCAGCTGCAGAATAAAATGAAGAGACAACTCCATGTATTAAGACATACTGTCTAAAGCAGTATCAGTCCAATTTTTCTCGCGGCTTCATTTCTTTTTCCACTAGGTGGCACTCTGGAAATGTTTCTAAATTTTAGTCTCCTTTCTGCCGCCTTTTAAAAAGCCAACAAATTAGCGATTTCCCTCAAAACTTCTATTGTTTACAGCCTACTGAAAACAGCAAGTGAATTATACAGAGTGGTACGGAAAATTAGCATTGTTAAATGTGTCACATATATTGCTAATAAAGTTTCATTATTTATACTGTCATCTTGAAAAGCACTTATTTCCTAATCAATCAACTCACAACTAAATAAACAGTCATATAAGCATACAACATGAAAGCATAGCACTTCCAAATCAGATTTTCCTGAGATTAAGTGTATGCTGGCTGCTATTAGGAAAAGGAATAAAAGAAGAATACTTCTCAATTTACTCATTTCTCCCAATCTCCCCAGATGCCTACCTTTATTTAAGAAAAAGCACATGTGTTTATTTTAGGACAGTTACTCTTTTATGCTTGTTTTATTTTTCTTTTGTTTCTTTGTTTTTTGTTTTGTTTTCACTCCAAGGGTGATCCTGAAATCCAAGCTCGTAGAATCATAGAATGGCTTAGGTTGGAAGTGACCTTAAAGATAGCTAAGCTCCAACCCCTTGACATGGGCAAGGTTAGGTCAATATAAGTCACAAAATACTCAAAATATTCATTTGAAAAAGCTGGAGATGCTCTTAAAATTAACTGCTCTCTGTCTGTGGATAGGAACAAAAAGATTATATATATATATATATAGAATATTATATCTATATATATATTTAAGGAGTCACTTGAAGGGCTCTGTACTATCTAAATCCAGCTGCAGTCCCACAGACATCCTTTTTGATGTTCACTAAAAACTGGAGATGAGTTCTAGTAAACAGATGTCCTTGTCAGAGAAAATAAACAACAACAACAAACTAAACATAAGATTTGATGCTATCTGTCAGTTAGAAATGAATTGGAAACAGTTCTCCCTTTTANTGTTTTTTGTTTTGTTTTCACTCCAAGGGTGATCCTGAAATCCAAGCTCGTAGAATCATAGAATGGCTTAGGTTGGAAGTGACCTTAAAGATAGCTAAGCTCCAACCCCTTGACGTGGGCAAGTTTAGGTCAATATAAGTCACAAAATACTCAAAATATTCATTTGAAAAAGCTGGAGATGCTCTTAAAATTAACTGCTCTCTGTCTGTGGATAGGAACAAAAATATATCTATATATATATTTAAGGAGTCACTTGAAGGGCTCTGTACTATCTAAATCCAGCTGCAGTCCCACAGACATCCTTTTTGATGTTCACTAAAAACTGGAGATGAGTTCTAGTAAACAGATGTCCTTGTCAGAGAAAATAAACAACAACAACAAACTAAACATAAGATTTGATGCTATCTGTCAGTTAGAAATGAATTGGAAACAGTTCTCTCTTTTATGGATTGCTGCAGGGATGGGTAGATGTGACCCTGGATCCTCATCTCTGGAGACAACCCAGGTCCAGAGCTGGATGGAGCTCTGAGCACCTGATGGAGCTGTAAGCACCTCTCTTCATTGGTGGGACGTTGGACCAGACGGCCTTTAAAGATGCCTTCCAACTCAAATGATTCTGTGATCCAGGAGATCCTGCAGATAAATAAAAGGAAAGTACCACCTCTGCTTGGCCATGTAGGACACATGCCTCAAAGTATTTGATGGGCTCCAGAGGACCAGCTGCTCTCTTTCTCAGTCAAAAGTCACAGCTCCAGGAGGAGTTCAAGAACTGTGGAGACACAGCACTGAGGGATGTGGTTCAGTGAGCATGGCGAGATGGGTTGATGGTTGGACTAGATGATCTTTGTGGTCTTTTCCAACATTAATCTACAATTCTATGAAAAATCAACCTGTTGTGTGAAGCTTCATTTCAGATTTCTCTTGTAAGAGTTGAAACAGGCCACATAAAGAAGGAAAAGAATAGTGTCATTGCATCTCCTCTGCTCCCATAAGATTTTGTGGTTCATTGTTAATGTTTACATTATATACATACAAGACAATCTGTGTTAATTTCAAGACTAGCAGAGAATTTATAATCTGGGTGTAGCATAGAGGTCTGCAAACAGTAGCAGATGCTGTCTGGATGACAGAGAGTTTGTGTGCTAATGAGAGAAGGATGCCCTACAGAATCAGCCACTGTGTCCGATACCAGGATCCCAGGCATCTTTGAATTCACCTTCTGACACATGGAACCTTTGAAACCCTTTCTGAAGGTGGAGGAAGTCTTGACCCTGCTGCTTAGTTGCAAGACAGGCTCAACATTTCCCAGCCAACTAGGTTAAACTTTGCTTAAAATTCCAATTTGACTTGGAAACAGAAAGTACAGCATAAGCCTTGATGATGCAGATATACTCAAAAGTGCATGAAGATACACACCTTGCAAACTCCTGCAGACCAGGAGCTAATGGTAATGAAACTGCGAGGCTTTATTCAGGAAGGAAGATGAGCTGGCTGGATCACAGTCCTGGATGGAGTCAGCAGCAACAGGAGGGGTCACACATTACTCCTTTGCATTTTGTCACACAGCTATAATAGACAAATTTCACCTTTGCAAACACAGTATTAACTCTTCTTCAGGGCACTGATGGTTTTAAGTGTGATTTCTGTGTGTCTAACAGAAACAGAACCCAAAAGCAAACATAAATATTCCAGTTCATTGGATATTTTTCATTATCCAGTATGTAAGTTATTAGCCAATACACTGTCAGTTCCATAGAAAAAGATAAACTGGGATAAATTTCCTGGTGAAGAGCTTTTCCCTGCCTCTACTTGAGCTGAATGATTGTCTTGGATCTACAGATACAGACAGGCCTTTTCCTCTTCAGGAAGTCTCCACGATGTGGACTGAACCTGCATCAAAGCATAACCTTAATTGTCAGCCACTGGGACAGTGGTAAGTGGCTCTGAGCATGGGCTCCACGCTTGGCCAAGTGTTAACGCAGTCCCCGGTGTACTCATTATCGGAGATTTTCTCCAACTTTATGCTGTTGGATGAAGTCACAGTGGTCACTTCTGTCAGAGGAAGGCAGAGAATTTGGTTCTTTGTCTTTACAGAAGTACAACTGAATCAATAACCTGTGGAATGAGAGCTTTAGGGTGGATGAAGGGTGTATTATCTTCTATATCTGTATTGGAAAGTGCTGGCAACACACTGCTGTTTTGAACAAATAAATGAACTTACTAGGGAGAAGAGAGAGACTGCTGATAAAACAGAAAAAAATACTGTACTCAGGAGATGATTTTAGTTCGAGTGCTAATATTTTATACAAGAGAATATTGAATTTAGGGAGAGGCTTATTCATTTATTTGGCTTTTTAACTTTCCAAAGTGCTTTTATTGACTGATTTTGTTTGCGGCAGCTAATATTACTGTCACTGTAACAATATTTTTTCCTTATTTAGCTCTCTTGATGCAGTTTGCCATCTGAAGACATTTACCTTTTTTTTTTTTTTAAATAAAGCTGCTCTTTAAAAACTCAGAATTCCTTTGAACGAATTGAAGCTGCATTTGCTCAGACAATACTGAACTGATAAAATTTCAAGAAGTGTTGTGTTAGCTGAGATCCAAGGCCCATTTGCCGTGTGTTTAAGTACAACGCTAATTGACAAAGATGCCTCCAGAATGCAAATAGCTGTACCCTCTTGCTTATTTTTCTCCATGTTGTTGCATTTGAATTCTCACCTTTTGCTTGTATTCTGTGGTCCGAATGGATTCATCAACTTATTACACTAATATGACAAAAAATGACTTCAAAATCTTCCATCCTTAACAGTACCATCTGAATAGTCCAATGCTGCTAGAAACCTGACAGTATTTTTTTCTCCTGGCACTTAATCTGCTAGGAGAATACATACACAGGAACAGACTTTTTTTCAGTTTTGATGTTTGGTTTGATTCAAATTAAGTGTAGTATTGCTGAACACTTCTAATTACCTACTCAGGGGGGCACCAACCCCATAGTGGATATAGAACAGAAGAGACTCTAGCAACACCACAGTTCTCCGTATTTAAAACCCATCTCATTCAGCACTGAAGTTTCTCTAAAGCTGCAGGACACTTTCTAAGTGGGAGTCCCGCCATTCCATCGGGCTCAAGAGGAGCAGCTATGTTTTGAACTTGAACTATATTTGCTGAGAGGAAGGCTGCAAGGCTTAAACAGCTGTCAGCTTTGAACTCCAGCCTTTGGGGGAGAGGCAAGGAGGAATAGCTTCTGCAGAACCAAACTGAATTCAGGGGAAAAATAAAGCCTAAATTGCTCCTACATCTAGGATAAAATCGATTTTTCTGTCTCAGGAGGAGCAAAGTTTCTGTGTTTCATCTTTTCCTGCAAAAGCCAAGCAGACCACCCCTAGACCTGGAGAATTCCAAGTGAGATCCACCTCACTGAATCCAGCAGAGCTTTCACCACAGCAGCAAAATGTTGTACTTTCAGAGAAAACAGAGAACCAAAGCTTTTGAGAGCCTCTTTTGCCAGTTGGATCTCAAGGGCTTAAGCAGGCTGTAGAAGTCCTTGGGAATGCCAAAGCATCAGCTACAGCCCCATTGTTTGGTGTGACTCAGTTCCTGGAGAGCAATTACATCTTAGGTGGACAAACAGGAAAAGCAGAACAATAAAATCGTAGAGGGAGAAGGAATACTTTGCTGTTTTGACAGCTTAACAGTGCACTGGTTTGATGGTGCAGACACCAAGCAGTGTTTGCATGTGAAAACATCAGGCCCTAAGTTGCCAGTGCTGCTCTCTAAGCTCTGGACTGGCATTCTCTGCTATTCACTGACACATGCAGAACCCAAACCCTAGCTGATATGAATATAATTTCATGTGTTTTTGTACAATGTAAATATATATATGTAGAAAAAATGTATATAAAAATGCAATAAATCCTTTTGTTTAAGTTGAAATTCTCATGCTCCTTCCACATAGCTTTCTTAATGTTTTCAGATGCAGCCTTCCCTTTGCTTCTAGCTAAATCAGCTCTAGCTCTAGTATCAATAAGTTGAAGGGATATTTGTGGAGAGCTGATCAGGGTGTTCATAAGTCCCTCCTGACCAATCCTATCTGCAAGGGAAATGGTTTAGCTTATTACATACTCTCTAAGTGGCCAGATGTGACCATGAAATAAATGTTTTGAGAACTGCAGGGTCAGGACAGTATCAGATTCGCTACCAATCAGCCCCTGATGTCTTTAGCACTGCTGATTGCCTGAGAGGAAAGACAGTTTCTACTCTTCCAACTCAATTCACATGCAATGAAACAAGCCAGAGCTGATTGCTTGGGCACTTGAAAAGCTGCCCTGATGCCAGTGGTATCTTCTCTTGATCTGAGCAGCTTGTTCCAGAGATTTTGAGGCTTTAAGCACTTAGGGATTTGCATGAGAGTAAGGGAAGAGCAGGTGATATTTTGTGCAAGACACAATAGACAGAAGCTGGTAGCTGTGGGATAGTACCATGGGAACTTGTTAACAGTATGATGGATCTGCCTAAGGGAGCTGCACTTGGCTACTAATTCTGTGATGTTGTAGAACTAATGATAGACGCTGATGTAGTCCAGTTTTCCATAGTACTGTTTTTCCTGGTGATTTATGGCTAAAATTAACAGCCACCTTAGCAGGAAGTTTTAACCAAACTGGTGATTCTGCACTGTATTTCTTAACTCTAAGCACTGAAAGGATCAAAAGAGGAGATGGAATTCCAAGTGAAGCAGATATCAAAGAACAACCAGGGATTTCATTGAAATCATAGTATTTTCAACATTCAGGGGGTTTAGCCCATGATCTATCATTTTTAAGCACTGCAAACCCAGCTCCATCCTTTAAGGATGGGATTTGGCCTGCCCTACGTCTCTTGGGTATAGATCTATAAAATGTTGATCACCACCAGCCTAAAACAGAAAGGAAAAATAAAAGAAAAGCTTCTGTTAGTCAGAAGAATGATTTAGCAGGTGCTGAGAATAAAAAAAAAATCTTGTTGATGACAGCAGTTATGGATTAAATTATCAATATCTTAAATCGTTTTTTTTTTCTTTGTCTGGAAGCTTGTAGTGTAACTTTGTACATATCATCATCCTGTTTAGATAAGTTGCTATAAGTTACTGTAAGACAGAAACTTCCATTAGTGTTTATAGAACAAAAAAAAAAAAAGAAAAAAGCAGCTTTCCTTCTAGCAAAATGTTTTGGAAGCAATTTTGATTATTTAGAAAATAATAAGAAAAAAAAACACCCAAAAAAATAACAACCCACAGCATCTTATTTCTACAATTTCCAGAACAACTTTTTCATGATTTATAAAACAACTTTTCTTTGTAAAATGCTCAATTATACACATCTATTGTGCACATAATATTGACAAAAAAAAATAATCAAATTTGCTATTTCAAGTTTCTATGAGAAAATTTGATTTTTTTTTTCCCACCTAAATTCTCTATTCTCTCAAGTTCTAAATATGATCTTAAAAGCACAAGTTTTCCCTTGCATTACAAAATATATTCTTCACTCTCCACTTAAGAGAGGTACTTGTTAGGGGAGATCATTTTTCTCAAGGCAGGATTTCTCTTGGCTCACCGAAATGTTCATTGTTGATAAAGCTAACAGTCGGAATCACTGTGCTTTCCTTTATTCTTGTAAATAAGAACATTCAAACTCGCTTCTTATTTCTGGAGATGTGACAGCAATTTAATGACCTACCTTTCTAACTGGCATCACCACTATCCCTGACAAACAGCAGCAACAAGCATTTGAATGAATTATTTCACAGAACAAGGATTTCTAGCACAGCTTAAGGATCTTCAATGCAACATCTACATTCAGTGTAACATATATTTAAACATAGGAGGGGCAGCAGTGCTTGAGGTAATAATCTCAGACAGCTTTTCTGTGTTACACATGCATCAGCAATGGGTACTTAGAGGTACATCAGCAGAGGACAACGTGGATCAGGCTCTGAGAGGCAGGAACTATTCCGCTGGCTCATGGATTCCCAGAATCCATTAACCAAGGAGGAAAATAGTGAAGAAATCCAGAGAAAACACAGACAAACATAATGATAACAAGAAGCTACAGCAACATCTAAAATGTATCCATGGAAAACAGACAGTAGCTAACCTAATAAGAAAAAGAACCGGGTACACATATTTCAACAAGGAATTTCAATTAACGTGATAATGGCAGCTCACAGACTAACAAATATCATAGGAAACAGAAGATTGCCACTTGCTCTGATGTTAGTAGCATCCCACAAATGTGAGGATCTGAAAATATCCATGTGCTTCGGTTCTACTGAAATCAATGAGCTTGTCTCTTTAAACAAGAAAATACAATATTGAATTCTTTGTCAATCTGAGCCTTGTTCCATTTGGAACTTAACTGAGAGGGTTAATCAAAGCTGCCATTAGTCCAAGGGACAGCCAGGGAGCTGTCAAACAGCCCATGCTCCTCTGCTGAACCTATTTTAGGGTGTGCTTCTCAGCCTATGGAGGAAACATTTGCATTTTCACTAAATAACTAAAGCTGGGTTATTTGAATTGAGCTCCTTAAACATATATGTTTACTCTTTCTTATCAAGACACAAAGGACATATCCAATCGCTTGCTGATTGTAGGAACCCTGCAGATTTGTCTCTTCTCCACTGAATATCTACTTAATCACAGAGAGGAAGTTTGAAATAAAAATGATTGGGAATAACCAACAGTGTTGGATAAGTTGGCACAATGGCATAGCAGGAAGTAAGACCTAATTCTGCTACAAAGCTAGTGAGAAATATTACTTGAGTTTTTACTGAGCTGCACCCCTTTCCAAAATAGTCTACATCCAAGAGAAACCTTTCCAGAAAAAAAAAAAAAGCTCTTGTAACCTAGGCAGATTCACTAATAGCTTTAATCAGTCAATAATTCATTACTCTATTCCTTCTGAAAACCTCCTGCCCAGCTACAGATATAAGATCTAATCCCCAGTAAGAATCATACAATCCTTAGAGTTGGAATGGACCTTTAAATGTCTTCTAGTCTGACTCTCCTTCAATGAGCAGGGACATAATGGTGGATGGCTGGACTGGATGATCTTAGAGGTCTTTTCCAGCCCTGGTGATTCTATGATTCTGTAGTGAATAAAGTAATATAATATCTGAATACAGCAACTGAATAGTTAATTATTCAAGTATAGTACTCTAATACAGTAACTGTTTAAATAGTCTTTGCATTAACATGAAACAAATGCTTTCTTTTTACTATCACTTGATTAGTACTAAAAAAAAATATAGAGATGGCAAATGGCATGTATTCCTATCAAACGAATAACCAATAAACATGAAACTTCTGAGAATAAGACCAAATACATCCAATAGCAGACAGTCACACTCTCAGGACACTGATCAGTCCAACTGGGGCCATCTTGCTCAGTTAGTTCAGGAGAACAGCATCTCTCAGGGGCAAAATATTAAGCAGGTTACTTCAGCATGCAGCAGGCCAGGAAGAGAAACTCAGACTTAATACCATAGTTGTAACACAGTTTAAAAACAAAGATTCTTTCAAAAGTTATAAGTAATCTTGGGCTCAGACAATCATCTCGTCATTGCAACACACTGATTCTCAAAAATAGAGTCCTCTGCAAACATTTCCTCTCTTCTGGTTATAAAACCACTTTGAGTGATAAACCACCACTTTGTGTCATTTCACTGTCACTGGAAATTGGGACCCTCCTTTTTTCTTCCCATTTAGACAGTGACTTGTCTAGAAGTATTCAAGTGGTCTGTGCTTTCTAATGGATGATACTGATTATTAAGAACTTTGCTTGCAGCTGTTTGCTTTCAGATCTCTGAAACTATGCTTTCATATACTGAGATGTTTTAAGGACTGCACAAAAGATCATCCAAAAAGAGGATACTTAGACATTGAAACAAAATCTCCTCAAATTTTTGCTTTTGTCAAGAATGACAGGAGTGAAAAACTACATTTCTACCTCAAAATAATGCTGTGAACACACCAAGGTTCATGAAGGAAGCTGAAGTCTCCAGATAAATATGCCCTGGCGCACTCTACCTGCTAATGGCAATTCTCCCTGGATGGGTCATACACAGAAATTCACCTCCTAACCTTACGTGGAGACGCTCAACCTGACAGCATGCACAACAGACACTGCATGCCCTCAAATTAACAAGATAATACAGAGCCCAATCTCTTCAGGGCCGGCTCAATGGCTTGGATAGAGGCGATATGAAACCTATTAAAAAAATAATAGAAAAATACAAACTAGTAGACCTTCGACATCCTCTGTGTTCCAAATGAAGAGTTAAAAAATGCACCATTATTAACTCAGAACAGCATATTTTTCTTGTTGATACTACTGGCTGAAATAACAAAAAAAAAATGTAAATTTGTCATTAAAAACACTGGCTGAGGCTTCATGCAACAATTAATCCTCTGAATTTGCTTTGATCGCAGGAAGCAAGTTTGTTCAGTGCAACCTTGAGCTTTCATCTGTTAGAGGTCACTGAGGGCCCATAACGACCAGAATGAGGAAACAAGAGTCTGCTGGCAAGCACTATTGATAACAGCATTTGTGGGTACTGCAGCAGTGCTTGGGAGCACTGACCAGGGCAGGCATTACACTAAACAGAGAGGAGAAGAATAAATGTTACACTTAACAAAACTGCAGTGTTCCCGCTTGCTTGTTCTTAAAATTGGCCTTTCCTCAGATCCCAAAAACAGCCTGCATATCCTAGAAAAAACAAACAAACAAAAAAAATCAAAGAGACTGTGCTGAGAGAAATTTCTATTTCATGCAAGTTTGAGAAGACCAGGAAAAAAAGCTCCATTTGGCAAATTCCAAACCTAGAATTCCCATTCACAGAAAAATCAGTTACTGCTGTTACAGCTCAAGACTCCAGAGCATGAGATGTAAAGTAAAAGCAGGGTAAGATCAGTATACTTGTTGGTGGACAAAAGGAAATGGTTTCAAACTAAATGATGAGAGACTTAGAATGGATATAAAGAAGGTTTTTTTTTGTTTTGTTTTTTAACAATAAGGATGGTAAGGCTCTGAGACAGGATGCCCGGAGAGGTGGTGGATAACCCCATCCAGGGATGGGGCTGTGAGGACCTGATAGAGCTGTAGGCATCCCTGTTTATTGCAAGGGAGTTGGTCCAGATGGTTTTTAAGGGTCCCTTCCAACACAAATAATTCTATGATTTCTACCCTCTCTGAATGGCACTGCAGTGTTCAGGATGGGTGCCACAAAAGGACACAAACAGGATTTACTAAATGCAGCACATTCGTGCCTACTACAGATGTAGTTATTACAGCTAGTTCATCTCTCCTTTGAATATTTTAGTTTATTTATGCTGTGAGAAAATTAATTTTACACAAGATAATTATAAATTGATACAAAGGACTCCTCATAAATATGAATGATGAGATGTTTTCTGAACTGGAGATACTAAGACACAAATGTGCAAGCATTTTTGTTGTCCCTGTGTTGTATTTTTTGTTGTTTTAATTTATAATCTGTTAATCTGTGTCTGCTGCATGTTCTTGGTGAAATCTGCACAGCTTCTGAGATTATTTGGCAGCTTTCTTTCTGAGAGTGATTTTCCCCAGTGGAAGAGCCTTGAGGTGTGTTTTTATTGCTAAGCCTTCTTGACTGAGTGACAAGAGCTCTCCATCTGGTGAATTTGCTCAAGCACAATGATGCAATCTCTAGAAGGAAATTCATAACAAAATATAAGTTGTTTTTTTTTAATGTTTATTTCCTTACAAGTAAATTAATCATGAAAAAAGGAGATACTCTGTCTGGTTTTCATTTGTGCAGTCTATGGGCCTCTCTTCCTACCTACCCCAGGTAAGCAGAAACTCATCTCATGCTCTGGAAATTTTGGAATAGTCTGATGTAGGCCTCAAGAATCATTAACAAAACTGACCCTTGCTGTTCTTGTTTTTGTTTTTTTTTTCTTCCCCTCTTCCATTTTTGTCTAAAATTGGAGGAAAATCACCTCCAGACTAAGCGTTCTGCAATAACTGCCTTCTGAACTTGGCAGTGATGTTCTTCAAGGACCTTCAGCCTCACTGTAGTACCACAAGAATTATAACAGGCCAAGCATTTGCAGAAATTAACCTTCTGATTATAATGTAGACTGTGTTCTTTATGTTAGGGACTCTAAGGTTTTTTTGTTTTTATGTTGTTTTTTTTTTAAACTAGTCCCATTTGTGTTTTAAGAGTTCTTTGATGCTCTATGCTTTGCACTTGCAGGCTCTTCTACTGCTGCAGTGCTATTTCACAGCTGACTTTCACAAGGAGACTGAATCAGGGACTCAGGCTGGTGGGAAATAGGATTTTAACAAACCTATGCCTTGTCTTTGCCATTTCCCAAGCTGCAACATGCAATCATCATGGATTATATGCACCCCTCTACAGCTAGATAGAGTTTCTAGAGCCCAGAGCTCACCAATCCTCTATAGACTCTCTTAGCAGAAGCTGTTCATGGAAGTGACAAGGACATACCTGAAGAGTCAAGATGGACATTAGCTGGGAAAAATTATTCTAAATATACTGGTACTTTCATCGATTTCTCCAAATTAAAGGAAGTGACAGAAAACTACAACCAAAAATTTACTTTCTTTTCCAGAAGTGTTTCTAATACAAGAAATAGCCAAGTCATTTCACACTGATTCAGTGCAAACCCTATCAGAGGCAAACAGTAATTTTTAAGCAGCACAGACAGTCTTAGGATATCTCTACAGTAGAGATTATCTTTTCTATAATTGAGATATTTCTTCAATTGCAAGGATTTAAATTTTAAAGGATTAAACCTGTAGAAGACATCATGCAGGGAAAAGTAGCATATCAGAGGCAAGGATCTGAAGAAAAATACTGATAAACCTGGTTGATCTAACCTGGAAATAAACAGGGAGATTTGCTGAAAGCAACAAAACAGCCCAGAAATCAAACAGAAAACCAAGATGACTTTTCATTAGCTGCAAAAAGACACAGTTCCAAAACACACTTTTAAAAGTGATCTCACAGACTTCCATAGCTTTGCATTTTTTCCATTTCCTACATCAGATGAGAGAATTCCACCTTCAATACTAATTAATAGCTTTATTTTCACTGGTAAACTTTCAAGGCAGAGTTGCATCAACCTTCAGTTCCTAATCTACAGCTTGGGGATCTGAAATAATGACAGAACTGAATGAAATAATTGAGTCTGGCCTAGCTCTGCCTTTCCTCCTCTCCTCCATCTCACTGGCTTCTAACATGGGTCAAAACACAAGTGTCAGCTTTCTCCTTCAACCCACAACTTCCTCCTGCAGAACTATTACTTATCTCTCTGTCTGTCTCTCCAGAACCTGAGTGGTTGACATTTTTCAGTCAGAGCTGTCTGCTGACTGCATACTGTACTTTTTGAGGAATTATTTCAGCAGGAGTGCCCAGTTTTTATGGGGTATTCACTATTCAAAGAGGAAGCAAATACAATCACCTCCATATTGGTGAAAAATGAGATTCCTGCACTTTTTTTTCTGAAAGTGAGAGACATACTTCCCATGGATACAATGCAGTGATGAACCACATCAGTGATGCTTCAATGCTACAGATTTCTGCTCTGCTTTATAGGCCAGACCTTATTCTAGAAATTCTTCTTTTAATCAGAAGGAAGATAAAACCAAACAATTCACTAAGAAAAAAAATTAAAGGAGCTTATTAAAAGAAAATAAAAAGAAACAGAAAAGCACTCTCTAATCTGCCTGAGAATCTGTCTTAAAATAAACTGAAACATAAAATGCATGGATTTGTAGCTCACCATCCCCAACATCCAATGTCTTAATTATGCCATAAGGTTGTATGATACACAGGCATCCCACATGACCCCAATTCCCTGTTGCCTCACTGCAGTATCTTGCTTCCTGTCACGCTGACCACAAAGGGTCTTAGCCTCCATTTGTGAAATCACCCCTGAGTTGAACATTAGCTGATCAAGCATCTGAGAGAATTGGTTATTTCTCACTATAGCTGCGCAGCTCACTGAGCCCAGACCCCAGCAGTAGGCAGAGATATTGAAGACTGTGTGAGTCTTCCGATGGCCTCATAAGCCACGATCTGCTGTGCCACAATGGGACTGTTGCAGACGGTTTCAGTGCATATCAATTTGATCCACGGAAATCAAAAGAAGTGATTTTGTTGTTGCTGTTGTTGTAAGCTACTCTGAAAAGACTTCTGAACTTCTGCATACCTCCAAAATCATCAAGATGTAAATTAGGCACTTTTAAAAGACAGCTGACACTTAAATCCATGTCATTCGTTTATTCCAGGAATAGCTGAAGGTATTGATCAAGATTTTCCTAGGTCTGTTACCTGATTTACCAGATTAAAGCTACTTTGATTGCATCTGAGTGTCTTCAGAGAGGTTGAAAATTCACCTTTAAATAGCACAAAGATAAAAGCTGAAACCTGGCACAGCTGTGTGCAGCCACAAATAACACTGGATAAATAATAGTAACAGCAACAACAACCAAACTGAAAGAGATATTTTAACACTAAATCATAATGATAACATGACTGGGAGAGATACTGCATTGAGATACAAATAACATTTTATATATCTCCTGTTTTTAAAATCGTTCCTTCATACATAACTGGGAATTATCTTTATGTAACAGATTTACCTGAGTCCAAGCACACAGATAATTCAGGCATAACTGAAAATGCTCTAAAAACCACAATGTAGATGTTCAAAACATGCAAGACAACTAAGAAAAAAAAAAAACAAAACGAAAAAAACCCAGCAGTGAATAAGAAAAGATAACCTAGTTAGAATTAACAAGATTGTATAGCAGTCGTGAATATCATGGCACACAAAACTTCCAGAAGCATCACACAAAAACATACATTCATTTTAAATTATCTGACATTACACACAAGCACACATTTGAGTTATGGATATACACATTTTAACTCCAACAATAAAAATGTGGCTGTTGATACCCCTGGATTTAAAGCTCAGAAAATTTCAGAAGAGAATGCTTTGATTAAGTATAACAAACACAACAAAATGCTTGCTGAAAGTCTACATTTCCATAAATTTTGAGTACTGCTGAAGTTACTACAGAAATGAAGGGACAAAGATGTTCACATATTCTCTACGAAAACAGTGGCAATTATTTGATAATACATAAATTTGATCTAAAACCATTTCTCTTTTTTTCAAATCAGACCACAGTGTTCTCTTCTCACCACTGTTAATCAGCCTAATACCTTTCTCCTCCCCTCAGCAGTTATTTATTTACTTCTACAAATTACTTGTTCCCTCCCATCTCAATGAATGCTATTTCTTTAGAGCAGATCCCTATCGCAGAGCTGCAGCAATGAGGACATTGCAGAAGAAAGAAACACAGCATAAATTTGGGGACTACAGTAATTTGTTGCCAGCCCAAGGCATTCAAACTTCATCACATCTCCAAAAGCTCATTTAATAGAAATTGGACTTTATTGGTCAAGTAAGTAGTCAGACAGAGTCAATATACATGAGGGAAAGCGAAGAGTTTTTAAAAGTGATCATCAAGCAGCCCCAGTGATCCAACATGTAAACTAGGGACTTAGTGCATAAGACTCACAGAAGAGATTGATGCTGTTGAAGAAGAGATGCAATTAACTAAATTAATGAAATCAGGAAGCCACACCTGCTCCACATGCCTGAGTCATTCCTTTGGCTCTGGCCCCAGCTTGGAAAGGTGAATTCATAAATGATGGGTTTAATGTGGGATATGCATGGTAAGTTGGTTAACATATTGTGGTGATCAGAGCCACTTCGCCACTGAAGGCACAGTCAGTCTTTGCAAGGCACTGCGGTAGGAACCCTCATTCTACTGCTGGGTAAATGTTTTGCAAAACATCTGAAAACAAAGAAATAAATCTGTACCAGGCACTCTAACTCAGGATTATATCTCCAGACATAGGCAGGCACTAAAACTACTAAAAACAGCATTAAAACTGCTACCTCATTCTCAGCTCCAGAAAGCCAGATAGCTTTTCCCTTCATCAGGGAGATTAGAGTATTTTGGAGGCCCTAGAGGAAAAGGCACAGATCCATCTGGGCAATTGTTGTCAGCATCTTAGCTCTGCATTTCACATTTGAGAGCAGCACCTCATTCCATTGTATGCAGGCAGCACTGTATTGGTGGGGTGAGCCACAGAACTCAGTGTGCCCAGCTGCACTGACCTGGCTGGACCACAGCCTAGGGGATGGATCACCCAACTCAGATGCTGTCAAGTGGTGGCAATGCAGATAAACATGAAGCCACATAAGATTTTGGAAGGAAAAGAGCTTCTCCAGTGATGTTTTCCAGTTCATATGAAGATGCTGCCCACTGCCACAGATACAAATGAGAATGATAGTCCCTGACTCATCATTTATTAGAGTAATGTAGCACATCAACTTAAAGCTGAGTAGTGACAGGAAGGCTGATCAAGAGGACTAGATCAGAAAGTAAAAGCCATTGACACCAGAATACTCATTCTTATGCAGCAGGTTGACTTCTGGAAGAGTTTTTAGGCTTCAGTGAGGCCTACACTGTGTTTGTAAGCTTTACAAGTCTGATTGCAATTCACTTACAAGAACCTCACCATCTCATGGAATAATGCATTTCCCTCTAGGTTGGATATATATATATTCTTTATCCCTCTGATGTTTTACTTGGCAGACCCAAACAAGACAGTACTATCTGTAACAAAGCCTACAGCAGAATTACTCTGAAAAAGAAATAGGAGTTAAAAAGAGGAGTGCTTCTTTCTACTATCAGTCCTTCACAAATATTAACCAAACTTCTGAAAATCAAGTTGACATGAGAACTGGAGCCACTTATACACAGAGGCAAATACAAGCACACAAATATGCTGACAGCAAAAGAGATGATTATTAGCATCATGGAAGCCCCAGTCAAGATTGGGCACTATATCAGTCTACAGAATAGATTGTTTCTGTCAGGAAAATCTTGGAAGTAAAAGGGCAGGAAGGAGTTGTAGGGGTGTGTGTATGTTCATGAGAGATCCTAAAAATTAATAAATAAATATAAAAACACTAAAACAATGCAAATTTATAAACAAAGGAGTCCAAAGCTTCTTGGTGAACTGGAATTCCTTGCGCAAGAGAAGCAGCAGAGTCACCTGTGGATTAAACAGGACAGCAATACCTTAGACTCTGTTGTTTCAGGTATTGGTTGTCACTGCACCACCTACGTTTTCTCATCTGAGTGCATACGATAAATTCTCATTCTCATGTAATCAGTATATTGGGAAAGTCTTTGTTCCTTCAGTGTTTAGTAGTCATTCAATTGCCAGTGGACTGTTCATAACCAAGTTTTTTCCTAACATCATTGTCCTTCAGTTTATATAGTTTTTCTTCCTCCTTTGTGCTTAATCCTCTCTGATGCATTTATTTAGAGTAATCCTATCTCCTCTCAGCCTTCAATTTTCAGGCTAAGCCAGCTAAGCTCTTTTCATCTTCTCCCAAAAGCACACACACCATTCTTTGGGAGTCTCTTTGCCCTTCTCCCCACTTCAGCTGATCTTTCTGAACTCAAGTGACAGAATTATATATATCTATACACATATCCTTGGACAATAGCTACTTACCTTCTACATGCTGGTAAATCTCCCCCAGTACACCACTAGAGCTACATTTGTCTTTTTCATGTCAGTTGTGCAGCAGTGGGTTCAAATTTCTTCAGTGATTCCCTCCCTTAAGGACTGAGGTTCTTCTCTCCTTCCAAAGGATGTGTTCTCTGATTACAGTAAAGACTCCTTGTGTTACTCTCTAACAAATGGTTTAGCATTATTGAGATTAAACTGCTGGTGAGCCACATCATCATCCGAAACGCAGAGGGAACCTTGACTCATTTCATTAGCTAAAATGAAGCTACCTCGGATTTCCAGACATGTAGCAGATTCATCTTTGAGCAGCCTCCTGGATGAGCTATCTACAGCTACTCTGTAGGCCATTAAAAAGTAGTGTTTATAACATATTGTGTTGCACATAATGTTCTGCAAAGAGAGGGTGCTTTTGCCGTGACATACGGTGTACAATGTAAATGAACTCTGGTGTAACAAATTAAAAAGCTTTTACAGCAACCTCTAAATACTATTTATGGCTCCCGAGTGCTACCTAGGCTGGCCACCAGTCAAATAATTACAATCTCAACACCAAGTGCCAGAGTGCATTTTGTTGACTAACTGCTTCTACAGTGAGTTCTGCAATCTATTTCTATGAGATATACTTTCCACATAGCACCATCCATTTTGACAGCAAAATTGCAAAAGCTCAATACATTACTAGGTGTCATTCAAAGAATGGAGCATGTAATGAAGTGGCCATTTTAAAAGCTCTCTGATCATCTTTCCTTAACACTTACAGCTTTTGTTGTAGCAAAAGAAACTCATCATGACAATGCCTCTCAAGATCTTGCTGGAGCTGCTCTTCTGTCAGTGTATACTGGAAAAACTGCTGGATGCAGTTGGCTGCACATCCAGAGAAGGGCAAGAAACTGGTGAAAGGTCTGGTGCACAAGTATTATGGGGAGCAGATTACAGAACAGGGATTGCTCAGTTTAGACAAGAGGAGGCTTAGGAGAGACCTTACTGCTCTCTACAACTGCATGAAAGGAGATCGAGGCAAGGTGGGGGTTGGCCTCTTCTCTCAGGTAACAGCAATAGGATGAGAGGGGATAGCCTTAAGCTGCACTAGGGGAGGGTCAAATTGGATAGTAGGGAAAATTTATTCTCCAAGCAAGTGCTGAGGCATTAGAATGAACTGCCCAGAGAGGTAGTAGAGTCACAGTCCCTGGAGGAATTCAAGAAACATGGAGATGTGGCAATGAGTGACATTGTTAGCAGCGTGGTCAGTCAGTGGCAGGACAAGATGAACTTCATCATATTTCATAGAATTATTAAGGTTGGAAAGACCACCAAGTGTTTCAAACATTTTTGAGGAAGAACCTGTCTGACAGAACACACCCAACTTTTGTGTTCAAGAGAAAATTCTGTTCATTTGCATTAATAAAAGTATTCTTTCCAGGAAAAGACGAAAATTGAAACAGATTATCACCAACTTTCACTTCTATTCCTGGAAGGTTGCAATAAAAGCTTAAGATGACCTCTTTTTACCATATAAACAGATTTAGTTGCTAAATCTTCATTTTTTATTCACAAATCAGAGTAGCAGAGCACCCAGGAAAATCTCCCTGCTTGTCCCACCTAAGTACAGCAAAAGGTAAAGCTGAGCAATGATCGTTTCTGTAAAAGGAAAATTGCTGCTTGTTTTCCTATTCTCTGAATATTTAAAAAAAAAAAAAAGTATACCAGTATTGCTATATACCTTCATGCTGATTAAGTGGAAAGCAAGCAAGGAGAACAGCTTCATAATTAGAAATCATGCTTTGTTTTGAGGTGCACATACCAAAACAATGGCTGCATTACTTTATTACTAGACTGTCCCTGCTGAGTTGTGTGCAAGCCTGTCAAATCCACATCACAGCTTTCCACAGTTAAAGGTTTACTGTCAAATGAGCTGTACTGGTTTGTGACCAAATTGCTATGACATTATGACTTCACTTTAATAGGCACTGGCAATGCATTCATCAATCATAACCACTATATTTGAGCTGGAAAACCCTTGTCCTACTGTCTGCCTTAGAATAGGAGTCCTATTTATATGCTTCCATAGCAAGTGAGTATATTTTTGATATTTCCATGCATACAATTTTGCCAGTGATAAATATATGCATGCAGAATTTAAAGCAAGGAAGACAAATGGCAAAGAATGTCTAGTTCTGCTTTTTCCTGCAATTATTAATCATTTTATAAACTGTTAAAAAAAGGCTTAAAAATCATCTGTGCACAGGAGACACTGTTTTGTAATGATTTAGGCAACACTCTGCCTTGAGTTACACCACACATCCCTTTCAGTCTCTCTCAAAAAATAAAATATCTGGAATGATACTATAAGAAAAGATACATTTCACAAAGAACAAAGGAAGCAGAAAGATTTCTGAAACCCCATTCCAGAGCCCTAGCTCAAAGGGAATTTATAAAAAAGACAATCATTTAATTCTTCTATTTGTGACTAGCAGTAGGCTTCTGTCAAAGCCCATCTGTGCTGCAGGTCAATAATTCAGTGTACTTGGGGCTGTGTCTATCAGTGTATCACTTAGATCAAAATACTGTTTACAAAGGGGAAAGGTTCACACAAATCACAGTCCAGACACTAGATTTTGCAAGTGTCTAGACAAATAGGACCATCCCCATGCCAATGTTAATAAACCTTCTCATATTCCAGTAAACACTTGGTACTCCATCTCTCAGTCAATCATTTTTAGTTCCTAATGAGAATGCTTTTAACTGTTGGTATTTGACTGTTAACACCAATTCCCTTAACTCAATATCCCTTTGCCAAGCAAACAGCTTCAACCTGGCTGTTATGCATGGTGGAAATCTACATTTGCCATTATCAGTGACTGCATATATATTTGAAGGACTAAAGGATTTAAAAAGCTTAAGGAGAAAATATTCCTGGTAGCTGACGTGAATAGACAAACTGTTAACACTGGAAAGTGGAGACTGAATTGAAAATAAGGTAATAAGAGGGAAAATAAATTTTCACAGAAAAATGAGTGCACAATAGGAATAAGTTTGTACCACTTTAGAAATTAGTAGCACATCCTTGCATTCTCAGTGCAACAGTGAATTAGAGGAGGCTTTAATACAAGGCTCTAATTCCTCTAACATGTTGTAAATGACAGTGAACATGCTTCCAGATGTCATTTCTCTGGTACAAGGCCACCAACAACTGTACACTTGATTCATGATGTTGTATTTTACAACTAATCTATTACATGCTGTTCTATAGAAGATGTGCTGGCTGTGCATTCAGATATAATTAGATAATATTATATTCAAATAACTTATTTTAATCCAAATAAGAAGTTGATATTTAATTAGAATAAAAATCACTATGAACAATTTTATGTTATTTTGTCCAGCCTAATAGCAAACTAATCTGGATTCTGAAAGTAGTAGTAAAAATAACTAAAGCTATTTCAACTCCATGGCTGGAATACAGCAGAAAATTACCAATTACACTCAGAAGACAAATTACTAGTAGATTTTGTCCTCTTTAAATAAAAACTAATTTAAGTTAAATAGGTCTGAAAATCATCATGTGCTAAGAAGCAGTTATGTTGCTGTCTTTAATAGCAAACTAACAGTAGGCAGCTCCTAAAAAGTCTGTGAAATACCTGAGTACATTTCCCGCCAATGCAGTACAAGTGTGCTGCAAGAAAAATTCTGGAGAAAAAAAGTCTAAAAACTGCTGCACCACCAATAAAAACAGGACTTCATTTAATCTTCACATCTATTTCTTCCTCTAGACTCAGGTAATAGCATTTTCATCCTTAAGAATTAAGATCATAGTAATTAGATAACAGGTATTTTTCCAACATTGTCAGTGGATATAGATATATAAATGTATTTATACAGACTAACTATTGCCTGTTTAATAGCAGGGCTATTTATATTGGAAGTTGTATCTCATTATAGGTCAAATACACAGTTACTTTGAATCTATCTTCATCATTTGAACACAGTTAGGTAATATTCTCAATTGTAAGAAGCATATAATTACTGTATGGACTTGAAAAGTGGGACATTGCACTATAAATGCAAGTGTCTTTACTGCTCACAGAATTGACACTGAGCAAACACTGAAATGGTGCAATTTTTCCCCTTTTTTCATTGCCTGACTTCGTCTTTAGAATGGAAAATGAAGATTTCATAATCACAAGAGCTGTAAATTTGAGAGTTAGCGGGAAGACATTAACACCAAGTTCAACACATAAATCCAGCCTGTGAAACAGACCCAGTCTGCACTGATATTATGCACACTCTCCACATTCCAGGAGACTGTTCGTATCCATAATTCCCCAAGTATCTCCCCTTATCTTCTGGTGATTCACATTTGGAAGGATTTGGTGGTCTCCAGATGGACCAGAAATTGAGTTCTGCCCCTGTTGGCATCCAAGTTCAATACTGCCTCCAGTGCGGAGTAACCAATTCCCTAAACACCCTCCAACTGCAAACAAAAACACAGATAGAGACATGGCCTAAAGATCACTGAGCTGAATGTCCATACCACTATTTCTCATTCAAGACAATGGTTCTTACCTCATTGATTGCCATTCTCCACAGAAATGGAACACTAAGCAACAGTTACTGGTCATATAAGGGAACATCACTCAGCTATGAATAGCAGTGGCTAACCACAGAATTGTGATTCTTCCTCATCCACATTTAGGGATTAATTAAATCTGTGCATCTCATTTGTTTCATGACTATCCATTAACTCTGATAAAACAAAACCAGTTGTAGAGAACACGCTTCAGCTTTCATGATGCATAACTTGATTACCTTAAGTTAACTAGTTCTCGTTCACTTATCAAAAAGTGAAAGATGAGATCCCTTGAATATAACAGCTGAAATTTCTGGGCCCAGTAAAGAAACTTTCTTACCTGCCCCACTGTCAAAGAAAATACAGCAGCAGAAAAGCAACACATCAGGTTTTATTTGTAGTTAAATAACAGGTTATTTAAATGTGAATTGTGACAAAAAGAGATTATGTGAGAAAAAATAAGATATCATTAGTTTTGAACAAGTGTTTTACAGTTATCTTCTCTCACTGGTTTTTGTAAGTTAATTTATAACAGTTTCGGCAACCACACCCCTTAGGTTTTCTAATCTCAGTTGCCTAGGACAGTTAAACACACAGGTTTTGTGGAAAACACATTTTGCAGTTGTTTATACACAGTAGGGGGAGGGGTGGGCTGATGTGTCTTGCCTGGAAATAAGTAGGAACAGCCAAAAATTCAAAACACCTTAACATATATTTGGGGAAAACAATGCTTGCAGCAAATATTTGCAATTCAAATCTCAGTAATTTTCTTTTCTTATGAAAAGTCCTTCCAGCATTTTTCAAAGGATTAGTTATATATTAAAAGAGAAGCTTTCTCTACTGGGGTAACTGTCTTTCAGCTCTTTCTGACTTAATCATAAATCCATTTACCTTTCACAGCCTCCTCTGTAGTTCATTTTGCTGTGCTTGTTAATTAATAAACAAAATCTACTGCATTTAAGACAGGTTGTTTTTCTCTCATCCCTTGCATCTTTCACTTACTGCTCTGAGACTTGACTGACTTCCCAAGAGCAAGACTGTGTAAACAGTACAAAAGGAGTTCTGGAAAAAAAAACCCTCAGAAAAGCCAGAATATTTTGGAGAAATCCACAATAAGCTCCAATTAGCCCTAATTATGAGTCCAGAGAAGTATGCTGTTGTCCAGCACTGGAAAAACTTAATTGTTTTATTGCTAAAAAGCACAGAAAAATTTTACAAGTAGGAAAACTCATAGACAGATGTGATCATTAAGCCTTAGACATCTCACATCCTCTTGAAAGTAATTTCACTCAAAATCCATGAACACACACCCAAAGGGGTTACAGATTAGGTTCCAGTAGTAAGTTCTGGAAACTTCATTTTTGAAAAAAGGATCCTTTCGCATCCAGCTTTCATATTTCTGTTTGTTATTTTCAGCAACAAGCTTCTAAATTCAGAGGTAAAAAACAATGTGGTTTCAAAGCTCTTAAAATAAGACATGCCCCTTTTGATTTGATCTCATGTACCTGCACAAACACCATAGTGTATGATAATGTTAAATATACTTTCCAGGAATCTAGGAGAAAAGATACCCTGCTTTTTATTTTTCATTTTCCATGCATTTTCAATTTAAGCAGAATAAGATTAACAGCCCTCATCTCTCCAAAAAGGAAGTTCTGTTTTAACTGTTGTAGAACAGATCATTTCTTTTTGGTTTACATCTGCAGAAAGTTGGATCCTGAAGACTTCTCTTGTTGGAAGATGACAACATCTGTCTCTGGATAAAGAACTTTTTGTTTACCGAAGGAAAAAAATAAATTAAGAGGTGGCTTATTCGCAGTCTAATATTCCATGAAGGGTTAAAGGGTGATCAAAGTTGGGCCATGAAGATGAGTAGAGGGATGGAACATCCCTCCTATGAAGACAGGCTAAGGGAGCAGAGCTTGTTTAGCTCAGAGAAGGCTGTGGGGAGACCTCATTAAAGACTTTCAGTACCTGAAAAGAGTATACAAGCAGGAGAGGAACTAACTTTGTACGCAGACAGAGAGCGATAGGGAAAAGGGGAATGATGTTAAACTAAAGGAGGGGAATTTTAGCTTAGATGTTAGAAAGAAGTTACTTTCTCAGAGGGAGGTGAGGCCTTGGCACAGGCTGCCCAGAGAGCCTGGGGATGCCTCATCCCCAGAGGAGCTCCAGGTCAGGTTGGATGGGGCCCTGACCTGGTGAGGGGCAGCCAGCTGACGGCAGAGGGTTTGAATGGGATGGACTTTAAGGTCCCCTCCAACTTAAGCCATTTCTGAAAAAGCACATTTATAAATAATTCACAGATTAGAAAAATCTCAGAATACAGGGAAAAACTAAGTATCCCGGAAGTACAGAGATGTTGGCTGGGGTGCAGAGATTTGCAGTGTTGCCTAGGGAGGTCTCTACTGCGCCAACATTAAAGTGGTAGAAAAATACCCCCTTGAAAGCTCACAATGGAAACTGAATATGAATGCAAGTCCTCAAGTGGAGAAACAGCATGTGTAAGAATGACCCCTGGCTTATACAAGTGTATGCAGCACACCTGTCACTGACAGCTCACCAGCTTACATTTATTTTTCAAACCTTCAGTCTTTTTCTGACTACCTTACCCCCATGAGATCAGAAAAGTAAAAAAAGATAACTGTGGAAATATTATCTTCAGAAAGCTCATTTTTGTAAGAGGGACCTTGGTCGTCATTCTGGATACAGAGATTCACAGCCATGCAAGAGCAAAAAGAAAGAAAGGTGCATCCCAGCGGCCACTCCAGGAAAGTATGTCTTCACAAATAGTCTCACACTTACTCCAGCTTGCAATCTCTTGCAAATTATCCTCAACAATGAGAAAGCAGAACACAAGAGTATATTAAAAGGATGGGATAAGAAGGGGAATCTCTGTACAAATATTGTTCACAGCTTTGATAGATTTGGAACTGGGAAATGAACATCTAGAATACTATGAGAGGTAACAGCAGCTCTCCATTTACCCAGCAGGGAATTGCTGAAGATGTTGAGAAAGAAGCAGTGCAAAGCACCACATCATTTGAATGGGACGTTTGGCATCTCTCCTGCTCTTGGACAGGCACACTATTAATGGATAACATGGCTTCCCAGTGTAATGAAGTTACTTTGAATACTATAATTCCATATTTATCTTTAAATAAAAGGGAGCAGTGCCAGGGCAAGTAAATGCACAGCTGCTCTCTTTCCTTGACATAGGCCACGAATGGCAGTTTAGTGCACTACCCCTGTAGGTTTTATTTCCTTTGTGAGCAATACCAACAGGCAGAAAGGGAATTATCACCTCTTCCACAAGCCCTTTGAAATAATTTCAGAAGCAACCAAATGCCAGCCTCTAACATTCACGTTGCCTCTGTCCACTAGAAAGAACATAACAAATAGGTTTACAAAAATCTGATTGAATGAGGAGAAGGGGGTTGGAGGACCAAAGTGGAAACAGCATTCAGTCCAAGCCTCTATCTCATTTTAACTATTCCACCAAAATATATGGTGTGAAGTCACGTATATACAGCGTGTCCATCCTCTATGATGGAGACTTCCAAATAAAAGGCACAGTTTACTGGCCAAATTATACCAGAAAGTCATATTTCAGACCTAAAGAGTCTTGCCAAAATCCCAATTATTGATTTAATACATGTTCACTAATATCACATTATTAATTTCTCCCAGCTGTAAGCATTACAGATCTGGAAGGGAAACAAAAATTAATCTCATTTATTGCAGACTCTCAATCTTATATTCAGCCAGGTAAGTCAGAATTAGTTACTGCATTACAAACTATTCATGCATTCAAATCTTCTTATCCCAGTATGGAAAATTTTACTGTTAATCAGTGAAAAGGCTGCTGAAAGATAACGACAGCCAAAATTGTGCTTGCACCTTTTTAGAGGGTTCTCCACATAGCATTTTTGTTCCAGAAAAATAAATGGAGCAGTGACAAAGGCTTCCTAGGTACCCCTAGCAGGAGTTCGGGGAGAAAAGTAAGGTCGCAAAAACAGTTCGTCCTAGCAGAACATGTGAAGAAAGCTACAATACTTGCAGGGTACACAAAGGTAACCATTAATACCTGCTGCCTTTTCCTGAATAAAGTCCTGGACCACATCCAGGCTGATAATGACTTTGCTACTTCCCTAGCTTCTTCCTTCTCTGCCACTCAAGGCAGAAAACCCCATTTCCAAGAATTTCTGAGTCAGTGAGAGTACAGTGGTAAGGAATGACTCAGTTATGGGCTTGCTAGAGAGGCATACAGAACAAAGCACCTATTTTACTAGAAAACCTGTAACAAGAAAAACTCTTTTCCTTGGTAATTTTCTATTCATCGACCACAAGCATACACTAATGAATACTAATAGGAATTGCATGCATGCAAAGTAGAAGAACAAGACAAATATTTTCAACAACTTGTTGTACTTATAGAAATATCTATACTAGCATACGTACATTATATATACACATATTGCAAGTAACTTTGTATGATAAGTTACCTTCAGTCTCTTTCTTAACTTAAACTGTAGTTTTGAGTTTAAATAGACTGTATTTGGTCTGATAACTACAATGTTAGCAAGAAAGTTTGGTTTCTTTTCCCTTTAAATTACTTGGATAACATCTTGCTACTATATTGCATGGTTAAAACAGAGCTCTGATCACTACAGTATCTTCGGCAAGAATATGCTAGCTTCTTTTGCAGCATGGACTCAGGAAACACCAGAAGAGACAAAAAAGAATCTTTCTATCTGAAAATCAGCAATATCAAAGTCTCACAGATTTCAAAAGTTTCCTACTCAGTGTGAAATGACAGCAACAGTTCTGAGGAAGAAAAAGAACAGTCTTTGGCACAACACAAGAATTTTCTAACAGCTGCAATACAACTCAGAATTACAAAGAAAGGTCTTCAGAGTATTGGTTGGAAGATCAAACAGTATTTTGCAAAAAATTTGCTGGAACACTGATTCACCTCGAAGCTCTTCTTTTTGTGAGGAGACACAAATAGAGTTTGTTCTCAGAAAAGTGATTTGGATGCTAAGGAGTTCTGCAAACTGGTACCTTACTACTATTTGACTTGGTGATGAACTGAGCAGGAATCCACAATAACTAAACCTCATCACCCACAGAACAGGGCAAGGAGTAAACTGACTCCCCAAACACATCTAGTTTTGTGATGCTGAATTTATTACCCAGCCTAGAAACAGACCTTCCACCTCCTGTGTACTCCACTACCTCCTAGGGCTGCAAGAAGAGACTACACCCCTTACAGTTTCCACATCACATCTCAGGAGGAAGACAATTTGAATTTGATCATTGTATTGATAGCCAAAGTCACAACTCAAGTGAAAAGAATAAAATCCCTTATATCTCATAACTCAGCAATAGTGTTCTGCTCACAAAGAAGCAGAACTGCTTCTGAGAGGTTCTTAGTAACACCAGGCAAAGTACTCACAGGTAGGGAAACAGTCATAAACAGCAAGAATAGTTGAACTCACCCCACTGGTGAAGGGACACTCCAGCTATACAGCACCCCATCTCAGGGAGCAACCCAGATCCAAGAGATGTTCATCCTTCCTTATATGAGCCCAAAGGGCCTCCACTGTGGGTCTACCCCTTCTAGTTGTGTGACAAGCACAGGTGCAAACAGTTTTCCTGTGCTTGGTGGGCTGGCCACACCCCTTCACCAGGTACTCAATCACCAGTTCAGGACTTGATCTAGCGGTTCCCTTACAGACCTCTATACTGATCTATCTTTTTCCTTTAGATGGTTTGTGCTGCCTGTGAAACACAACTAAATAAAAACCAGAGGGTGAAGTCTACTTACACCAGAGAAGTTATTCAATATCAATAAAATGAGACTATTTGGTTGCTATGCACTGGAAAGGAAATACCTTAAGAAAATATACATCTTTACCTTGCAAAAGATTCCACAACGTGATCTGCAGAGAAATCTCTGTCAAGGACTACTGCAGAAGGGTAGGGATGCACCACAGCTCAATGATGTCTTCAAGAAGTAGGGGAAAAGAAAGTTACATCATGAAATACGTTAAGCAGTACAGCTTGTTATGTAGAGCCCTCATGAAGTCCTCCATGGTACGAAGGGGGAATCCATGCCAAAGTCCATGGAGCTTCCACTCTCTCTGGGCGTGTGCTGAAACCACTGAGGATCACTTTTGCATCCAACTGTGATTGATGGTTTTCTTCCCACATCTCAATTAAACAAAACTCAGGAAAAGTCTCCTGGTGCTCAGCCCAGTCCTGCCCTACTGTCAGACAAGGGGAAGTGAAGCGCAACCACAATTACATCCCTTGCAGGAAGACACAACACCAAAGGAAGCTAAGCTGATACTTCAGCCATGATCTTGTATGCATATATATTGCATGTATATAAAATTGTAAGTCAGACAAAAATACTGCTGCAAAATAATGGACTCCTGCTGGTTTCTAAGTGCAGAAGCCTTTATACTTAAAGCAAGAAGCACTGATTCCATAAAAGGGCCCTTGTTCCCAAAACATCTTGGGATTTTGTGTAGAAAACAGTCCGGGTTTCACTGCAACAAATTCGGTATCTATACAGAGTTACACCAACCAGACTGAGGCATTCTTTCAGATTTTAGGAACTGGAAATCTTAAAGACTTTTCAAGAATTTATTCAGGCCTCAACTCCAAAATCTGCCATCTCTGAAGAGTGTCGGATACTTTCAGACTGAATTAGAGATTACTTAATTTTAATTAAGATTTACTTAATTTTAAGGACACAATCATTCATTTTCATTTGAGATCAAACTGCATTATCTGAGAACTCAGTGACTCCATTCCTTCTTCTCACTACTAATCTTGTGCTTCTGATCCCTGTCACTTCCAGGATAGCAAGGATATTGTTTTCTTGAAACCCACCTACCCAAAGGAGCGGAATTTAGATCAGTAGAAAGCACTTCTGCATTCAGCAAAAATGTGGTGCACTGTTTTGCTTCCAGTAAACAGACACGGTCCGTTTTGCTTCAACATAAGGGAATGTTCTTTTCACTGGAATGAAGGCACTGATAATTGGCCCAGTGTGTTTCCTTCAGGCATCTGTTAAGCTAATTACTGCTCAAGCTTACAGTCCTGCAATTTTCCCCTACTTTGTGAGGGATGCTGGAATAAAAATCAGTAATCAAAACTTTTGTTTATTTTTAATGTAATGATGGTTATAAAAAACTCTTTATTGTTTGATTATTTTCTGGTCGAACCATCCACTGAATTAGGATTGCTAAATTTTAATTTTGCAGCGGCTTATAGCTGAATGAAAATTTTAATTGGTTGCTCGGCGTTTAAAGCAATAGATTAATCTTTGTGAATCATCCTAACTGGCAGGTTTTAGTGATCCAAGTAATTTACTTACATAATTTATTTCTCGCTGTGTGAAGAAAGAGTCCATATAAATGCCATTATGTGAAATTTCCATGTAGCACAGTAATTGCAGGCAAACTCATGCCTTCAGAAATCGATCTTTTGGAAGATTTGGGATCACAACTGCTCACTTTTGAATAAAACCCTGTATTTCCCTCTTCTTCAGAAAATGAACTTTAACTTAATGCAGTTCTTAAGATAACTCAGACTGAATATTGAACACAAGAAGAATTTTTATCTAAAGGAAAAACAACAAAACCTCAGGTCAGAGTTTAACCTGTTCCAAAGCCCTGTCTTTCACATTCCCATTTAACAGGAGGCACTGCATGTGTTCAGCAATGGGAGATGTCACAGCTACTTTTGGACAGTACAGCCTATTACAATTGAGTTGCACAGTACAGATCTCTGAAGCCCTCAGGCTTAGTCACAGTGAAAGACACAGGATTTGTATCACCAATCCTGTAGCACCAGCATCCCAACGTGTAGTCCCTGTGAGAACTGTGCTGTCTCTGTATTTCTCACTCCTTTTCAGTCTCAAAGGTGATGAAAGACTCATGAAACCAAACACTGGGAAGGATCAGATTACTGTATTGGTGATATTCTGCAATTACCTCCCTTCCCTCTCCCTAGGTCTTTGCTGTAAGAAAGCTTTTGGCGTGCATTGCTGAACCCTAGGAGGAAGAGGGGGCCAGGATGGATCTCTTCTCTCCTGATGCAAGCAACTGAGAACAAAACTACATATGGCAAAAGCTGATTTGTCTAAGCATGAATCCTTTATTACATAAATCACCTTGGTGTTGTTTTTGCACCGAGTAGAAAAAATCACTTACAGATCTTATTTATTTAACTGCACAATTTATTGTGCTTAGTGACTAGCAATCTGGTGACCCTCCATGTACTTAATAAATCCAGGGCTGGAAGTGGTTGTGTTAACAAGACATAAAGGAACATCTATTTCTCCCTTCACTTCTTGTCAGTACTTTTGTTAGAGCATCCTCAATCCTCATAGATTTCATTTGTGCTGGTAAGGATGTATTAACTATCTACTTTGAGCGTATTGCTTTGGGGATTTTCTGAGGGAAGGAGTTTTACACCTCAACCTGCCTAAGGAATTAATGCACCCAGACTCAAAAATTCATTTATGGTCCCAAATCCAGAATTTACCAGATCAGCAGCACTGAAACACAGGCTTTCAGTGCTGAAAAATTTACTCAGAGTTCCCAGTAATTTAAAAGGTTAATTTGTCCAAACGCCAAAATCTGACATCCCATTCACAGAGCTGAATGTATAGCAAGACAGTGTTTTCAATTGCCTTCTTAGTAATTATTAATCTTCCTTTTAAACGAATGTTAAAAATGCTTTTTGTCTTTCAAAACAAAGCCATGTCAAATTTAGTTGCTATCCTGAAAAGCAGCATTCATGTGATAACTGTTCCTGAGTTCTCTGCACTACTTTTAGTCCCAGCTACCATCTAGGTAAGTGATATACAGAGCCCCTGGAAAAAATAAATAGAGAAAAACCCTTGGCAGGTAGAAGTAAATTAAGAAGCTGTTCGCAAATTATATCAGAGCAGATCCACAAAATGCCCAGCAGCCATCAGCTTTCAGCAATTGCAAATGCAATATCTGGTCACCTATTTCCAGGCTTAATTGGGCGTCACTGGGGGTGCTCAGAGTTGGTTATAAAGATCTCTTTTTTGAAGTTTGGTCTGTATTTCTGCTTAAAAACAGCTATGTTTGCTTGCAAAGGCAGCATTTGCATTCTGTCGAGTAGGTGGAATGCCAGTCTCTTTCCAGTTCATCTTGCAGAGTCCTCTAGACAAATCCTATGTGAATTTTAAGGCTGTGCTTCCTGTCAGTGTTTACGAGGCAGGAGGCTGTCACTGCATTTTATACCGCATCTAATCAATGCTCAGGGAAGAATTAAAGTGGTTATAGTTTGCTATTAAAAAGACAGGGGTGGCTAAATAACTTTGATCTTGAAGTCTGCTTAGTCCTGGCAGGGAATGGCATTAAAAATATCCTGCTTTGGAATTTCTAGCTATATTTTTAAAAGTGACTGATCTTGCATCTTTTTCTCCCCAGTTGATCAGAACCAGCGCTGTCAAGCACTGGAGATGAAAGAGCGTGACTGCCTAGAAAAGCTTACAATGATGGAAGCAGAAGTTTGGGGGATATCTTCATTTAAAGCTGCGTGCATAATGCAAATCAGCAGCATTATGACAGGAAACACTCAAACATAGATTAATCCTTCTGCCTTGAAAATACCAAAAAATGAGCTGTGGCATTCATTTCTCCCAACATGAGGTAACTGTTGGAGTAACCACAGCTCAGAACAGTCCCACTGACTTCATTTGTGCTCTGGCTCTTGGCTGGAAGCAGTAGAACTTGGTCATTACAGCAGCATTCATCAGTTAAACTGGGGAATTACACACACCGCCCAGCCAAGGTAGGACACAGCAGGCAACAACAGAAGTTTTGTCTTGTCAAGCCTATTTGGCAAGAACTCTTTGAACTCTTCTGATCTCCCCATGCTGGAGTAAATTGTTCCTTTTGGTCGCATCCAACTGCCCCAGTATTCCAGGAGGGCTTCAGGACGTGTACAAGACTTCAAGGCAGGGGAGGAAGGGAAGGATGAGAGTGGGAAGAAGTGGCTAAAGGTAGAAGATCATTCCTTTTTACTTACCTTATCTCCCCTCCCCCACTCCACTCAGCTCCAACAGCCAGGATTCAGTTAAGCCTCGTGGAGTGGTTATTATTATTAACTTTATCACTACGGATTTTCAAATGCCAAGTACAATATAAAAGTAATTAATGATGCTTATAAAAGATACACATAGTCAGAAACTTGTATTAGCTGCATAATCAGCACTTTAAAGATACAGTGGTTCTATTTGTGGACAGTAAGCTACATTGAAAAAGTGCATAAGAACATAAAATATTTTTTCGAATCCCTGTTCCCTAATTTGCAGTCACATATTAATATTGCATACAGACTCAAATAGTAACCTGTTTTACATGCAATCTATACATTTTGGGGGGTATGGGTAATTTCTTCTCCCTGCACAATACAGTGTTACATCTCTTCAAAAGACCAAGAAAAAATAACACTGGTAAATGCCTTCCTTGAGAGCATGTTAATTCTTGTTAGGAATCAGACTAAGCATGCTAGTAAGAGAAATTTGTCAGGGCTGCTAAAAGAGTGATTTCACCCAGCAGCTCTCCAATTGAGCAACATGTGGCCTTATCAGCACAGCAGCCATCTGGCCACCCAGCAATTGTCTGGACATTGCCACAGCAGCCTGGCATCTATTGGTTTGAGCCATGCATGCACATAATATTGTGTCCCAGCTCCAGCAGTAGCAGGTAACCCATTCCTGCAGAAATAGCAGCTTGCAAATCTACACAGTAATAAGCAGTTGTGAATATTTCCTTTGACTAATCCTGTGATATGATAGCATTTGCTGCATTGAGTGTAATGTGACAGTAGAGGCAGAGCGGGAGGCTGACGTGTCAGACGTAGCCAGTGAACATCTGAATAACTAAAGAGACAGCTCGTCACTGCTCAGATCATCCTTTGGAAATGAAAAGTCGTCTTTGTTTAGTCCATGTTATCTTCTAAGCTAAGTGACAACAAGTGAATTAAACATCAAGGTAACGAGTAGCCACTAATTGTGTCAGATATGGTGTTATTTCAGCAAGGTGCTATATCCAACTGCATCACTACTGGGTGTGCAGTTCCTGAAACAAGTATTAGCAAACACTATGGGCCTTTTCCAGCAAAGCTTTCTTTTTCTATCATAGTGCTATGACCATGTTTTCACAGCATTTTATCACCTTTGTTTTTATTATGCTGCCAGCACTTACACTCACTGTGGCTCAGAGATTTGATACACAACAGCACATTAGCCTCTGACACAGAATTGTACCTACAAGCCAATACAGGCTGCTATGTTCTTCTGGTATTAGGTGGCGTGGGTATGATTTTACGCTCTCACCTGTATGGAAGTGAGGGACACATTGATCTTGAGAGTGTACGTTCCTCAGTGGGAGAACTGGCAGCAGCATGAAAGAAGCTGACACAGCTCCAGAGGATAGCAGCAAGCAGTATGCACGCAGCAAGCAACATTTAAACAGCTTTTGTGAAAATAGCTGCAGTTTCAGCTAACACATCACCTGAATGGCCCCCCACACAGCCCTAAAACACATGAAGGAAATGGTTTTCTTGGAATGTGCCAGGAAAAGAAATGAAGCACCTATCAGAGAGAGGGCGCATCTTCCTTAGCAGTCTAGTGTGCAGCATCAGTGTTCTCTGACACAAAGCTCTGTAGGGCCCACTCTTGATAATATGGAGGTTATGCTTTGGTATTCCCCCAGCTGGACCTTCCCCAGAGAAGGCAACGTGGAGATGGCATACCAAAATACCTGCCCATCAGTGGCAAAGATGGATGCAATACCACAAACTCCAGTTCACAAATCAGGCTTTGAAAGATTATCAGTGTAGCCCTAGGGGACAAAAATGATGACTAGGCATGACAAGTCCTTGAACCATACTGCTTTGCTCTACAGCACCACTCATTCAGAGAAATTGCTTGCTATTGCAAATATGCTTTGGTGATCCTAAAGGAATATATTTCACAGCAATTACGTGAAGGTGCAGATGGGACTCCTGATGGCTATTCTGAGACTGAATCTCCATTGCATCTCTCCAGCAGTGTTCCCCCTACACTGATTCCCCTGGATTAATGTTTCTGTTACACCTGTTGTTGAGTCACGAACGTTTCTGGGAAAGAGCTTCTTACTTTGTCTGTCAAGCTAGACAGTAAAGATTTGCATTCTAGGATATTAAAAATGCAGTGTAACTGGAAGACCCGAAGACCTACATTATATAGCAGTGCATCATTCCTCCATCAAATAACCCTGCCTACCTCTGCATTCTGGCACTGCTGCTCAGAAAAATGGATCTTAGAGACAAACATCTGAAATCTCAAGCTTCTCATGGAAATTCTATGATTCTATTTGCATCAGATTAGAGCACTGGGAGTGATATGTTCTTCCTCTTATGCCAGCCTCTTCGACAACATTTTTTCCTCAGAACAATATCAGATTTTCATCCACCCCCCCACCCTTTATTGTCTAAAAACAAGATTTCCATGATTCTATTCTATGGCCTAGCAAGACTAATATAAACTTTTAGCACCCACAATAGATTCTGCACATCACTTCTTAATGCATATAGCCAGCTTTCAAAGAAAGCAGAATATATAGTACGTTAAGTTTATGAAGAAACAGCTCTTAATCTTAGCACTTATATAATAATGGATTTATTCCTTAAAATAAATGTTGAAGACAACAGCAAAATCCTGTCTTTTTTTTAGTGGAAGGAAGAAGTAGATGTAGATCCTCCACATAAAGGAGAAACCTGATTTGTAAAAGCTCTAGACGTCCTACCTTGTGCCTCTTAGAGAAAGTTTGGGACACATTTAACCTTTCCTTTCATGGGACTGCCGAAAAATGTAGCTCAGCCTCCCTATTCACACTGCAGTATATTCAGTCTTATTCCTGTCTGAAAGTTAATATATTTGCACACAGTTATAGTGTGTTCTTATCCCTAGAAGTTTGCAACTCAAATATCAGAGAGGCATTTGAAGATGAAAAAAAAACAATGAAAAGTATATGAACACCTTAGGGAGGTCTTCCTTAAGCCATGGTCAACCTGTCTGCATAAATGCTTTGTAAGCAGTATGTAGCTCCTGTTGGTGTTCCCAGTGCCCTCAGAGTGGCTCTTCTCTGCAGAAGACACATTATTCACCTTTACTTAGCATAACAGCATAGAATTGTGATACTGGAAAGGCTGTACTGATACAGGTAGTAATAAACTACTATAGAAATACGCTACTTCAAAGCTAGAAACGACTGCCACCACTTAAAATTTGCAGGTTCTTTCCATCACATACAGCTTTGCTTCTGACCTTCCATCCTGTCATTTCTTCCAGGCTGTCCCTGCTAAAGGGCTAAGCAGGTAGGGTAGTTAACAAGAGAAGTTTAGCTTCAGGACAGCTTTTTGGTGAGTCAGGATGGAAAATACAACAGCTTGCACGTCGGCATAAAGATATAAAGGGAACATTTTAGGATTTGTTGATTTTTGCACTGTAAAAGGAATTGATCATAGGTTTTGGAACAGGAAATCATGATTCACATACAGTGAGTATAATGTCAAGTGCATTTCTCCTGGAGAAAATTTAGAGGACTGTATAGCAAAGCTATTTTCTGGTAGTAGCTTCCTTTTAACTTCTCCAGCATCAATTGCTATGCTAGGAAGACGGTGAACATTATTATTCTGAGCCCTCAATTGGACAGCATGTCCTTTATTTTTAACTCTTCTTCCCAATTCCCTTAAATTTGTACCTGCTGAAAAGGTTGTTAAAGGTGAATATACAAATAAATCCAATCAGCGTTCTAAATGATACATCTCACCTCACAAATATATTTTTATTATAATAGCATTTAAGAACTTACCTCCCCATGGGAAAGAAAGGCTCCTATTTCAAGCTGAGTTGAGGTAAGCATATCTACATCTTATACAGCTGACCTGCACATATGATATCTGTGAGGAACCAACTATTCTAAAAGAAAACTATAATCCAGTCAACTTCCTGATGTTCTTAGCTTTCTTTTCCTACCTAAAATGCAGCATACAAAAAATATACGTTTTATGTGGAGTGGTCAACAAGTATCTGTTAAGTGGTCCCCACAGGAACAGATGGAATATTTTCTGAATTGCATGGACAGGAAAATTAAGGTAAAGTAAATGTAAAAAATCTATAAATGAGAACATGAGGAGCCAAACTTCAGCTACAGCTTAGAGTAAGAAAAATAGAAGTAACACTCCTTGAGGCAGATTTCCAAATATCTGTTAAAAGAAACCCAATTTTAAGGAGGAAATTATTCTATCTCCTTTGAGTTAAGTCTGAGGATATGTAAACTACCTTACTGTGCTGTACTATTATGATGATGATTCTTAAGCTAACCCATGTATTTTCGAAGACTTAAAGGTACTGAATAGCACTAGAATTGTTCATAAATCTCTGAAGTAGAAACACATTCAATAAACAATAAGTGATCAAATATTCCCCCAGTGTAGCATAAGAGCACATACATCCCTCTGCATAAATATTTTTTGGCCAAGAAATCCATGTTCTTACCTTTGCCTATCTCCTTTGCATTGGAAAGCAACTTCTGTAATACAAATAAATCTTTCAGCTAGAAGTATGATCTCACACCTTACTTTTTTCCCCCTCAACTGTCATCCTATCCAAACAAAAAAATAAATGCTTTAGTAAGCTACAACCTGAAATGTTCCCACAATGCACTGGAAGTCAAGCTTAGGGAATCTATATAGGTTTCCTTTCTGAACAGAGGAATTTCCTCTTGCTTAAGCATTTTTTCTGTATTGAAAGAGAAAGGACTTTTTAGGTGAAGGGTATGTGCTATCTGAGAGTTAAGGTTAACTAAGTTCTTAGCTTCTTCCAAAGCTTGACTCTTTTTATGCAGTTAGTATTTTAGCAAAATATTGCTGAAGATATTCAGCTAGAAAAGGACAAATAGTTGTTTAGTACAATTGTAAGATACTAGAGAGAAGAACTGCTTAGAAAACATCATTCTTGACTTGAAGGTATGAAGTGATTTCACCAGTGCACACTAACATATTTCAAAATTCTAAGGTTTTGGGCAGGAATCTATATTTCTGCTTGAATTTTCACTAGAAAGTTATTTTACCTCAAAGTAGATATATAGCTTTACCCCTAGTAACAACTGATACTTCATGTTTTCCTAGAGATACTAATGTACTGCTGTGTCAGAGGTGGTAATCCAGGCTTCTTACAGCTTACTATATAGCAGGTATTGATATTTGTTAAGAGGTTTAACCTGTGGTTGCTGAAGAAATTTTTTTTATTATAGCTTGGAAAAAAAAGGCTTAGAGAATGGAAGTCTTCGTTATTTCTAGTAGTCATTCTTATTAGTTTTGCTCTTTTCCCACAGGATTTTTTCCGCAAGAAAAAACCTCAGAAAATATTATCAGGAATACTGCATCCTGTGTAAGGTTTAAGGACTGCTTCTAGAGCCTCAGTTAATCACCAATACATGGTCTGAAATGATTTTCAGAGCCTTTTTACTCTTGTTGGCATCTGGGTGCACCTGGCAGAATTTTGCAAATCTTCATTCTATTTCCTGTATTTTTTTTGTTTCAAGGGTCTGAGGGAATACGCTTGAAGAGAGAGATTGAGTGATATCCATTTCATAAGTAGGCAGTCATCCTCATTTTCTCTTTGAAAGTTTTTGGGACTCAAAGTTTCTTAACATTCATTTTGTGTGCTTAGCTTGGCAAAGGTCCAAATAACCCTCTTTTCCATTTTCATGACTTCTACACAGACAATATTTCTGTGCGGAGAGGAAGCAAACGAGAATGCAACCTCTATTATACTTGATCTCCTTCAGAGTGTTGAATTCCTTTTGACCATTTTATTTGGAGGAATAGAAGGGAAGACTGACAGACAGATCCACAACCTATTGTGATTGTGGTGACTTTGAACAGACATCATGGTAGACTACAGTTGTATCTTTATTAGCAATAATAGCTTAGGCATCATTAACAAGCACTCACTGGAGACAGGAGTTTTCAGTAGTCTGCAGTGGATTAGCCTGAAGGAACACAAAATACTGTACCTACCTCCCACATACGGCACAATGCTTAATAAATATTTACAAAGCAGTTGAAGATTCTGGCAGGAAAGGAACTATTACAAATGTGAAATACTATCATCAGTCTAATGTGCTAAAAATATTCATTTATTTGCCCCTGATAAATCCTCTTGTTAACAAGCTATTTCACAAATGTCTCAATGATTTCAGTGTAAAATGATTCATTGCCATGCTTCCAATAAAGATGATATAAGTAAGTTCCTAAACCTCCTAGACCTTACTCAAGGAGCAATCTTTGTCAAGGTTCATGAGTTCTGCTATTAATTTAATCTTTTTTTTTTTCCTACTAAATCTAATTGTCAAAATGAAATAAGACACAATTGATACTTCTTTAAAGTACTTTAATTCAGTGTCTTGACTGTTTGGGTTAAAGTAACTTGAACTGTCCTGCAGTTTTAATGCAATTAAAAATAATATGTAGATGATACATACACTGCAAAATCTTCCAAGTCTGACATGTTGAGCTCGCTACAAAAAATACAGAATATATTGCCCTTAGCTGTTTTACTGTATGTGTTTAGACCAAACCTCAAAAATGTCAGCACTGGAAAGAGCTTGAAAAAGGGATACTGGGTTGTTCTGTAATGGATTCAGCTAAGCAATGGTGAAATTATGCTGCCGTTTGTTAGAGTTCAGTGAGTTTATTAGTTACAGAATCAATTCAGACAGGCAGATTTAGTCCCTACAGGCATAATTTTGTGTCTTTGTACCTTTCACTACCTTTTACCTACAGATTTGAAAAGGTATGAAACCAGAAAGTCATAAACCTGGAAAGGATGCGGTATTAATAAAATACAGAATCAAATCTAATGTTGGTAACTGTTTAGCATTAAGTTATTTGGAATAAACTTTGATAACATCAGAAAATCATTGGATACCATTTTTAAACTCTTTGGTGGAACTCTTTTGCTGTAATAATCCTATATGTAGTTAATTTGCTGAATTTGAAACTTCAGTATCATAAGCCTGTACACACACACACACAGATATATATATATATCCTAACAAATCAAGAACCAAAAACCAATACTGTGCTGAATCTCTCCATAGCTTATGAGGGTAAAAAGAATTGAAGATATAGCAGCTGTAAAGCTTAACAAGCACACAGCTCTTCTAAGGAAGGATCTTCTCTGATAGTCTCATCTAACATGATTCAGAAGATCAATTTACAGCACTAATGTTTCCACTTGTACTATATCAGACTGAACTTCAGTTATCACAGCTGATATTTCTTCCAAACACTTTTTATTATTGGCATACAATCAAATGAGTTTAATTGACCATTTACCCTGAAAAACACTGAAAACATTCATTCCATTGGTCTGAGTCTCAGCTGGTATAAATGGCTGCAGCTTCACTGATGTTAATATAGATATGATGAGAAATACCAGCTAGGGACTGACTTTCTTAATACTGTATCCCACTGCACTCCTGCAGTTTGCTAAACCATGTTTAATGTCCTGCCACAGCCCATTGCAAAAACTGTGAATATTGGCCAGTTTCAGAATACTGCAAATGTATTATTTATATCACCAAATGTTTTTTATAAAATACAAAGCAAATTGTACAGACAACCTCCATTATTTCCTAGTAGCTGGAAGGCAAATATCTCACTTTCTTTTAACAGAAAATAGTTTCGACTGATTTATAGCTTTGCAGAGCATTCCTTATGTGATTGTTGAATTTGCTGTCCAACAGGGACTAGAGAAGCTGTGTGTTTTGGCAAGTACTATTCATCTTCTATGCTTCAGTCCCTCTGTTTCGTTATTCTGTTGTCTGTATACTACAGTAGCAATGATCACTGTAGCTGAACAGGAGGCTGAGCCTAGCAGTCCCTTCTCATAGATGTTAAAACACTGATTTTTTACTTTTTTTTTTTTTTTTTTTTTTTTTTTTTTTTTTTTTTTTTTTTTTCTTTTGGGTGTTTTTGAACCCCCCAGNTGGGAATCTGTGAAACCCCATGAAGAAAACTCTCAGCCCTTCTGCCTGAGATGCAGGATGGTGTCATTCCTCTTAAGACTTTGGGGCTGGAAGTGTACAGTTTAGTTTCCCTGGCAGTTCTGCAACCAGCTAGTAGCTTTTCTCATTGCAAGCAGTTTATTCCTGTTTGGGCTAAACTAGGGGTGTAAAATCTGACGATAGTAATGGTGGAAAACTTTTTAGCCTGAATTGCTGTGAGTTGCACTCAGCTGTTCTCTTTGAACATAGAAAACAACACTGAGAAGCAGTTGGCCTCTGCAGACTTGGAAATATGAAGATATACTGTCAATAAAATAAAAATAAAATACATAATCTTTACAGAATGGTACTTTCATTGAATGCACACTGAAACTAGGTTTGAGAAGTTTGGTGTACATATTTAGCTGAGTGTTCTAAGACCCTGGAGTTCATGATCCGTACTTGTAAAAGTTCTTGTTTTTCCTTCAGAAAAGCTGAAATCAACCCTTGAGGAGAGCAGTCAGTACTTACAATATGAAGCGTAAGGAAATAAAAAGGCAGATCAGGGTTTGGTGGGAGAACACAGAGGAATGTTCCAAGATGCTCTTTAGTAAGTCCCTACATCTTGGCCAGATGTTCAGTAGAGACATACATTGTGAACTTGTGGTTCAAGTGCTAGAGATGCTTTGACTCTTTGGAAAGAATTTGCTCCAAATGATCAACTTTCTAATATAAGGTAATATTGGAGCAGTTTAGATCCCATGACATTTAAACTGAAAGATGATTTGGAAAATACAGAGAGCACTTTCACTTTGCATAACAAATGGGTAGTTGTTACTGATATTTTGAATGGTACATGGATGTATAGTGCACTGTAATTAAATAACATAATTCTGCATATTTTGTTCAATAGTTAAACCACTCTCGTCCCAGAAAAAAATCAGAGTTTTTTGTTGTGCGGCAGCTAAATACTTGTATTTCACACTGGGGAGGAATTAATGTTAATACCTTCCTAAAATTAAAGTTATTTTAGAGCAAATGCTGGGAATAATACTAGAATAGTAATATTTTAAAATTGAAATCCTGCTGCTTTGTGTTAAGGTATGATCATGAAACACTATGTGAACAGTTTAAATAATCTGTGTGGGTTAATGCATTTACCTGCACTTCTCAGCTGTGACAACTTCAGTCAGACACTATGCACTTCAGAACTAGAAGTGAACGGCACTAAAACTCTAGTTAACCACCCACAAACAGAAAAGAATTGCTTCTTTAACGCAGCATAGTTATTTTTCCTGTTTTTGTTTTCAATCAGTGCAGGAGAGTGCCAGCTCTGCTTTTCTACTTCTTTGCTGCAAAGAGTCATTTTAACTGTTTTACAATGTGAGGTCTTGTGAGCCTGAGCTGGCTTCCCTGGACATGATTGCAGAACCCCTGTTTGATGGTAAAAGGATGGAAATGTTTTTGATAGGTTTTCTTGTTTCCTTTCCTTTTTTCTTTTTTTTTTTTTTTTTTTTTTGAGGGAATGTGCATCTTTTATTCTATGCTGGAACATGTTTAAGACTTGTAAAAAGAATTTGGATAACATGTGCACTGGAGAGGATTTCCACCTTGCAAGGGAATGATTATATATTCTTGTAACAATCACTTGATAAGAGAGCAAGGTGTGAGGGTTGCTATTCTCCACATGCTGGTCTCTGCAAGAGACCTTGCAGAAAAATGGAAGGTAGTCCAGAGGGGAACAGCTGGAAAATGATAAAAGACTTAGAAAATGGAAATTGCAAGAGTGATAAAGAGGACTGACCATCTAGCACTTAGAGAAGACATAAGTGTCTATACATACATAAAGGGACATTACAGAGAGAACAGGGACCAATTATTCTCTCTAGTCTTGTTCTGCCCTTGATAACTAATGGATTTAGGATGTTGCAGGGAAAGTGTCAGTTTAACATTAGAAAATACTTTGGGTAGGAGAACAGTTAGAACAATGAATGATGCTCTTAAGGGGAGTTGGGTAGGATTTCTGTCACTGAACTTGACATCCATCTAAGCTAATGGATCTTACCGTGCCTTAAACTCTACCAAAATCAAAAGGCCTTGGTCTTCAGAACCTGAATGCAAAAAGGTAACTCTGATAAAGCCAGAAATCTTTTCTTGAATAAGAGCAGCCTGTATAGTGTTATGAACTCTCATAAATCTTTAATAGGTGTTAAGGTGTGGCAGACTCCTTTCCCAAAGATGCAAATTCACAGGTAACTGTTATTCACATAAATTGGAAGACACGATAAAAATCTGTTTTTTGCCTGACAAAATCCACATATGCTTTACTCTTGCTTGTGAAAAAAGCCGATTCAATAAAACACCTTCAATTTTCTGTATGCACTTTATGAATGCTTAAACATCACTGAAATACACCCTTTTGAAATTCATAATCAAAATGGAATATCTGCTTACTGCTTATCTGAATTCAGATATCAATTCATTTTTTTTTTATTTAAACAGAGATAGATTTTATCCCAGGTATATGGTTTTTAAGTCAACGCTCAAAAATATCTTTCACAAGAATGTTTCCACCACAGTAATTATAGAATGAATTTCAGTAACTGGCTGAATAGACTATTTGGTATGTACTACCATTATAGAACCCACGCAATTGGTGTATTCTCTGCATCAGTGTTTCAGGAGAATTTTGGTCAAGGGCAGTTATTCTGCTTTTATTAGTAATTGGTCAGGCTCAACAGAAACTCCAAAAAATGCTAATGAATTTAATGAATCAAAACTTTCATTGCCTGCCTGCTACTTCTCGTGTCAAACTCCAGGGAAATTAAGATGCTGACAGTGTTTGATGAGCAGGATAAAAATCACAGTTCTCTCAAGAAACCCGACTTAACAGTTGCAACTGCTTCAAATGAAATAGGTTTCTTTGCTTAAAGGAAAGAGTAGTGGTTATCCATGATGATGGAAATTACTGGGAAAGATCAGCCTCAGTGTATTATATAGTTTTTGGTCATAATCAACACAGTTTGACAGAACCTTCCATTGTCCTAATTTTTTACATGTCAACTTGGATCCAGGATGTGTTGCAAATCTTAAATTAGTTGCATATTAGTTACAATTAATGTTTACAAATTGCATTTAGAGCATCAGTAACACCAAATTACAGTGAGCTTTTTGTTACCTTGCAGTAGAGGAAAACTTTAAGCAGTAGATTTACTTAAAATTCTTTTCTTCTTTTTAGAATGTTGAGTAGATTATTTGGCCTTCTGATCTAAATGGAGTAGCAGAGAGTGTGTTCTTCAGTGATAATGATGAAAGGGCTAATGAGATACCAGGGAAATCCTCTGGTGATATTAATAGATGAAAATATGTAAGTGTTAACATCCAAGTCAGATCTTCTTTCATGTATAGGTAGATAACCAATTTTAGATTTTTTTTCTGAGGTTTCTAACTGCAATGCAAGCATTTTTACTGTGGGAAAAAGAAACTTAAGGACATTTGCTACCATACTGTCTACCAGTTCCTAGTATCAGTCTCTCAAGCTCCAGATATTAATGTCTACCGCCCACATTTACATCAGCAAAGACCTATTCATTACTGACTAAAATAATTTGCTCTCTACCTGCCTATCATGAAACACTAGGCCAAATAAGTTTATTTCTCTAGTTCATTTAACGTTCAATATTTTCTAGTATTCAGCGATGACTTCTCAACTGCAATGCAGTCAGAAACTACTACAAAACATAGCATCCAAGTATCATAGAGGACTGGGACTATATTGCATTTCAGAGACTAATCAGGCATATTAGACCATAAAGCTGTCACAGCATTATTATTCTTACTAAGTTAAAAAAAAAACAAAACAACTTCAGTACTGTTAATTACCTCAGTGTTTTGCTGTGAGAAGTAGTTTAGACAATCTTTTCTTCTACATATAAGAAAACATTACTATCCAGCAGTTTGTGACTCATACCACAGATGCTTATTCTTGCTCCACTAATCACTGTGGAAATTTATGATCCATTGTGAGGCTGGTTTTCCAGTGTTTTGTTGCTTAGGTACTTTAATATCCACCTAAGCTGTCTACATTCATGCTTCACTTTTTATTTTTTTCCTGGACAAATACAACAAATTGAAAGAAAGGCCAAAAACTACTTCCTTCATCAGTCATTTTCTCAAAGGAAGAAATCTATCAGCAACTTTGCTGAATGTCCTCCCAGCAACTGGGTTTGCTCTGTACAGAGAGGAAATGCTTGAATGGTGCTTACTACAGACCTGGCCAACTAATTCAGTGAATATTTTCTCTATATGAAAAGACAGCATAACCTAATTCTTATTCTGGTAGGTATTAAGGAGTACATTCATATACATGGAAAAAGTATTGATGAGATAGTCTCAATATAGATAAGGAAGAACTTGCATGTTGGATTCATTTATAAGTCTATCAGCAGTACACATTTGTCATTGATACATATCTAATAAACTTCATATGGAAGACATCTTGATAACCTGCATTCAATGAAGGTTTTTCAGTGGTAACATAATGCCTTAATTCATTCCCATTGTAACTTTCATAATTTACAGATGAGTGGGACTAGCTTAGAGATCTCTGTAGTTAGGTCAAGTAATAAATAGCTGATGTTTTGTTGTTTTTCTTCTCCCCCTTTTGTGTGTGTGTATATATATATACACACACACACACACAACAGCCCAGACATTATAGATATATTCTACATAGACAGTAAGTTCACAAATCAATGTGTGTCAAGCATATCCCACTCTTATTCAGCATTGTATCATGCTGTACAGTGTAAATAAAACACTTTGTAAACGCGTTCGTTACAGGAGACAAAACAGAAACATGGTCAAATATCTGACAGAACTCTGAGCCAGAACTGCCAGGTGCGTGCTACAAACATCAGCTCTACAGCCTACAGAATCCAGAGGAGACATTTCCTAACCCTTTCAGAAATACTTCCCTGACTTCTGCAGTGAACTTTAGTATGTGTTGTGCAATGTGTTATTATTATCCACTTAGATTATAGGTGCCTTTTTTTGTTAAAATCTTGTAATAGGACCCAATTGTTGGCACCCAAAGGTGCATAGTTCACGAGTCATTCATGGATTCAATTTACTCTTGTCACAAGTGTTAATTTTCTCACAGAGAATACATTATCTGTAGTCATGCCACTTTTATAAGATGGGTAAGTCAGAATTTCTTGTAGACATTTTTATAAACTGAATAAAACACATATTCTCTTTGTGCAATCTATATTTTGCACCTCACTGAAGGCCAATAGCCTTCAGAAGTGAATATCTACAGCAGAAAACAGTGAAACATCAGATTTCTACTTGGAAGTTAAAACTGTTTGAAGTGTAAAAGAATTAATCATTCCTAATTTAATTTAAAAAAAAAAAAAGTCCAAGATAGCCATGAATGAGTACAGACAACTCCCATGAAGTTCATGCTAAGGCTGCCATGCCTAACTTATGACAACATCCAAAATTCAGTGGAAGACAGTATGAAAATATACCCATTCGATCAAATTCCTGGTCTCCACATTTGAGAAATACAAACTTATTCAGAGTCCTCAAATAATTCCTGGGGGATCACTGGCAACTTTGAAAAGACACTAGTAGTCTTCACTTGAAAGTGCCTTCAGAAGCAAATAAATATCTTCACAGAACACAGGAGTGTTTTTAATCTTACTAACCAACAGATAGACAAGTATTTCTTATACTACTTAGTATATAGGAAAAAGGAAAGAGGGAAAGATGAGTGTTTGAATGATCATATACTCATTCTACTTCTCAGAGGGTCTTAGTGGTATTACTTCCATCTCTGATCAAAGGGGATTATAAGGATTTCTTTTCAGTGAATGTGCAGTTCTAAAACAATACTCGTAAGTATGTGAACACAGAAGAAAATTCACCTTCTAAGCCCTAAAGAAGTTGCAAGAGATGGCAAATTTACATTTAAAATGTTTATTCTAAATCCAGCCTGCAGTACCTGAAGTAGTGAGGGCTACTTAAAAATTCATAATAAAGTTTTGGATCTGGAATCGTAGCATATTTCCTGCTAAGGCAGTGCATACATCACAAAATACCATCACCACACTTATTATGCAGATGATTCTCTTGAAATATAGCAATAGATGATTTTTGTCTCTCGGGATGTTCAGGACTTAGACCATGTTGAATGATAATGTCTTGTGCAGAACTTTGCACTGCTACTTTTCTTACAGCACTGATTTGTGGATAAAGACAGGAACTTTTTTTCCAATAAGAACTGACAATCAACACTTCCCTGAGCACTTAAATTAATACAAAAAGGAAAAGAAGTACAGATGACTTTGCAACACAGTTATACATCAAAGTTCTATCAATGCATTATGCATCTTTCTTCTCTTTTGAATCTTCTTTACATGCTTTCCCACACACTCATATACAGAAATCACTCCTTTTATCACGCTATTGACATAAATAACAGCAGGACCAATTTAGTGAAACAGTTACACTAATTTCTGTATAAAGACCATTTTACTTCGTGGAAAAGAAGTTCATAGCAAGCAGACTTCTCCAAGTCCTGAATTCACTACTGCAAGTCATGAATTTGTGGCTTGTATTCAAAATAAATATTAACCTACGATGTCAATAGCACTGTATAGGTCACATAAAATTTACCTTCTTTAGCAGACAATTCATTTTTTTAAACAACAATTTGATATTAAATTTATGATAGAATCTCAAAGCCTTTCCTACAGTTAAGTTACACCCAAACTTAAGTGTTAGCCTGGTTTTGATGATTTGAACCTTTAAAGCAAACAAACAAAAAAAATGGCTTATTCTGATGGCAATTTTGTAAATAAACTTTAAGACTGCAGTCTATAAATCTTAGATAGCTATCTGGAATATGCTGTTGCACAGTATATGCTTTGAAATCTGCTCCCAGAATTCTGCTATTATTATTCCTTGATGGAGCCATTGGTCGATTCATTAATCTACCCTGTCCCATAGCTCCATTCCAATATCAGGAATAACTGAGTATATGTGCAGAGGTATTTGTCTGAGACTTGAAAACTTCCCAAGACTGTACAGACCTCCTGACTACCCTGTCCCTAAACTGCAGCAATGTTCCAGCTGAGAATTTTTCTAACACCTAAGTTGAATGTGTCTTGCTGCATGAATTGGTAGTAAGTAAAAAGTGCCATAACTCATCATCTTTTGATCCATAAGCAGCAAAAACTGAAGCATGTCTTAGTCCAGACTCAATGTATTGTAAAAAGAGTTTGAAAAGTTATATGCTAGTTACATAAAAACAATAAAAAATAAAATACAAAAGTAACAGTTCAGGATGAAATCCCTGGCTTCTAGATCAGCAATTACCCTGTTTTCAGAAGTTCTACATTAGTTTGAAATGTTATTTGAGGTTCAGTGTCATTTGGATTAAATTGACATTTTAATAAAAGGGAAATATTCATTCTCTCCTAACCTTTGGAAATGACACTGGGTTCAGACAGTGCTATCTGCATTCCTTCCACTTGTTTGCTATCATCCTCTACAGTGCCCAGGCTATTATTTTCCTTAACCTCTGATGTGTCAATGAGATGGCCCAAGCACAAAACACCAGAAACACTTTCGTAAGGAGCAGTGGTGACCCACCAAACATTTGATCTTGTTTCTTGGCATTTATGCCATCATTATTTGACTGCTTGAAAACTGATTTAAAAAAAAGTAAACAAAAGGAACGCTCGGCTTCTGCTAGCATGAATCCCATCAAACATAAATAGCTTGTGCAGTACTGGCAGAGGGCCAACAAAGTACATTTGTCCCTGTATCTTGCATAAATACCAACCAGTTAATTGCATGTTTCCTGTCTGGATTCTCCGCACCTTTTTATTTTTAATCCC